>OZ010595.1:66698709-66753709 GCA_963932145.1 Acanthosepion lycidas
GAAGGGGAAACGCTGTTACATAAGCTGGAATGACCAATCAAAATACAAGTATACGAGAATTCAAAAAACTTGACAACGAACTAAGGTTATTATCACTTGATAAGACACCAGAGGTGTTGAAACAAGAGGTCTATTTTTGTAGTGATTTTATAACATATTTATGTTGTAATTTTCAAATAAATAATCATATTTGCTCTACTCTGTATTGAGTATTCTTTTATAAACAATGATTGTTGGTTATTGGAATTTATTCCGTATACACCAATCCTACACTTATCTCTCTCTTTCTCATTATATATATATATATATATATATATATATATTTCGATTATAGGTGCTGTTCAACTTATAATTACATGAATCATTCATACAAAAACAAATATAGAGGTTAATGATTTAAATGGCGAGAATACATCTTCGCAAACAATTTCAATAAGTTAAACTAACTCCGAATCTGTATATGAATGATATGATCCCTTTTTATAAATTCCAGTTTCATAATGTCTTTTTTAGTTTTTACAAGCTTTCGTCTGTTCCTACAGACATCCTCAGGTATGGAAATAGATTTGTTCTTGTTTTTTTACTTCTCGGTAATAAGAGGACAACGAAAATATAGATGTATTCCGAAAAAATGCTATGAGAAAGGTGTTATTATTTTGGAACGTGCGGTCGCTACACTGAGTTTGAATTTTAAATTGTGTGTTTTTGTACAAATATAGGAATAAGAGAATTCTTTTGTACTGGTAGGTTTTCCGTCAATGTGGCATGAACTATATTGTTCAATAATTACAGAAATGTCACACTTATTATCCGAAAGTTGCGCGTTGGATCAGTTATTTTAATTTCGATTATAGGTGCTGTTCAACTTATAATTACATGAATCATCCATACAAAAACAAATATATTTGTTTTTGTATGAATGATTCATGTAATATATATAATACCTTAAATGGAATGTTAAAATCCATGTTACTAATGCTCCGACAATGCCTTCGCAGAATATTCTTGAACATTCCAAGACATAAGCACCAAGTATAAGAACGGGCATTAGTTTGTAGACGTTTTTAAAGAAGAAAAGAATCATAAGTAGAACTAACAAGATCGGTGGTTGTTCATTCTGTTTTCCCGACATTTTTTTTTACTCTTGTCTGTTTATTATTTATATAATTTACTCGATGACTACTGTCCTCATCTTTGTTGTTGCTATCATAACATTTCGGTTGCCGTACCCTACGGCCTTCATCGGATGCTTGCCGAACCAAGTAACCTACAGTGAATTTCGAACTGAACCCTTTATTTAATCTATAGGGTTAGATTGTTCTCGTTCCTCTGCCCATGTCTACAGCTATTTTATCTAATTATTTTTTTTTACAGTGGCCCGGTGGAGCAATGGATAGCGGCTTGGATTGGGGAATCGGAGAGCTAAGTTCAAATTTCAGTCGAAACCATTACATCCACTTACGTGGTAATAAATACCCCTGGGAAAGGTGTGAATCCTCTACTTCTCTCCGCCCCAGCTATGGGTAAATAGCAGGGCAGACTGAGTTCTATAGCCTTGGATGGAAACTGGCCTACCGCAGAAAGAAATGGCAACCTACTGCGGGAGAAAATCTGCCTCGTCAGTCATATATCGGAAGATCGACTAACGTGTGGCACATAATTGACTGAGTGCTCATTGAATGCCTGTTCTGTTTCCAACTGTGTCCAAGTATACCTTGCCTACTTTAGTAATTGAACTCCTAGTAAGTCTGCATTACTCCAAATTCACCAACAAATGTTGTAATCAACTTGCTCCTTTGTCAGTGTGTCCTTTTGTTGACCTTGATTCTCTTACCACACTTTTTTTTTCCTATTTTCTCTGCTGAGAAATACTTCTCCGCATAAACAAATCTCCTTTTAATATTTTGCTCTGTTGGAAGAATTTGCGTTTACGCGTCCAAGTCTTGTTTCTTTTTCCCAAGTAAACCCTGAAATACGTAAAAAAAAAAAAAAAAATCTTTCCATAACCATTCGGAACTCTTAGACATTCGCAGCAATTGTTCACGGAACATTTGAGATTTTGCAGTCTCACAATAGGACCTCGAAAAGGCACGCAAATTTAACGTCATTTATGACTCTTTGAATATTCAATAAATTTATCTTGATTTATTTTAGGATATTCTTTTTTAATACGTGACTATAATATTGAAAGATCAAATAGCGTCAATTTAAATAAGTGGCTTTTCAGACAGGGGCGGGGGGAGATGGAATAACTAAATATTTGGCAAGTAACATCGAATTACAGACATCAAAGAAACAAGATAAAAATATAGCGATGATAAGGGCTCCATTTATTCGTAAAATCGACTACAGACAAAGCGGTAGCACAAAGCCTGCAAAGAAAGAACTTTCTATCGGTTTACAAAGGAAAAGACGCCATTTTTATTTCGTTTTATTTATTTCTTTCTCTTTTATTTTTTTTATTTTTATTTTTTGGGATGGCTATCATTCTTAGAGAGACTGTTAATTTTTTTAAAGTTTTTAAAACATTTTAAAAACGCGTGTGTACAAAAATGAACTGTTTCGGAGTCTCATAATTCTACTTAAACGTCCCTCCCTTTCTTCGTTACTTAAGAATTTCTCCAGTTCGCACGACCGTTATATCCTGCCAATACCTCATAAATAATGAACTATTCCGTTCTGACAGCGTGAAAACACGGAATTGACATATCATAAACGCCACTTGGTTTCAGTAAGAAATGTAAAGGAAGCATTTAACGTATGTTTCGGTGAAATAAAATACGTTTGTCGCATATCCTTTCATTTGTAGACCCTTAGTTATAAATAAATTTCATTAAAAAAAAAAGTGTTTGCAAAACTGGTTTTTGGATATTTGTATTCAAGCTTCCCACAAGAAAGAACCACTGTGTGAGAGTAACGTGAAAAGCTTTAAAGTGTACAAGACGTAAATAAAAGGAGAATTAGACTTACAGAAAAGCCAAAATGTCTGGAATATATATTAGGAGGAGAATATGCCTACAGAATTTAACACTACGAAGACATATTGAAGATAAGAGAATCACGGGTAGACAGAGTGTATGTTAGTGAACGTGTTGATATTTAGATCAAGGACAGAGAGATCGTTAGATTTTTATTTTAATTCTGCTCTTTATTGACAATTAAATATGTTTTGGAGCTTGCCATGCCACAACGGTAGAGTTTTCGGTCTACACATATTTCATTTTAGTGTTTACCTATGTATGGAAAAATTACACCATGAAGATGACAATTTGAAATTGTAGAATGTATTTGGTATGCGTCTTCCGTCTGACAAGTCGAATATAAGATCCTTATTATTCAAGGAATTGATAGTAAGTTAATGTCTCATTAAGTTCTGTTAGCGAGGTGATTTCGCCATTAATCGCATTAACATTTCTATTTAATTCTTTGTATAAATTGTTTTTTTATGATATACAGTGTAACCCGGATATAAGAGAGTTGTCGGGACCGGAGAAAAAGTCTCTTATATCCGGGTTTGGTCTATTTTGTTTAAGTAAGTATGGCTCTAATTTGGGACCAGAGAAAATCTATCTTATATCCGGGTTTCTCTTATATCCGGGTTACACTGTATATGTCTAAAGTAGTGACCAAAAACGCTTACAATACAGAAAGCTTTTGTACTTCTTTAATTTTACCAAACAAAAATGTAGGAATACTGGAAAAACTACATAAAAATTAAATTTTCCTTGTCTATTTCTGTGAATATCTGTTCGTATTTTGAGAAATACGTCAGACTTGGAACTTTTCAGTGTGTAAATATTAGGTTGGTGCAAAAACAATGACGTAATAATGTCGTTTTTTGACGTTAAAAAATACGCCAAAAACGACATTATTACGTCATTATTTTTGCACCAACCTAATATATATTAACGGAATTATTTTTTAATCCAAAACATTTTATTTCATTTACATGTTATTTAGAGTGGGTCCCCGTGTTTGCGTAGAACGTCTAGTTTATTTTTTTAAAACTGTTATTTCGTCTAACGACCTGTCCGTTCGAGAAAATTAATAAAGTTTATGTGAACTCCAGCGGAACTGAAACCTCCGTCCGATGAACTGTCGTCTGATCCATTCGGCTACCGAGAGTCTCACGCCCAGACATTTTCCTATTTGCCTTAAATCACGTTTCCTCATCAGTATTTTTATCGGAACTTATAATCTGCACAGTTTTGTATCCGAAACAAAACAAAAAATTCTGAAGAATGTGGTAGGCCGGTAGACGAAATAAAAAAAAGTTTTAAAAGTAAATTCAAATACGGATATTCACTAAAAAATAACGGCTGATGTATTTTATCTACACACACACACACACACACACACACACACACACATATATATATATATATATATATATATATATATATATATATATATATATTGTAGAAAATAGGAAAGAAACTGGTTTGGTAAATAATCCAAAGTTCCTTAGTATTTTTGTAATTATCTTTAAAAAATAGTGCTCGATACGAAAGTAGAGCATAGATATAATTATTTATTTAAAAATATGATTCCAACTCGCAGTTGGAATCATATTTTTAAATAAATAATTATATATATATCAGTGCATAACATGATGGTCGCACCTGTTAGGGTGCCAGCTATACGCAAATAGTGAACCTTCAAACAAAAACAAAATTTATAGTAAAAATTCTAATTCATTTTATAGTAAAAATTACCAACAATACATTTTATCTTTAGGTGAAAGCATACAATTGGGTCCAAAACATTTAGTTGAAGCCATGAAATTATTTAGAGAGTATTTAACTTTCGGCATAAATAACCCCATAGAGGTTGATATACCGTTAAAGAAAATACACAAAGTCTGTACACGACGTGACGATAAATTATTTTATATATTTTTGAGCCCATGTGTCAGTCTTTACGACTGCGCATATTTTCCTACCTTTTCAAAATTAGAAAAGGTTCGATCTTAGAAGATTGTCTTAAAGGCCTGGGGGAAGAGGCATTTTTAAGTGGAAGCGCTTAAATCATTACCGAATTACCTCTCCGGTGAAAACGTTCCAGCGTCTCATTATCTGCCGCTTGCTGAGCCCAATTTGCTGGAGCGCGGGACTGTTGGAGACGTTGTGGTGGGCTCGTCGGTGATTTCGGCCCGAAAATTGGCAGGCGACAATCATATCATTACTGAATTTGTTGTCCGAAATTGTTCAAAATCGACCGCGCTTCAACTCCTCTGCGTCGCCACTTTCCCGAACATCTCCGTCTCTCGTATCACAGTTTTCCTCCAGGATTATAGCCGTTTCTTATGCCGATGTCTTTAGCGCAATCTCATAATCACTTCTCTAATGCCGACTCGACAAACTGGCTTCTTATTTCATTTGTGTACCATTCTCATTTCAAAAAGGTTGAAAGCCTATAATCCAGATATGTGCGGAAATAGTGGCTGTTGCAATAGAATTCGTAGATGCAGCTCGATTGGATTAAGAATTAATATTTATTCCTTTTATTTTTGTCTGAGAAATCAAAATTCAAAAAGGAAAACTAGTCCATACGCGCAAAGGAATTACAAGAGTCTAATATAAACTAAACAATGATTGTGAAACGCTGCACGGAGCACTTAGTTAATCTGTTGTCAGAAAACCAGAAATCGATAAAACATCTTTATATTTTCTTTAAGATTTCCTTGAAATTTAGACACACACTTAGCGTTTTGTTTTGTTTTTTGTTTTTTTTAACTCAAAATATCTATAGATTTTAAATTGATTGGCCAATGCGATTTTTGCAGTATTGAAAGGTCTATTTATTTATTTAGTTTTTATATATATCGTCTCAGTTCCTGAAAACACCGCATCGAATAAAAATGAGGGATAAATAGTTATCTTTTTCTTATCACCTGCGGTGACTAACGATTAATCTCGCGAGGAATATTTTGTTCTGAGCTTCCATATTCTGTTGGTAAATCGGATAATGTTGCATGAGAATTCCTTTAGGAGTTGAAGACAGTGAAATTTTTTGTTCTTTTATAACAGTTGGTAAGGTATCCACTGGAAAAAAAATCTTTCTCTCGGGTGTTCAAAACAATGTGTACAGAATATAACAATAAAAGTTAATATTGGCCTAAATTAGCTGAAGAAATATCTCTAGAGAAATTGCTTCTTCCTGGATTTTCTTTATCTGGTTTTCAGATGAATTGTATTTCAAGACAATTCTTAGATCGGAAGGATGACAAGGAAAAAAATTGTTGTTCAGAAGCTGTTAACTCGATGTCTTATGAGAATTTTCTTCGCCATGTTTTTTTTTTTTCACTGAATCGATGCAAGATCATAATCCAGATGCAGAGCCTTCTGATACAACAAAACTCTCCCTGATTAACCATGTCTTCAGCTGTACTCAATTCGTTTGGCCAATTACTGGTTGGTGAGGCAATTTAATCTATAGATGGAGGATTTGAATTCAGTTGTCATTCTCCGTAAAAGACTACTACTCAAGGCTCTACGATACGGTATGTCCCTCTATTAACCCACAGCCGGAAGAGAGAGCATATTCATACATTTTCTAATGGTATTTGCTTGTAAGTAAATGTGACAAACTCGACCCGAATTCGATCTTTACTATTCCTCAATCCGAGCCGCTATCGTACCGCTCAGACAATTTGCAGAGTTTTTGATAAAAGCGGGGAGTAATTCACGGGTGCAGGTTTGTTTTGCATGCACATTCATATCATCAGACGTCATATTGACTTATTGCTATCTATAACACGACAAATCAAATAATGGGTTATCGGTTGGAGGTTTTTCGACCACAATAATGTCACCAATATTTGATTCTAATATCGGTGGGTATAAAATTAAAAAAAAAAGAATAGGGAGTATTACCATCTGGATAACCTGTGTAAGGGCGAGCAGTTAGTATGCAAGTATTTCGTCCGCGAGTCTCTGAGTTGAATCTCACCATGGTCGATTTGTCAGGAAGATGCGTTCATAAAGAATATCAATCTGAGAAAAACGATCACAGCATGTGGCACCGTTGGTAATTGCAAGAAAGAGCATGGCGACAAGTTTGATCGAAAACTTGCGAAAGAAAATTTTGAAAGCGAAAGTGAGCTGAAGACGTTGATTGTTGTACAAGCACAGCGCAAGGCGCTGGCCATCGTGACCGAGGGTTTCGGCAAACTGCCCTCGATTAGCCATTAGCCAGTCTTGATTAGGCGTTCTGCCAAACATCTATTAAGCGTAATTGAAGTACAAATCAAAATTTGGGTGTTGAAAAAACAAAACAAGAAAAAACAATCAGAAATATGCCCCTGTCGGCTTCTTAGAAGACTGATGTTTTTTGAAAATAGTTGTGTGTATGTATGTGTGTGTGTGTGCGCGCATATATATATATATATATATATATATATATATATATATATATATATATATATAGTGAGAGAGATGCGTGTGTGTGACACGAGGCAGTTGAAATTTCTAGGTTACAAATGAGAAAAGAAGTACTGGAAAATCTGATACTCACAAGGCAGTAAAATTTGGATAACGATGATCGCTTACGTTCTGATGTGACATGGCACACACACACACACACACACACGTATATATATATATATATATATATATATATATATATATATATATATATATATATATATATATATAACTTAGAGAGCCAGACAAACCTACCAAGGTTTCACCTAAGCGGATCATCAAGGAAGGTTGGCTAAAAAGGTAAAAGAAAAACAAAATAAACGAAATACTTATATTCAATAAACAAAAAAAAAAAAAAAACATTTGCACACAGGGATGACCAAAAGCCGCTTTACCCATTTCCAATAATGACAGACAAATTTCTAAAAAAAAAAAAAAAAAAAAAAAAAAAAACACATCTTTTATTTAAACATCGTATAATTATAATTAACAGTTACAACTTTTTTTTTTTTCGTTGGTATCCAATTGCTTCGAGCGCCCACTTCTTTTTAGTATTTTGAAATTTTATTATTATTATTTGAAAAGGGTAAAGCGAATTTTGGCCATCCCTATATATATATATATATATATGAGAGAGAAATATACACAATAGCTTGATTTTATTATATATATATCGACTTCATTTTAATACATACTTTCGTACATACTCTGTTGATTTATATACATATGTTATTGATATTACAGATAAGTTTAATTAGAAATCTTCATAAATAACCACATATGCGCCCTAGTATATAAAAGTTGGACAAAAATGACAAAATATTGCTAGATATTTATTTTTAATTTTGTCGCATTTATTTTCGCTATTAATTCTTTCGTTTTTTTTTGTTTTTTTTTCAATTATATCTTCAGTCTTCCCATTTCTATATATTTCAAAAGGCCAGAACAATGGCCGCCGAGTTGTGGCTGTAGCACTAAATGATAGTTAGATGGCCTGCTAAAAAAGAAATTAAATAGCACTAAAACTGGACATCACGATAAATCTGTTTTAATGAAATTAAGACATTCGCGAAGGAGGCAAAAGAGAATGTTTAGAAATTAAACATTGGTGATGAGCAAGCATAAAAGAACGCCAAGAAGGAAAGATGAACGGAGAGAAAGAGAGAGATTGCGTAATAATGTTAACGGTATAAGATAAAGAAAATATTTACGTGCAAAAGAAAGTGAGAAGGAAATAAATGATGAAAGAGAAAGACACGAAAAGAGATATGATCAAAAGAGGGGGGCCTTAGATGGTCGTGTGGTAAAGAGAGGGGGTCACAAGATGGTCGTGTGGTAAAGAGAAAGGACACAATAGGATAACTGGGGAAAAAAAGTCATGTATTAACGTAAAGTGAAATAATAATGTGCTGTATCCCTTTTGGGTGTTAACCATCATAGTGCTTCACAACTTTCTTTCCTTAGTAGGTCTAGGTAATGCCTCCTTGCTATAATTTCCCATTCCTCCTCAGTCCGCCATTTACAAAAACACTGAGTATGTTACTCGCTTTCTGAACCTGCTTTTTTTTGCTTTCAGTAATTCCTGTGTGTATTAGTTTTTCAAGTCCTCTTTCTTTGTGTCTGCCAGAAATTGTAACTGTCTCGCTAATGTCTGATATTAGTATTTTTTCGTTAAAATTTCATCTTTATTGCTCACAAGTTCTACCGATTATATTCAATTTCATTTCTGTTCTCGCTTAGTGTCTAGTCTTCCTCTGTGATAAAACCGTTCTTCAGTTCCGCCAAAAATGATTTGAATAAAAAAAGCTGATGAGAATGAAGAAAAAATAAGAAAAATTAAGGAAAACATTGAAAAATGATTCACACCGCTATATAAATGCAACACACCTGGCAGTTTTGGTAGCTTCGTTTTTATTGCCAATTTTTGATAAATAATATTGACTTTTTTCTCATCTCAAGTTAATTTTCAGAAAAAAATGTAATATTATTTCCGAATATTTTTGAGCAAGTGTCATTTTCACCGACCCGATTATTTGTATAGAACTCTACAGACTGCTGTTTGCTCTTATTTGTTGTTCTTGTAACGAAGACTGAGACGTGTATCTCTGAAAGAATACGAAGAAATACGGAACTGGAGTAAAAGATCAAACTAGATAGTTGCGAATGAGATTTTAAAAACCACAAATCGTCACTTATGAATTAGAAATTCTAAGAATGGATCGAGCAACAAATCAGAAATTATGAAGGATTCTCCAGATGATGAACCAAGTTCTTTCAAGCAGTGAACAATTCAAGGACTCGTTTCAAAAGATATAATCATCAAAGGATAATCGTCAACACATTTAAACTAATTCTAAATTTGAGACATCAAGCTCTTTCTTTTTCTTGTTGAAAAAATTATATATATATATATATATATAAAAAATTTGCCTAGAGATTTCTGATTCATTCATTATTTTAAGAAAAAGAAATGACGATTTAATCGTTTTTCGTTTTTGTTTTCGCATTTTCCAAATAACGTATTTTTCTTTCTTCTTTATCTTCCCCTTTACGCTCAATTATTTTCCCTAATGATTATTGCCCTCTTACTTCTCCCCGTCTCTGTAACCCCGCTTTCTTCATTCTGTTCTCTTCCATTTTCATCTCGTTAAGCAATCAAACCATCCAAGTGCATGACGTCGCTGTTCCAATACTCAGAATCACTCCCTCTTCACTTTTAATTTCATTCTTTCCCACCCCCACTTTCATTTATTCTGCTTTTTCTTCCTTGTTTTGTTTTTGAAAAAAAAATCTTTATTTTCACACAAGGCAAAACTTTTGAAGAGACTTATGAATTTTTTACAAACCAAGGAATTATTTCTTTGAATGTTTTTTTCTCTTTTGGCTGTTAGCTATTTGATTTTGTTTTTTGTTTTTTATCATTTCTTTTCATGTGTCTCTCTGACTGCACTGTTTCAATTAAATTACCTTTCGCTAATTCTCACTCCGTGCAGTCGTGAGATGATATCTCAATGGCAGGAGAATTTGACAGGGGACTCATAATCAGAAGTTCAAATATCTGTTATGATACTTTACAATGAATAGTGATTTCATTTTTTCGGAAGATTATTTAAATATTACTTTTTATTACCTCCATAATGTTTATTCTTTTGTAATCGGATACCTGGGTACTTTCTTTACACCCTTGATATATCTGATTGATCTACAGTTAATATCAGAGTAGATAGGTCTCAAAAGGAGAGCAGATATTGAATCTTGAATCTCGAACATCTGCAGTACTAAGAGAGATCAAACGTCTGAGTCAGGGATAATAATGGCGTAACTCCAAAATTATACTCAAATCCAAGATCACCATTTGGATGACTTTCTTGGAAGCACCGCCATTCTTGTAGTATCCATTCTATAAATTTCTATCTGATATCTAAAGTTTTTTTTTTTTTTTTTTTTTTTTTAATTATTTCATTTTTTTCCTCAAATAAATTCGCCTACCGTTCGGTTTACACTCCTGCTTGTTCTATTGGACAGGAGTAGAGGTTTATCCCTTGTTGTTTACGATTGGGTTTCCGGTTCCTTCTGAAGTCCTAATTCTCTTTCACTCTCAGTAGCTTCTTAGTGGCATTATTGCCTTGCTTGGGAAGAACGGATTGAAAACAAAATTGAAGCAAGTATGTAAACAGACTACCAATATCTGACGTTCTGTGTATGTCGATAAACTACGTCCAACAGCAAGGCCTCTGATCAGGAGGTTCTGAAGAGCGTGGAACCACCTCTTAACTGCTGGTGTTCCCAGGTCCACCCTGACTCGGAGTTGTAGCTCCTGTTAGGGTCCCAGCTATGGGTAAATAGTTAACCCCCAAACTGAGGTCAAAACACTGAGAGTGTAAAAATAAGTTTAATACCAGAGATACTTTGTAAAAGAAAATTATCAGCAATATTTTTTTTAAGAAAAATTATTACCAGCAATGCATTTATTAAAAAATATTAGAGCCATACATTTTAAGGAAAAAATATTATCAGTAATAAAAATTGTCGGCATTAAATAACCCGTTATGATTTATATGCCGTAAAACAAACCAAACTATTATCTGACTATGTAATTATAGTACCGTAATTTCCTCCGTTTCATACGTGTTTTTATTAAAAATAATAAGCAAAATCAGGGGTGCGTATTATGTACAGCTACAAAATATCTTTAAAAAATTGGCGTAAAATAAAACAAGAATTATCATAGAACTAAATAAGAATAATAATATTCCATGTTTAAAACTTTTTTTTTAAATAAGAATAACACTGGCCGTAATGAAATTGGAGAAGTACAGTTTATAGGGTTTTATTACTAAACAATGGGTGCGTATTATGCGTGGGTAAAAGAATTTTCCCACACTTTCAGCACAATTTTAGGTATGCTTATTATGTATGAAGGCGTATTATACATGGGGAATTACAGTATTACGCTTATTCCTGTTTGCGTAAAAACTGTTGTACATCCTGATCATAAGAAGCAGTAAAATGTTCATAATTTTTTGCTCCAGGTTTTAGCAGCAAATACTAGAAACTATAGGAACTCCTACAAAAAAAAAGCATTAAGCATCTCTAATAAGTCGATAGAATCTGTGGCTGCCGGCAAAAGAGGAACCATCCAAAATGCGAACTAGAGACACGAAATCAAGCAACTAAGAAAATGGAAATCTCGAGGAATTGTTTTAACAGATGATAAAAGTGACACCGCTTTCAAATGATGCATTGGAATAAAAAAAAATAAAAAAAAATGCCTTTCAAAAGCGAAGCAAAGTATTGCGATATAGAAACATTTCCTTAGAAAGAAAAGTGCTGAACTCTTACGTAAAACTGTTTCTCCTATATGAATGTTGAATAATCTCATCACAGATGAAAAGTCAAGCAGAAATATGGTTGTATAGAAAGATAATGACACAATGGCGTGAAAAATATGGTTAACGAGAAATATCTAAGGAAAATAGGAATAAAATGAACACTTAGAATCAGAAATATTTGAAATGTCCCGGTCATGTAAGGAAAAAATGGCGGCTTGCAGAAGTTGGCACTAGCAAGTTATATTGAAAACAAGATAGGTAGCGGGAGGCATCCAATAAATTCGTGTAAATGGATGGGAATGAAGTGGGAGAGACGATGAAAAGACAAAATACAAAGGATAGAATGCTGTGGAGAGCCTTGATCGCCCACATCTCAAAGGGCCCGGCAAATAAAAAAAAAAACTAAGACGACTTTCGATCATCTCCAAGCATTACCAAGACCGATAATGTCCTCAGTGTCAGAGAGGAAAATCTTAGCTTTATCCAGGCATTTTTAGGAAAACTACATGTTTCGTTTTAGTATAGATTTATGTGAATGCCGTGGTTGAATCACTCTGATTAACGGATTCCTACACTGGTAACCTGCTACTTGTAAATCTATTGACCTCAACTGTGATTAGTAACTATCTCTGGTTAGATGACATTTCTAACGAACCATAGCCAAATCTGAATATTCAACTCCGCTACTGATGCAGGTGTGGTTTAAGGTAATTAAAAAGTGAGAAATAAATGTGATATTTAATAGCACGTATCTGTCTATATTTCTGTGATGAAACAGTGAATAAAGGCGTGAGTTAGATCTAGTGACACAACCCAAAGAGTCTGAGTTCAATACCTGGTTAAGGCGGTGGAGAACTTGGACAGGTGAGTTAACAGGAGATAACTGATAACCGACATTCATTAGACATGCCACGTGTAACTAGAACAGTCTACCACAGCGAGCGAAATAAAAAGTTCAGTTCGACATTTCAACCGGAAAGCCGTATCGTACAACGGCCTAAACGTTGTGATAGATATGGCAACAAAAATGAGGATGATAGTCCGAACAATGTAAATAGTGTTAACAATACGTGATATTAAATGAGTTATTTTAAACTGCATTAAAGAACAGTATTTACATTATGCGGACTACTGTCCTCATCTTTGTCGCCATATTTGTCACAACGTTTCGGCCGTTGTACGCTCCGGCCTTCTTCAGGTGGTTGGAATTTCGAATTGAACCCTTTATTTCGATCCCTGGGGTAGACTGTTCTAGTTCCACGTGCCATGTTTGATGGATTTCAGTTATCAGTTATACCCGGTTAAGGCAGTGGAGAACTTTCAGAGGGAAAATTAGCAGGAGATAACTGATAACTGACATCCATCAAACATGGCACGTAGAACTAGAACAGTCTACCCCAGGGATCGAAATAAAGGGTTCAGTTCGAAATTCCAACCACCTGAAGAAGGCCGGAGCGTACAACGGCCGAAACGTTGTGACAAATATGGCGACAAAGATGAGGACAATAGTCCGCATAATGTAAATACTGTACATAATACCTCATCTCAGAAATATAGACAGACTGCATTAAAGAATTCTTCCAGTTTTACTTGTCTGGTTTTGTCCTCGGTATAGCAATACGTTACATCCGGTAACAAATCCACTGATTTGGAGTTTGGTGGTTTTGAGAAGAGTCGAACCACCTCTTAATTACAACAGTTCCCAGTTCCACTCAGACTCGTAGTAGTAACACCTGTTAGGACCCCAGCTATGGGAAAATGGTGAACCGCAAAACAAAAATCAACAGTACATTTTTATAATGAAATGACCAACAATAAATTTTCTATAGTAAAATAACAATCAAGGCATTACTAAAAAATATAAAACTACAATTTTATAATAAAATTGCCAACAATAAATTTTATAAAGTACAAAATAGTTATCTAAAAAAACATACATTTACTTCGAAAGTATCCAATTACGTACACAATATTTATGATCTTAGACGTTGATATGCTACCAAACTAAATAAACAACTTGTCTAATTACATTAAAATATTTTTTTCTCTTTACTTAAATATAAATTAAGCAATTTAAGTACTTATCCTTGCACTGAAGTTGAGCAACACTTGCATTGGTCAAAATTTTCACTTTTTAAAAAGAAAAATGCTAGTTATAAGTATATGTGTACGTTTGCATGTCTGAGAGAAAATTATATTGATGTATGGTTTAGCAAGAGTTACATCGTGATATATTAATGTTTAAATTATCGACAAAGTTGATGTATCAAAATATTTTCTATTATTTCCAAGTTATAAACCAAGATTCGAATTTTGCCATTCTCAATCCTTTTTTCCGCCATCTTTTTTTTATTTCATAATATCACTTTACACGTGACATTGCGTGATCAAGCGTAAGTTTCTGATACTTTGATGTTGTTTGTGTCAGTAACATGAACCTATCGTTGAATTACCAAAGAAGGAGTTTATACTGCTTATCACTAATAACATTTGACAGTAGTGAAATGAAAACGAGACACGGTCCCTGTCACTAGATACATTGTCGGAGAAGATTATAAATTGTTGGAAGAAAAAAAAATCATTAAAATATTAAATGGAAAAGTGGAAAATAACTTAGTGTGTGTGGGGAAATTCCACGGGTCTTGGAAGCTGCAATTCTGATCGTCTATATTACTTCGTATCTTTATCTTTTCCTTATCCATTTCAATCTAAACGTTTTTTAGCGACATTGATGAATTTCATACGAGAAAAAGAACTAATAATGAATGCAAAACCCTTCCACGTGATTTTCTCGACTTTTTACTTTCTCTGTATAAAGAATTGTAATATCTCGTAATTTCTACGCATTTCGAACCCTACATTCCCTTTTGATATTGCATTCATTGTCTCTAATATCCAGCTCACAAACGTGTCCTTGTCTTTATTTACTCGCCATAAATTCCCAGTGTTTCTGTAGAAATATCTATTACAATAAATACTATCATTGTTTCATGGCCGGCTAAACGGCTGGATATTGTGTGCTGAAAATTAGTCCTTAAGTGGAACTCAGTGATGAAGATGGAAGATGTTGTACTGATTTTCCAGCTACGTAAAGGGAACCAAAGTGCATTATCTGAGACAAAGTCCTAACTTCGATAAAATTGCAAACGGTGAAACTTTTATTGGACAATACCGAAGCCATATGCGTCGTAGTTTAATTGATGCTAAAATGTATTTAGTTTTTCCCAAAAATGTGAAGAAATGCCGGCCACGCAGTGGTGAACAGTCTTGAAAATGGAATCTTCTTACCGATTTCAAACTCTGAAATATTCCTTGTTGCCTTTTCGCTAGTGCCCTTAAGAAAAACAAGACGAATAGATGATACAGTTGACATAATAAACAGTTACTGATTCACAGTAATATATATATATATATATATATATATATAATATAAATAAAATGTGTGTGTATTTTGAACAAGAAAAAATATAATCAAAATTTAGATCTTCATACACACTGGGTTGTATATTAATATTCTTTCGTTTTTATTATTATTGCCGTTAGATTCCTCGACTAGTTTCGACCAAAATGGCCATCATCAAGAGAAAGAAAAATTTCAGCTTGCTGGTAGCAGTGAACTACAGAAATGAATGTCTTGATGGAGAAAATGAACTTTTGTCTGTAGTTTCGATTTTCTTTTTTTTTTTTTTTTTTAACTTGAATTTTGCTAAGTCCTTGTATTGGTCAAACAGTCTCTTTTAATTTATTATTTAAGATAAGAGCTGGATGGATTCATGCTGCTCTGAATTCTATTGGTCATTTTGACAGTTTTATGGGTTCCTGGAAAGGGGATGTGTCTGTGGTAAGTGTGTGTACTATTTGGTTCCTAGGAAGTGAGTGAGTATGATGTGTATATATTCGTATGGGGGTGTGTATAAGTGAAGCCTCAACACCCCCGTATATATATATATATATATATATATATATATATGAGAGTGTGTGTGTATGTAAAGTATTTAAAAATATACATTTTTCCGTGTATTGTTTATCAAATTGTAATTACTTGGGATGTTTGAAAAAATGAACAATTATGCTGGTCATATCAACTCACCAACACAGGCTATAGGAATTAGGTATAAGTATCTTGAATATGCGAAAACCTTAAACCAACCGAAACAAGGACTAGAGTAACAAAAAGAAATTAATTTTAAATTTGAGATGCATGAAATCCTTTTAGCTTGATGTTCAAAATTTTATACTGCAAGATTATATATACACGCAAATATAAATAGCTGGTCACTCGTATTCGAGAATACCCGTCTACCAGGGCGGCTATCCAATCCCTAATTCAGACGCTCGCTCAGGCCCGTTTTTGTTCAACACCCACAGAGCCCACCTGTGCTTTATACTGCAACTATGCTATTTATAAATTTTAAGTGTCTGTAATAGATTATAAAGGTAACACAAGTGCTCACATCTGTATTAGAACTGAGTTCGTTTCTCACTGAGTGCCCTATGCTTCTGACGTTATGTCACTTTAACCTAAGCGTAGGAATTACCGTTACAGATATAAGTCTCAACTGTGAAATGATGAGAACGAATTGCCAATCTGGTACTGCGCTTAAATTCAAGGTACCAACGAGAGAAGCTGGCCAAAACAATCCCCGTGAAAATAATTGAAGAGGAGGCCAAATGAAGCTACGTTACGATTCTGGGAAAGTGACCGGAGCTGAGCCGTCCAGGGTAAAACGATAAACTACATTCAAAACCAAGGCTTCTGATAGGGAGGTTTTGAGGAGCGTGGAACCACCTCTTAATTGCTGTGTGTTCCAAAGACCACTCTGACTGGAGTTGGTAGCTATGGTCAAAACACTATGAAAGTGTAAAAATAGATTTTAGTACCAGCAATGCAATACATTTTTGAAAAAATATATATTATCTGTAATACATTTTGGGGGAAAAAATATTACCAGCAATAAAAAAAAAAATTGTCGGCAGTAAATAACCAATTGAATTTGATATGCCGTAAAACATACCAAACCGAAGCCGAGTTGCCAGGTCAAGACCGATAAAGATGCCGATTGTTCTTTCTACTCCCGTAAAAGATTAAACTCACTCGAAAAGAACAATAAAGAGTAATTATAATGAACAAAAGACAAAGAGAGGGAGAAGAAATGTAGTAGGAAGAGGAGAACTTTGAGAAAATAGTTGAGAAATGGGAGGAGTATAAAGACCCTAATTATAAGTGGCATGCGTGGCGTAAATAATTTATTAATTCCACCTTGAGGCCCAAGTTTTGTATCTTTATTCTTATTTGTGGTTATTGTGCGTGTGAGTCTTTATTTACGCTTCCGTCTAACAGCAGGAGAAAGCATGTGTGGGCTGTGAATTTGGATTCACTGCTCATTACAAAATAAAAGTATATATGTAGGCGTTTGAGCATTCTCTTCACTCTCTCACATTCTTATTTGCATTACGCCTCTCTGACGCACTCCCGCTGCAGAGACATGTACTTGCCGACTATTTAGATCTCTCATTTTCTATTAGAAAAACATTGAAGTTATTTAAGTGTACATACAAATACCAAACGTATAGAATAACATCTAGACAATATGTGTTTAAATATCATGAGATTTTTCGATTTGGCGATCATAGCTCTCCGGATTTCTTTTCCCTAGCAATCCAATTTTAATTATATATATATAGACGCTCAAGCCTGACTATGCGAAAACTTCCTCCGTCGTAAATTTAGCCACCCCGACCTTACCCTGACCCGGCATCTATGAAAGTAACTCTATACTGATACAAATTATTAACACCCCACCCCTGCCTATTCTAAACAATCCGCCCTTGATGTTACCATGGAAATTTTTGATTTCAATTCTGACTATACTATTAAAACTCGTAAATTTCAGAAATAAGTCATTCCAAAAAAAAATTTCGCTTGAAGATGGAACAGAGCCTACTTTAACTCAAGTTAATTCAAATATTATTTTGAAGTTTTCGGCTCTTGTTTTGAAACATGAGACCTCTTATGTAGCAAGTTGGAATCATATTTTTAAATAAATAATTATATATATATATATATATATATTAATCAATTCACTCCAAGTAAGGCGGGAGTGTCACTAGCACGCAAAGGGTTACAGAGAATTGAGAACAAGAGTAAAGAGGCGTTTTCGAGGAAAGGATACAGAGAAGGACGTGGAACAAGATCAAGGTATCAGATGATGTCGATTGAAATTACACTTGAATATTTGAAGATTATAGTTATCAGTGAAGCATGCAAGAGGAAGAGACTTCCACAGGCGAGAAGTGCGAGAGAAGACGCTGTTTGGGTAGAAGAGACGGTTACATTTAACCGTCTCGACATTGAAAGGGTGAGACCGAGATGCCAGCCTAGTAGCTCGCTTAAATTCATGCAGTCTTGGAGCCAGAGAAAGCTTCTCGTCGGAACAGATGCTGTGAAAATACTTGGAGAAGAGACAAAGGGAAACTGCGACTGTAGACGAAATACCAAATCAGGACCTATCGCATTGCGTATTCGTCTCTGGATTTTGTCGAAGAACTCGAGACGTACAGGCAACAAACCACGTATGACAACAATATTCCACGGAAGGATGGATGGTTGATTTTATAGATTTTCTGATGAATCTTAATACTTACGTTAATGACTGAATTCTGCATAGATATCGTACTATCGTATCGTTAGGTATTTCAGCTTAACAACGTTAACAAGATATTACAATAACATTCATACTGGTCGGTAATTAAAGAAGTAAGGCAGCTACTAATGAAAAAACCCATAAGACGTTTATGTCGCGAGAGAGAAGTTTCAGCTATGACAGTCCAAAGAGCATTGAAAAAAAAAACCTTGAAAAAGAAATCGTCCGTGAAACGTGTGAGGCAATGATGAACATAACATTTTCGTTTATGATCGATTTCATCGCGATTCTTCTGTTAATCTTCGAGAGTAATTATACATTCTTCTTATTCAAACAAGAATCCAGTAGTGTTATAAAAACCTCGGAGAATTCCAGCAAGATATTTTTAATCATGGTTAAGATCCAAAGGGTCAGAGCTTAATGTAACAATTGGACAATTTTGCTGTTACACTTTCTCTGTGTGTGTGAGAGAGAGAGAGAAAGTGCGGCTATAGCCGGAGACTTAATTATTAGTTTTACTGTTTAACTCCATATTGTAGCAATGAAAGTATACTGTAAAATAATTTTATATAAAATTGTCTTGCATATTTCTCATATAGATCAGTAAGAGCAAACATAGCCTGACATGTATAAGCTAATTTTAAATCTGAAAGTTATATTTCCCCTCAGTGGTCTTCGAGGAAAGATGGCTAAATGCCTTCATAAAGTAACAATTATTTGTTTATCCTATGAATCCGTTTTTGTGTGATTTTTCGTCATTCGACTATACAACAACCTTTATATATGTATGTATGTATGTATGTATGTATGTATGTATGTATGTATGTATGTATGTATGTATGTATGTATGTATGTATGTATGTATGTAGGTATGTATGTATGTAGGTAGGTATGTATGTATGTAGGTATGTATGTATGTAGGTAGGTATGTATGTATAGAGTGAAACCTATAGCTAAAGTCAGATAGTAGTAGCCCAACCCTCTCATACGTAGTTATTGAGATTAGTTTTGTTTTATATTGTGAAATGGTGGTTTGGAAGTACGAGTAAGATAATCTAAGTAAATAGTAATTTCATACCTTAAAAATGGGCTTTCGTAATCATTACTTTCGGAACACTGTTTCCTGTCGCAATTATGTAGTATGTATCCCAACATCAATCATGTACCAAGCCAGCGAGCCTGGCTTGAGAGACGAATGGCAGGGATATTAATTTTCAATTGTATTTGATGTTCTCGATGTAATAGCGATTTTCTAATCGTAGCGTAGATGTAGCTGAAAGAATGGAGCATCCAGTGAGAAACTAAATCGCTAATCAGTCGCAATTGATCTAGAGAGACGATCTTGATAGCCATTAAAACCACGTCGAACTGCCCTTTAGTAAACGTAGCTTAAATGTGGCACAAGACCGAAAATACAGAACACTTAATGTGGATCGAGTTCGCTATACAGTCGTAGTTGATCTAGAGAGACGATCTTGATAGCCATTAAAAAAACGTGCCCTTTACTAAACGTAGCTTAGATATGGCACAAGACCAAAAATGCAGAACACCTAATATGGATCGAATTCGCTATACAGTCGTAGTTGATCTAACGAGGCAAACTTGCTAACAATTACACCACGTCGAAGTAATATTGATGTAATAACAGCAATGCTAATAATAGAAAGACAATGAAAGGATTTTTTTAAATGTTTTCCCGAAAGAGCAACACTTATGTAGATAGATGTTTCCTTATGTTCTATAGATTATGCAAAAGCATTTGAACATGTGTGGCACAAGGATCTATTGAACTGTTAGAAAACTAGATCTATTTGGAGCATATCTTAGAATAATTCAGAACTTCTTGTGGGAGCAAACCGACTGCATACGGATAGAAAATCAATATAGTAACGACAAATATGAAAGGGCGTAAGACAAGGATGTGTCTTCTCCCCAGGTAATCAACTTCTACAGAGAGACTACACTAAGGAAGCAGCATACCCAATTATTATCCGTGGGCGTAACCTTAAAAATATAAGATATGCAGATGACATTGTTGATGCCTTACTAGGAAGCAAAGCACAGGACTTCCGAAACGGAATAGTAAAATAAATCGAGGAAAAAATGTTTCTCAATTGTACGAAATTGTCAACATGAAGAGAACACGCTGAGTATGCGAGTTAAAAAAACAATTGAGATATTAACATCAAGCAGGTGCTTAAATTTAAATATCTGGGAAGTGTTTTAACAGCAGATGGAAAATGTGACCACTGCAATCACAACCGGCATTGGAATAGCGAAAGAGGGAAAAAAACAGGCTGAGAAATGGATTTTCGTTAGAAACTGAAAAAAAAGGTGCTGGATTACTATGTAATAATCAACCTCGTATATAGCAATCTCCAGACGGATGAGAAAATTGGAGGCACCAAAAATATGGTTCTACAGAAGAATATGGAGAATTCCATGTTCGAAGCGAATAAGCAACGTGGAAGACAAAGAAAATGGCATAATTTGAACACAGGAGGGCTTGGAAAATTTAACCCTCACAGGTCATAATGAGACCAAGAGAAACAGGGGTGAGGAGGGTGCGAGAGACACAGGGGTGAGAAGGGTGCGAGAGAGACAGGGGCGAGAAGCGCGCAAGAGGGACAGGGACGAGAAGCGTGCAAGAGAGACAGGGACGAGAGAGACAGGGACGACAAGCGTGCGAGAGAGACAGGGGCGAGAAGCGTGCAAGAGAGACAGGGGCGAGAGAGACAGTGGCGAGAAGCGTGCACGAGAGACAGGGACGAGAGAGACAGGGGCGAGAAGCGTGCACGAGTGACAGGGGCGAGAGAAACAGGGGCGAGAAGAGTGCACGAGAGACAGGGACGAGAGAGACAGGGGCGAGAAGCGAGCAAGAGAGACAGGGGCGAGAAGCAGGTAAGAGGGGTAGCGTTGAAAAGAGAGATATCGGGGAGAAGAGGGCAAGAGAGAAGGGGGAAGCTACTTACCTGATCAGCTTCTGCGAATAGTTAACCAAACTGGGGGCTGGACCCTTAGCAACAGGATAAAAACTGCCAAGTTACACAAGAAATAGGAAGATTTCGAGAGGCATGATTCTCCATGTTATGAAGGAACGCAGCGTACAGAAGTCTATTTCAAGAAAAGTTTAATTTTGCTTAGATATACCTGACTTTCCTTAATCTTGTCTCGTTGTATATATTTTAGCAGTTTTTTTTTATTTTAATTCTCCCTGTTTTATAATCGTCCTGTTCATTCTTGTCTTATTTCTCTTCCATTTTCTGTCTTTGTTCTCTGACACTTTATTTATCTCGATTTTTACGCGCTCCTAAGCTTTCTTTCGTATTCATTTTTCCTCCCTCTCTCTATTTCTCCATTCTTGTTATCATTTTCTTCTTAACTCTCCCTTTTCTTCACAGTCTTTTACGTTGATCTTCACCGTCTCTTGCTACATTTTATTTCTATTTTAACCTGTCGCTCGCATATATGCTTTACCTTTTTCCTTTCCTTGAACTTTTCTTCTCCCTCCGTGTCTCTTGATTCCATTTCATTCGTTTTTTCTTTATTCTATTCCTCAAATTTTTACTTTCATCCTCTCTGTGGTTTCTTACTTATTTCTCTCGAATTTTTCTTCTTCTTCCTTTTTTTTTTTTTTTTAAATGGGCTTTCTCCATTGTCAATTGTTATTTCTCTTTCTCTATGTTTGGTTCTATCGATATTTTTCTCTATCCTTCTGTATATTATTTCATCTTCCATATTCTTTCCAACTCTTGCATTTTAACAACACATTTCTTTTTAAAAAATTATTTTCCTCCCTCTTTATCATTTATTGCATCCCTATAAACACCTTGCTTGATATTTCAATTCCTCTCTTCAACTTTTATCGCTGATACTCCTATATTCAATCTTATCTTATTTCTTTCTAATTTATCCTCTCTCTCTCTCTCTATCTATCTATATATATATATATATATATATATATATATATATATATATATAAATAAATAAAATGCGTTGGAAATACATGTTTGACTTGTTTATGCAAATAGAGTTCGTGGCTCTTGGCGCTGCATTTGCTTCACGTTGATTTCTTTGTGCTTCGGAAGTTTTTCTCCCTTTTCCTGCACTTCCTGGATGCGCATGCGCACTAACATACTTTCCTCTTTCTTGTTTTTTTTTTCTCTCTGCGCATGCGTTCCCTCGTTATGCTAAAGATACTGGCTTTCTTATTTCACAATGTGAATCATTCCCGGCGGGAAAAGGTTTACTTAAAAACAAACTTTACCCTCCAGAGACTTTCAACTTAGTGCGCGTTTAAAAATGTAAACCACGAACGATAAATAGATATAGCGATAGATAATGAAAAGGTTGGAGATAGAGCTTGGTATAAGGAAGGGTTGATAATGAGAAAGAGAGCTGAGTTGGGAGCTTTGAGGAAATGGGTTTATGCGAAGGAGATTTTATGAGATCGTATGGAAATGATTACGGAGAAAGGATTGATAGAATTGAACATACACGTAGATAATGTTACGAAAACATCAACGCACATGCTGTAGAGAAAGTAAGATGTAGTACCAATTCTCCAAATGAAGATTACAGTTCTGTCTTAAAAACAGAGGCTTTAATACTTGGCTTAAGACAGAAAGCTGAGAGAAAAACACAGATATTTTAACACATGTAGTAAACAGATTAACAAAGAAAATACACACACATACACACATATATATATATATAGAGAGAGAGAGAGACGTTGGCAGAGTACGGTAGAAATGAAGGCAGTGATATGTGCACACCAATGCTTAATTTTATAACTTGAAATGCACACACACGTAGATATATCACATTGTATCCTTACCATCTCGCTTATAAAATAACATCTTTTGTATCGCGACGGTAAAAAATAAAACTAATGAAAACCATTTGATATTCACCTTATTTCATTTTTATCTATGTACCTATGTAAATACAAGCAAAAGGTATATATAAATTTATTTACGGACGTTATATATACATATATATTCTTAGTGACATCTTCAGGGCATTTTATTCTCTCTTTTAGGTTTTAAGTTTAGTTCCATTTCTAATATTTTTATTCATTTCTCGCTATTTCTCTGTTCTACTTTGCTATGCCATTGCCACATTTGCAAACTTATATGTCGAACTTTCGCTATATGTATATGTTCATATATGTATATGTGTGTTGGCGTGTACGCGCAGTTTTTGACGTTAATTCGCAATTTCAGCTTTTCGATTTCTCGTATATACACATCTCTCTAGTATAGAAAAGAGTGAACGGAAGAGAGGAAGAAACGTCTACAATCTGTAAAGGGGGAGAGAGCAAGCAATGTAAAGATGTCGCTGAACAGAACGACAGGCGCATCCAAAGAGAGCTGAACTGAAGACAACGAAAAGTTGTTCGTCTTGCAGGCAGAAAGTGGGGAGGAAGAGAAGTGCATGAAAAGATGAAGAGGGGATAGTTAGAAACAAAGTGGGGAGATAACTTAAACAATATAAAGAGAGACTGAGCCAACTGCGATCGGGAAGGCGTATGAATCTAATTTTAATGCGGTTCACGAAAAGAACTACTTCATTATTTTTTTCTATGGCATGAAATGCCGCAGGATATGTTGACAATTTTCTTTCGCTTTCTTTTCAACTTTACCGCATCTCTTTGCTCTGTTCCTCTTTCTGAAACGGAAATATATTATTATCTTTTTTTTTTTTTCATTATTTGTTTATACATTTTTATTTTTCCTTCATTTATTTATCTTATTTTCTAATATGTAACATTTCTACGTTATATTCTCATTTCGTTAAACGAAATCTTTCATATTCGGTGTAAACTATAAACATCAATGATACGAAAATATCTCCTAAAATATATTTTGTGACAAGCAAATCCGATGTTTAAAACACAATGGATATATATAGATTTTTTTAAAATAACACGAATATATCCGTATTTTACCGAATATCTCCGAGTTTCGACAGTCACTACAGACTGTTCGCAAAAATATGACTCTCTTCTCTGGATTATTCTTCATATATATATATATATATATATATATTTGAAACTCAAAATATATCTTGCAATCAATGAAGACAAAATACTTCACCAGGAATAAGGTAACTCGTCTGACAGCTGTCGCCTCAGAATATGGTAACTCGTTTGATAGATGTCGGCTTTCGTCAGACAGATATATAGGATATAAATGACAAATGCTAGTTTCGAGGGCTACCTAAAGGGAGATTGATAAAAAAGACATGCTAACTATTAATTCTGTAGTGTTTGGTCTTTAAAATTTGCTAAATATTGTCCAGCGTCACAATGCTCGTATTAGCCGTTTCCCAATAACGAAGCTTTTGGCATCTATTGAAGAGCCAGTACTGCTTTTGTTTGAAATTGATAAAATCCTTCTCTTAAAGCATTTTTTTTTCTTCAGGAAAACTGGTTTCTTAAGTCCAATAGTTGTTACCGCAATTTTCTTGATTGAGCGGGGGTTTCCACCCTAACCTTTTATCTGAAGTGGGGTGGAAGGTTAACACTGTGATTGTTATTACTTTATCTTCGAGCTACATGTTCTATCCATTTTAGTTGTTGCAGATGTTGGTAATCATCAAGTGATATCGTTTCTGTTATTTAGCTCAGTTCCCTCAGGCTTTACCCGTCAAAGCCTTTTTTTCACCATTGATCTGAGAATGTGATTCTATACAACTGACACTTTAGATATTTCTGAACTGGTTTGGTACCATGCATGGCATCTATATGAAAGTCTCGATCTGATGAGACTGTTTAAGAAAAATGGCTGGAATTAAGTAAATTCGGTGAGTCCAGAGTCGTTCTCGACTTGTGTCACTGCCGAATGAAATGTTCTCTCGAGGTGATAATGAAAATAAGTTTTTTCAGTGTTACTTTTAGATGTGATATACCCGCATGATTCTTCTAAAATATGTGAGCTACCATTTTAAAGAAAATTATGTACATTCGGAACTTCACTTAAGTAGCACCAAGGAAGCAAAACAGATTTCAGGGCCACGCTTTCAATCCTTTCTTAAAATACTTTCTAGATATTTAAATTTTCATACTTGTTTGATATCGGTATCATGAAAATGTAATTTGCATGTTTGGCTCTTCCTTTTGTTAACAATCATTAATTCCGTTTTCTTTCGCAATTGGTGTTTAGTCGATTCTTATTGCTTTCCTTCAATACCTTCTGTGGGAATGTTTGTAGTTTTTCCATGACTGCTATATGCATAAAGACGAAATGACGATATTAGAGAAAGAAAAAATACTTCAGAGATGTTACAAATATATCAGAGTTCTTTTCCACTGTGATAGATCAACCAGGAATTCAAATAAATATCTTTCCAACATCGGGGTTGAAATAACAAGGTAGGCGGGGCTCTCTAGCCTTGAATGACACCCACTTAACAAGGAGGAAAACTTTGAATTTAAAACTTTGAAGAAATAATTACATGTCTCCCCGTTCTTTACCTTTTACAAGAGCAATATAAGGCCCAAAATGGAGTACGGTTCTATTTTGGGTGGGAGTTTTCCAATCCTCACTTTCCAATCTCGATAGAGTTTAAAGTGTCTCTGAGTCATTGTGGTTGACGAATTATTTTCCAACCTCTCTCTTTCTCACGGGCGTGATGTGGTGAGCGTCTCGCTACACTCTCTCTTCTTCCATGTAAAGGGCACAAACGAACTACACATCTTGATTCCGCCATGTCTAACTTTCTCCGCCATATCACTTTGTAGCAAACCATCCACATTTCCTCCGTATTTCATCAGTGATAAGTTTCACTCGAACAGCTTCTTCCTGTGAACCACTGCTCTGTAGGACAAACTCCCAAGGAGGTGTTTACCAAATCACTACAATCTTAATCTTTTCAAGTCTAGAGGTAACCGTTATTGTTCCCTTCTATCCGTATAAACTGCCCCTTAATGTAACCCTCTATCTGGAGTAGCACTGGGCCTAGTATTCGGTGAATATTACTGTAAACAAAAACAAAAAAAATAATTTGCTGAAAATTTATGCGATCCCATGGCCAAAATTTATTTATTGCATTTCTGAATGATGTTCGAACAGTGATTGCATTAGTTAAAATTAATAGTTTTTTTTTTTTAAATCATATGTTATTATATGACGGCATATTAAATAAAGAATCATTCCTTTTCTTGTCTTCTTCCGTATACCTGTCTCCGACCGGGTCTTTCATTATTGGGAATTTTTGCCGAGCAGTTTCTTTAAAGTCACCCCATCCGAAAATCAATATTAGTTACAAGCTTTGGGTGCAACTGAGGCACATCTCCAATGGGAGGTTAACAATTTGAAGAGGGCTCTAAAAAGGAGCGTTCTAGAGTTCTCCGTCTTGCAAAGAAGAAACTTCTGCGATGGACCAAAATCGGGGGGTGGGGGTAACCATTTGAATTTGTGATGGCCCTGAAAAGGGAATTTTATATTAATAATAATAATAATAATAAATAGTATTGTAACTATTTAAAATATTAATTTTTTATTAAAGTTTTTTTTTATGAAAGATATATATCCAAGAACAGATGGTAAATAGTAAAACGTTGCTGAGAGTTTTAATGGACAGGAAGTAGTGGAGAGCCATTGTCGCCAATAATTTGGACTCAAAACCGGCACTGAAGAACTATCAAACAAAAAATTCATCGAAATCTGATGAAAACTGTGGAGAAATGCATAAACATCCGATCATACATACATAAACACACACACACATACATACACACACGCACACACACATCCATAAACACACGCACACACACATCCATAAACACACGCACATACACATCCATAAACACACGCACATACATATACATACATACACACACATACATACACACATACTCACACACACACATACATAAACACATACTCACACACACATGCATAAACACATACTCACACACACATGCATAAACACACACTCACACACACATACATAAACACATACTCACACACACATACATAAACACATACTCACACATACTCACACAAACACATACTCACACATACATACATAAACATATACTCACACATACATAAACATATACTCACACATACATAAACACATACTCACACATACATAAACACATACTCACACATACATAAACACATACTCACACACACACACATACTCACACACACATACACAAACACATACTCACACACATACTCACACACACATACACAAACACATACTCACACACACATACACAAACACATACTCACACACACATACACAAACACATACTCACACACACATACACAAACACATACTCACACACACATACACAAACACATACTCACACACACATACACAAACACATACTCACACACACATACACAAACACACACATACACAAACACATACTCACACACACACATACACAAACACATACTCACACACACACATACACAAACACATACTCACACACACACATACACAAACACATACTCACACACACACATACACAAACACATACTCACACATACATACATAAACACATACTCACACATACATACATAAACACATACTCACACATACATACATAAACACATACTCACACATACATACATAAACACATACTCACACATACATACATAAACACATACTCACACATACATACACACACATGCATACA
The DNA here is from genome assembly GCA_963932145.1 of Acanthosepion lycidas. Lineage (NCBI taxonomy): Eukaryota > Metazoa > Mollusca > Cephalopoda > Sepiida > Sepiidae > Acanthosepion > Acanthosepion lycidas. Next base: position 66,727,268 of record OZ010595.1, read on the forward strand.
TAAACACATACTCACACACACACGCATACATAAACACATGCTCACACATACATACATAAACACATGCTCACACAAACACATACTCACACATTTCGAGAATTATAGATATCTATTTGAATGTATATTTTAATATAGAGAATTTTCTCTACTCATAGATTACGTACTTTAATGGTGTGTTGTCCCAATGGATCAGATTCGGAAGGTAAATCACTTAAGTAGCACTGATTTTTTTTTTTCTTTTTTTTTTTTTTTTTTTTCATAACATTCAAGGACTTGAAGAAGAGTGCCTCTCGTTACAGGCCTCACTAACTCGAAGCCATTTTAAAATATTGATCCTAGAAATCTGGTGCATATAGCTGACAGTTTCAATGTTTCTGTGCGAGTTAGGTGTCATAGAAAATTTCCACAGGAAAGTCTCTATCTGACGAGGCTATTTAAGCACATGACTCGCTTTTTAAGATTAATGTTGGGATTTTACAGCAACTTGCGTCGTGGGCGAAGCAGCTCCTGGCGCAACCTATTCTATTTTCAACTGACTTATCTCTTACACTAAATTTGTCATGACTGATTCATACACCGAGCTATTTGATGTGTTCCGTATTTGACTAATTCCACCTCCTGACGTTTTCAGGATTTATTCCGGGTAGGTGCCATTATTGTTTTTCTCTCAATCCCAGAATAAAGCTGATATGTGCGGATGCTGGATTTTGTTAATTCTGTTACTTGCAATTTTTAGATATATTTATAAATAGGCTGAAGTAATATCATCTACTAATGAAAAGGTAGTTCCAAATGTATTACTTCTCTGTATTTCGCTCTTAGTGTCCCACTCTGGCATCGAACGACACCATCTTGTTACTGTACAGATAGTCGGAACATAATGAATATAACCAACCACATAATCCTTTTTATTTCTCTTTCTTTTTTTTCTTTTTTTTAAGAGTGACGTAATGGAATAACCTGTCACACCCAGGAGTGACTACACTATAGATAGTAACTAACTATAAGTAGTTGTACGTCAACGGACTACGGAAACCAGCTGGAATCTGTTCGTTGTGTTGGCCGAACTCTCTGCCTTCGGGCAGAGAGGAACCCGGACGAGGCTCTGCCGAAGTGCAGTCACTCGTTCGGGGAGGTAGACTTACCCGATCCCGTCTATGCAGGTTCTACGGGGATTTTTTGGCAGAGCCTACGGGCTTGGAGGACCCACGTTAAACTCGGCCTTGTGCGACATCTACTCTCGTGTGTGTGTGTAGGGGGCTATTAAATATTGACTAGCTGGAATCTGTTCCAGCTGTGCTGTCGAACTCTCTGCATTCCGGCAGAGAGGAACCCGGACGAGGCTATGCTGAAGCGCAGTCTCTCGTCCAGGTGGGTAGACAGATCCGAACCCGTTTATTCGGGTTTACGGGGAAATTTTGCCCGAGCCTACGGGCTCGGATTGCCCCACATCAAATTTGGCTTAGTGCCACATCCTGCCCCGTAGGGAGGTTGGTAAATATTACTAGCTGGGATCTGTTGAGTACGACTCGGACTTACGCTTGAACTACTGACCTTCCAATAGTAGCACTCACTACTGAATTGACTTGCGACGACTTTGTGCATAACTGTTACCTTTATTCTGAATGTACTGATTTTTACAATAAAACTTTACTTATTTTATCCACCTTATTTTTTCAAGTTATATTTTTATTAGCATGGAATATAACAAAAAGAGATTTTTTGATAAAATCCGAAGATGATTCTGCAATGTCAATTGTCTTGATTGGCCTTTCGGAATCGGTCAATTTCCCCACAGCTTTAATGTAAATTTCCTGTGCCTCTTCTATAAATATTTTCATGGTAATTGTTTTGTTGAACTTTCCATAATTGTACCTAGACTTTATGAATCTAAACTTAGTATTATATTGGCGGCAAGATCTCCTCATTTAACAGTTAAAATGGTTATATATAGCTGTATATCCTATGATAACAATTTCTTTTCTGACAATTCCCACTTGTGAAAATCTTTTCTAGCTTCTTCCTTCCAAGTCAAATCTGATCTGCAAAAAATTAAAATAATTTCAATGGTTATCTTAATCCTTGTTCTTTTATTGTTCTCGCGCCTTAATACATTATTTTTTCTCCTATTCTCTAACACTCTCTAATCCCTTGCGTCTTAGTGGCTTTATTACTGTTGTAACCTAGACAAGATTACTGAATGAGGAATAACCAAAAGGAAAGTTGGAAATGAAAATGGTAATCTTTATAACGTCAACAAAATGCAATACTCGCTAGCGGCGTGAAGTAGGTAAACCACTGCTACAATGCCCCAACATAAAATAGACTAAAGTGTATTTATGAGGACTGGGATATACCCATTGGAGTCCATATGTACGGTATATAAAAATTACCTTCTTACGGGCTGAAATGATTAAAAATGATGTGTATTTTGTTATTTAAGGCCACTTTGTAACATGTTTCAGATCATAGACTGGTTCAATCCAGCACTGTAAATGGTTTCCATACGGATTTAGGCATAAAATAAATGAAAAGAAACGTGAATGTATTTCAATACTTGTATCTCTTCTTGCTTCACAACTTTGATCTTCAAAAATATAAATAATCAATCGTTATCTTCTGTTTTAATTCCTTTTCTTTTATTGTTCTCGCTACTTAATAGTGTTTTTTTTTTTTTTTATATATTATTTTGCACTCGGTAACCCCATGGCATTCTTTGAAAATTCAGATAAAATCATAGGTATGGTTTCGGGGTTAACTTAACAGAAATTTGGCCCAAGGTGTTGAAACTTAACTTCAAATGATGCATAAAATCTTTGTGGATATGTTGTCTCAGGCAATATTTTTTCTCTCAATGTACGCATGCGCAGGTAAATAATATATTGTATTTTAATGTGAAGAAGCTGTCTTTCATGTCTACTTGCTAATCTAGCAATCCTAAAAATAAGAATAGCTTAGTTTCAACGCACCTTTTAATCGGTTAGTTTTTATTTAAGCGCTTTCGTAACCCTTAAACAGCGGGAAAATTTTGCACAGACGTCCACCCAAAACGGGGTAAAAGATGAGTAAATCAATTTTATAAAAAGTAGTTTTGTGCTTATTTTAGTTTTAAAACAGTATTTTAATTAATTTAGATTATAAAAATAAAGAAAGAAAAATGTTTGTCTTCTAAATAATATCTTTCAAACCCTTGAAGCATTTCTTCTAGGTCACCTCTTAGTTGATACTGTTCCCAGATCCACCCTGAAACGGAATGGTAGCGGCTGTTGGGATCCTATGTATGGGGAAAATAATGACTTCCCTAAAAAAACACGTTGAAAGTATAAAATACAGTATTATAGTAAAAACGCCAGCAATGTATGAAATAAATTGCAGACAATATATTTTATCTGTAGTTGAAGACGTAAAATTTTGTTCAAAATATTTGGATTTCAGTATTAAATAAAACATTGAGGTTGAATTGCAGATAAACAAAATAAACCAATAAATATTACTCTTTTTAATATCCTAAAATTTCATAAAGAAACCAAACTATTACAAAATATAACTTCAACAAAACAACATAAAACACAGACATCACCGCCTATATTAATCATGTCTATACAAACAAGCTGAGTATCATCTACCATGTATTCAACTGTGAAAACATAATAACACATAATATTTTTCTTACTGCAAAGCTCCCAATAATATTACATTTTGGTATTTAAAGAAACAAATATTCTAGGCAGTTGTCACCATTTTTCGACTCTTTTTCTGTTCGAGTAATATACATGGAGATATCGAAGTCTCTCTTAGGTTTGTTCTTAATAGACTAGGCATGCACCAGAAGAAGACTTAACACCATGAATTCGAGTAAATAAACTTATGAATTTCAAATTTGTTTGTCATCTAGACGAGATACATGAACTGGTGTCCGTTTCCTTGGAAAATGTTTAAGCCATTATTATATTATATCCACGGAACTACAGTGAAATATCAATCGATGATCTCGCCGTTTAAAGATTAAAACATATTTCATTCAGGACAAAGTTTCGAATCGTACTATGACCCAATTTTTATCTAAATACATTTGAAACCTGCAATGGCGAGCTTAAACAAAACTCGTTTTGCAAGTAATGTGCCTTATACGCCAGGACTAAAGATATTAGTTCTCTAACGTTCCTATTTAAATATGATTTCATTTGACAGCATATTGTCCGTCAGTGGTCCTATTTTTATTGCTTTAGTTGTTTACTTTTTTTGTTTGTTTTTAACGTTTCCATTCCCTTCTCCCAAACGCCGTCTGACATTGGCCCTGAAGCTAGGGATTATATCTTCTTTCATCGTGCTTGTCTCTTCGCTTCATATGCTTTCCGCCATTTTTCAAAATGGCGAAAGTAATTTGAAAATCTGTCCGACTTTTTATGGTAGCTTCCTGGGGGACTGATTATCTCCTTTTTAACGCTGAGCTTGAAAGAAAAAGACAGGAAGACGTTTCACAAATACATTAACCAAAAAAAAAAAACTAAGATGATTTTTCTATCGAACCTGTATTAATCAAATTGAGGCAAAAAAAAAACTTGAAAAACGAGAAATGGCAGCAAGATACAACAGAGTTGAACGTTTTATAACTTATTGAATAATTTCGCAAAATACATACTTTTTTTTCTGCTTTTATAACTATGATTTTAAGAGTACTTCTGTTATTTGATAGATGGATGTCATCACAGGAATGACTGATGTTGAGAAAGAGAGACACTTAAAAAGTTTTGATAAAAAGTGTTTACTTATTTAATATACATATTTCTACATTTTTTACAGTTTATCTTAACAAGGTTCAATTTGCTTGAATGTGTTTTTGTAAGAATTTGCTTGCCTAAGATTGAACTGGGGAGTCAATTCGGATACGCCAAAAACTTTCTCTGGCATACAGAGGGAACGAAAATAGGTCTTACTATACATGAAGCTGCTGAAATATTCTCGGAGCTGTCCACTTTAAAATGTATGACCAAATAACAAAACATCAGAATTTTAGTTGGATTCAGTTGTTAGTCGGAACTAAGTTACAGCAACCTACTCGCACAAAATTTTTTATAGCGGATACTCATATTTGAAATATGCGCCCCATTTTTATTTTTCGGTCTGCGTTTTGGAGAAATTAAAAAAAACAATCTGAATGAGGAAGTGGACGTCTTTAAAAAGTGAAAATAGAACATAACTAAAGAATGAAGCTTTTTCTAGCCAAGTGGTAAATCATGGCGAATCAAACAATGGATTCCCCTGCAAAAGGTTTTCATGTTCGATTCCTGTCAGGAAGCACATTTTCTTTAAGATTTCTCGAATACATAGGCCGATAGACATAAGGCGCAAGACTGCATTTTTAAATAGGATTATCCTTTATATCATAGCGTTTTAAATAATTGACGGACTAAATAACTCTAGTCATTTTTTACACACACACACACACACACACACACGTGTGAATATTTAAAAGTTCAAATGTAAGTATTCTATCAGTAAAAGGACAATATTAATAAAGAACAAAGGAAGACTAATCTTAGTTGAGGCGTTTGGTCCCCTGATAGATTTTTTTGAAGGCAAATATAAGGATTTTATTTCGTAACAAGTATTTAGAAGCAAAATAACATTAATTTTTCAGTATTTTTATATTTACGAATGCACATGAATATCAGGATAGCTGAAAGTCAAGATAGATTATGGAGGAGTAATAAAATTTAATGTCCAGTAAACGAAAGTAAGTAAATGAGGTTTACGCAAAAATTCGGAAAAGTACATTTTTCTTCTGTTTATAAATATTTGGAGCAAAATAAACTCATGACATTTGTTTTGAAAAATTCCATCAGAGGACGAAACACGTCGGCCATGTTTTCCTTTTGTCTTTCATATAAGCCAACACATCACAATCAACATAGGACAAATATTAATTGATATGACCAAAATGATATTCAGAGCTCTATGTAAAGAAAGAAAGAAAATTGTAGAAGCCTAAAATTCTAGTAATTTTATAAGGGTTTGTTTCTTCTTTATAATAATTATAAAGAAACAAACAACCCTGTTAAATTACTAACTCTACAGGATACTGAATCAAAAAGTGCGTGCAAAACAACCAATATGCTTATAAAACGAAAAGCCATAATTATTCAATGCATTTTTTTTTCTACTTAACTAATATGTATAACGTCACTTTGAAATAATTCCAGTTGTAACACTGAAAGCATAATTAAAATAAAATCCGTCAGAATATATAAACCAAAACATATTGCGGGGCAGGCTTCGTAATTTCGGAGACAGTCGAAAGTAGTTGATAAATAACTGACTGAAAGCTGAAGTTCTAACAGTTTATCGAGAACTTTGATCCCGATATGCATTGTAATCAAAAACTGAAAAAAGTACAATAGAAAAAATGATAGCTGTAAAACCTGTGGTTTAAATACTAGCACATGTTTAGCTAATTTTTTCTTGTCTTAATGCTTCTTGTTTATATGATATGTAAGTTTTAAGAGCATAGAGGTTGTTGTAAATGTGTGTTAGGGATTTTGAGCAGATAATTAAGGAGGATTTTCTTGTTCATTTTAAATCCGTTAAATGGATTGACCAAAATAAATTTTCATAGATCTTATCACATGCGTATATTAAGAAAAAGGGAGGAAGACATTGAAGATACCACAAATACATACACGCACAGATGGTCCGATGGGTAAATTGTCGCCATTTTATATTTTTAAATTTGCGTATGCGCTCTGTTTGCTATAAATTTTGTCGATTGCGCAGTATAGTAGGGTGAGTTGGGCACCGTCTATGAGAAAAAACACTATAACGCAATTCACTCCGCCAGAAATTTGTAAACAGCATTCTATACTGCTTGGCATTCGCACCGGAAGCTCAAATTATGAAGATTTCAAATAGTTTGTGTTAATCCGAGGAGAGTGCAGAGGAATCGAAAAAAGTTGGAAGCGTTTAAGTGCGATTACGAAGGTACGGCAACTTAGAAAGCTCACTCTGATCTTTTCTGATTAGAAAAGAAATGTCTTTCGTTGGAGAGGGGCCTCAAAGTCAACAGGGAGGGCAACCTCAAGTGCTTTGGGAAGGTAGTGCTGCACTGAGTCAAGAGGGTAGCTACTAGAAGACAATATGCCTGGCAACAAGACTCTGAATCATGCCTCACAAGCGGGAGCACCCAGTCATGGCTGCCAGACATTTTCTGTGTCTGCCCTTTACATCTGGTCACCTAACTTCCCAAACTGCAACGCACTTGATCATTATGTGTGAGACGCAGTTGAGCGAGAGACCAACAAAACTCTCAGTAACAACAAAGATGAACTGAAGGCAAGGATTATGGCAGTATTCATCAACTTAAACAAGGTGACCGTCCAGAAGAGTTGCAGGAAATTCCGCAGTCGTCTGGAAGCCGTGGTTCAAGCCAATAGCGAATTTATAAAATAAATTTAATCTTTAGTATTTCAAGATATTTTTGTGTAATTTTGGTAAATATATCTATTAAAATGAGATGCCGGTTTTATTTTCATTTTTGCGGCATTTAGACAATTTATCCATCGCACCACTCTAAGTTCATGCTTAATTGCAATCTTCAGGCCGATTGGTGTCCACCTTTATATTTACATAGGCACTATCTCTGACAGTGAGCATTTTTACGCATGAATATAGCATACCTAAAAACAATGTTTATCACACACGCACCAGCAAAAAAATTAAATTAAAATAATGCATATATATATATATATATATATATATATACGCACACACTCTAGAATAAATCCTAAGGAGCCAGGCAATCCTACCTAGGTTTCACCTAAACGGATCTACAGGGTAAACAGACTTATTGCTCTATTTAGCGTATTGAGCACTCTACGTTTTAGTCTTTCTACACGTTTGTTTGTTATTTTTTCTTCTTTGGACTAAGTACTTAAAGCACTTGGCGATTTGTTTCGTCTTGTTCCGATGTTTTTCGGTCTTTCATTATTTCCACTTTTTTTCTCGGGCACCGATTTGTCCTGATATATTTGCAAGTTCTGGTATCCGAGGTTTTCCAAACGAGTATTTTTATATATATATATATATATATATATATATATATATATATATATATGGCTCATACGGGTATAGAAAGACGAAATTTTAGTGAGAGACTCACTAAAATTTTGCTTTTTATATCCGGAGTTAGATTTTCCGATTTCTTTTTGAATTCGCAGGTCTGATAAATTGGATCGGGATTACGATTCCAATGTAATAAATTATAACCATGGAATATTAGTGTTTGAGCCTTTTATATTATATTCTTACTCTGTCCTGAACATTGAGTTCTAGCTGGATTCTATCCTCTTGGAATATATATATATATATATATATATATATATATATATATCCAATTTAAGATTTTTACTATTTTTTATATGCGTGTATATATTAGTACTTACAGTTTTATTATATGTAATTCTGTACAATAACTAATACTTCGAAATGTTTATATGCTAGTGCTTCCATTTACGTGAAGGAAAATCAATAAAAGAAAAATCTGAAAAAAATCTTTCGAAATACACATCATGATCCATATATTACTGCTGTGTAATGCAACCGGTTACCGAAAATGCGTGATTTTTAACCTATTCAAAAAGTTTTCTTTGTATAGTATGCACGCACCCAATTTTTACGTAAACTTAACTAGTATATATAGTAATTATAGATGCAACGGGCCTGACGCGAAAGCATTGCCAGATCGAAATGGTGATCCCCGCGCCAAGACAGAATGAATGTTATTTGAATGAGTCCCTCAAAAATTCACGGCTCGAGATATTTGCTAATATTAGTAGTAGTTTAATCCAACATTTTCTTCTGACATTTTTCTTCGGAAGATGATTTTAACGGTTTTAATATGAAACTAATATGCTTTCTTTATTTTATTTCTTTCAGGTAAGTTACAATATCTTCTTTCCATTGGGGAATAAAGTGAGCACTAATGCAGGTAGGTGCATTTTGTTGTATTTTCAAAATATCGTGAAGTGACATCCGTATCACCTGATGAACGATTAAGTTTCTCCATATAGCCGTATTTTACGTTTGTTGTAAAAAAAAAAAAAAAAAAAAAAAAAACTCTCTCTCCCTCTCTCCCTCTCTCTCTCTCTCTATATATATATATATATATATATATATATATATATATATATAAGAAAGAGTTTGTAGTGGTTCCAACGAGAGAAAAGTATGTATATTAAAAAGAAGAGAAGAGAGCTGCCGCAAACGTTTTTGGTTGTAATGTGGATTTATTTAGAAAAAAATATGCTTTATATTCCATAATTTTACTACACGTGTTTCTGGTCTCGCGACCGTCTTCAGGTAAAAGGCGGAGATTTCCACATATTATTAAAAATATTTTTTTTCCTTATGTTTTTCAATGTTAAATATTCTCGATATGAGAAATTCTATGTTTTTGTGTTAGTAATCCGAATTTCTTTCTTGAATTGGCAGTGAAGAGTTCTGCGCGAAGGGTCATAAAACAATTAAGGTTGGTCCAAGAGAAATGATGAATTACTCATCGGCATTTTATCTTTTAATGTTTTACTGACCCTCATGTGTTCTTGGATCTGTTTCTATTTTTGTGTGTTTCTGTCAGCATGTATGTATATATTCCCTCTCCATACATATACTGTCTTACTACGAGGAATTAGTAAACTCATTTGTACACATACATACACATATGCACGTATATATATATATATATATATATATATATATATAATTATGTATCGTGCTGTTGTGATAGAAATTGGTTTCGAATTCTTAAGTTGGTTGTTGTCAAAACCCCTCGCTTTATTAGTCACTAAAGAGTAGCCCGTCTGAGTAAATATCCATGGTCGCCTGATGGGTGTAATGCTTAAAAGCTAGTCCCTAAAATAATTACGTAGACAGTACTGTCTGCAGGAAACCTAGAAGAGTTTCTTTTGAAACAGTGTTGGTCTAACTTGGATCATACTGCATAGCAGCCACGTCTTATTATTGTCTCGAATTTCATTTTTATTGAGACTTCAAACAAACTCCATAATTTTTGAAACTCCCAATTTCAAAATTTTCAGATAAGAGGCAGTGATTTTGTCATTTACCTTAGATTCCCTAAAACGTGTTATATATTTAATTACATTATTTAATTTAAGGTATGAAATCCAGTTAGTTACTACCTAACTGTTCGTTGTTTACATTTTTCATGTATATAATATGGACAGATGGTTATTTGCTTTTATAGGTTTAATCACACTGAGAATTTTCATTAGACATTACTTGATTCTAGTGCAACTTAATGAAAAAATATGGTTAGTTCGAGGTTTAACATCAGCTCGAACTGTGTAGATTACTTTTAGCTTATAATGTAACAAATATATAAGAAAAGATTGAAATGGACATATGAAAATACATATTGATAAGGAATTGCATAGACACCGGGATATGAAAATGTCATGTTAAAACCATTATTTACATTATTTAAATATTGAATTTTGTCCACATCTTTGCTAATATCACCAGTGTTTCCGAGAACATAATAACATTAAATTCTGTCTTTTTTTGCCAAAATAAACTAAAATGAGCTTAAATAGATAAATATGGGGTGTGCAAAAGTAGGTATACAAAACACAACGTATATTATTGATTATGCACACACACATATCATTAATAACATATCAAATTTCAAACTGTTTGGCCCCAGCAGTCTCTTCTTCCTCTAGTCGAGAGTGGTCACTCAGGCACACTCTGGCGCAAAGCTCTTAATCGTAATAATAAAAATTCTGAAAATAAAAAAATATTAAAAATGATTTCATTGAATTCTACTATTAAATAAATCCTAGAACCACTGTTTTGATACTGGTATAATATTTACATACACTCATATAGGGATGCTATCTATATTCAAATAGATTGTCTGCTCTGGATGTAAAATTTGACACCTCGATTTCATCTCAGTTGAATTATCACGCGCGAGAAGATTACGCTGAAAGATGATAAAGTTGTTAGCATCCAATGAACTGGTTTACTAACGTACTAAAACAAATATCAACGTATACACAATGAAATACCATAAAATTCATTTTTCAAAAGCATAATAAGATTTTTCATCCACCTAAGTCGACACTATATAAACTGGTATTGGGCATTTCGAAAACTGTCTAAGCCATCCTTCTGAGTAGCTGTAATTATAAAACATGTTGAAATCTGTCTATATTTCTGAGATTAGGTATTATCTACACTATTTACATTGTTCGGACTACTGTCCTCATCTTTGTCGCCATATTTTTTATAAGGTTTTGGCCGTTATAAGCGCCGGCCTTCTGATAAAAAAAACATGCAATGATAACAGCGAAAATTGCAATATGAGCACCGGTAAAAATCGTTGCTGGGGACAATAAATTTATAATACCCAGAAATTCATGCACAAATGTCATCAAGGACACATGGCGGTGGATAAAGGCATGAGTTAGATCTATTGACAGGACCCAAAGTGTGAGTTCAATACCCGTTTAAGGCAGTGGAGAACTTGGAGAGGGGAATTAACTGGAGATAAGTGATAACAGACATCCATTAAACATGGTACGTGGAACTAGAACAGTCTACCCCAGTGAACGAAATAAAGGGTTCAGTTCGACATTCCAACCACCTGAAGAAGGTCGGAGCGTACAACGGCCGAAATATAAATATGGCGACAAAGATGAGGACAATAGTTCGAATAATGTAAATAATGTACTGGTTTTAATCTGTACATTTCTGATATTAATGATTTTTTCTCGTAGATTTTTTTATTGAATCACGCTCAACACAATCTTGAATATCTACTCAAGTTTTAATGATATATGAGGTGTGTGATATAAATGAAGAACAATATGGTAGAAAGGGAAGATTATTTTGATAACGAGAAAAGATCACAACTGACCCTTGTCTTGTTGAAATTTTTATCAGTCAGTTATGTGCCATGCGTGATACACAGGCGATCATGTATCATTCGATATATGACTGACGAGTCAGATTTTTTTTCCGCAGTAGGTTTCTATTTCCTTCTGCGGTAGACCAGTTGACATCCAAGACTTTAGAACCCGTCTGTCGTGGTGGGAGAAGAGAATTCATACCTTTCCCAAATGTATTAGCACGTAATAGATTCGACTGGAATTCGAACTCGGCTCTCCTATTCTTCAATCCAAGCCGCTATTCATTACTCCACTTTTGAAATCTTTGTAGCGTATCGATTTAGACCGGTTGGCATGGTCGGTTGAATCAAAATCTTCTACCCACGGAGATTAAATAAAGGGTTCAGTCCGAAATTCTATGAAGGTTACCCGGACCAACAATCACTTGATGAAGACCGGAAGATGCTATGGCCGAAATGTTGTAATAATAACAGCAAAGATGAAAACGATAGTATGATTGTAAGTAATTAAACTATTAAGATCTCATCCCCCCGCAAATACTGATAAATAAAACCAGTGTAAGTTTAATTGACAAAATCACTCAGACAAAATGATTTGCATAGACTTGTATTTGGAATGCAATAACACTGAGATATAATAATAATAATAATAATAATAATAATAATAATAATAAAGGTAAGCATTTAATCTGAAAGACGCTGCCAATAACTAGCTTAACTAAACACGGTATTAGGCACCTAATTCTTGGATAGAGGATATTTTGTATTAACCTCGCTAAATGAATTGCCAACGGTGAAATATAACCTAATATCACTGGAATACAGTCACAACAAATATATGAAGTATACATTCATGCTTATTTATATAACTAAACGCACCGTCAAGCATCGAGATGAGAACACAAATTTCGTAAAAAAAAAAACCCCAAGGAGACACGTGAGACCGAAATGTAAATTCAATATAAAGGAAGTGACTGTTGAATCTTCTTAATGCGAGCGAAGCCATTTTACAAAAAAATAAAACTGTTCCCTTGGAATCACAAGGCGAAATCTCGCACGCTGCTTGCCTTAAAAAAAAAAAAAAATCTTTGAAAACACCAGAAGACACTCTACCTTCATCGTCTCCGTTATATAAACGTTTTCTGGATCCCGCACGGCGCCAACAAAAGGGAATCACAGATTTTCAAAGAGAAATTAATTCCCAATCAGTGCGAAGTGTGGCCTCGATTTGGATCTTTCGCCTCGTTTTCATTGTTTTGAGTTCAAGATTAAGTTAATAGGATTTCCGGTGAATAATCTAATATCTTCCGGAAAGGGCCTCCCCATGGCGAGGTGATTGACTGCTTACAAAAGAAAGACTACGATTCGCGAGTTGTTAGAAAATCGGGGATTTTATTAGTTTTCCCTAGTTATACTAATTTGGACATTGTACAAAACAAGGGTAAAAAACGATATTAATTCGATTATCTATCTGCGCGTGAGTTTCCATTATTTTGTATTTATTTTTTGGACGTGTATTGACTGATGCTGTGTGACAGACTGAGAAAGTCTACGCTTATTTATCAATGTGGTAAGAATAACCGGATATGTTTTTGATTTTATTTATCTATGCAGTGTCTTGATAGTTTAAGGTGACTTTTGATATTAAATGTTTTATGTATATGTTAAAGTATTGTCCGTATAATGGTTTTTTTCCTTCTCTATATGCAGGCGTTGAATATAGGGGTATGAATGGGTCTGAGGAAATAAGATCAGGATAACCAAAAAGAAAGGAAAAAGATAAAAACAATGGACTATCTCGCAAAGAAAAGAAAATCGGAAATAAGGTTAAAATATTCAAGCGAAATGTTACGATCGAAGCCAAGTAGAAAAAAAGCGGGATAAGCATTGAGTATAAAAAGGTGGGAGGGGGGGGGGGTTGAATGGATGAAATGATCAGGAGTGGAAATAAAAATGGCAGAAGTCATCCAGAAGAAATGGTAACGAGAATAGATCAAAGACAAACAAAAGAAAAACGGAAGGAGAAAGTACAGAAAAGAATGAACGAAATGATCAAAGAAAGAATTAAGTTAAAAAAAAAAAAAAAGAATAAAGAAATGAAACATTGAAGGAACAGAGGAGCTGAAAAGACAGACGGGAAGATGCGTAAAGATTGCGAGATAAAATGGTAGTGAGCAAAATAGGATCAGGAAAATAAAGGTTGCCACAAAGGAATGATGTAGGTGTTGTAACCTAGAGAAGGTTATTGAATAGAATAATCAAAGTTTGATGATGAACGATAATATTAGGTTGGCGCAAAAATAATGTCGTTTTCTCACATATGTTACTATGCGAGAAAACGACATTATTTTTGCATCAACCTAATACTTAGGACAAGAACAACACGTATAAGATTCGCCAGGGCACCTCGACGTGATATAATGGTTAGAAAGATTGACTTTCTAGATCAATTATGACTAAGTAGTGAGTTCGATCCTCACTTGGTACCTCATACTTTTAGCCTCGTGCCACATCTAAGCCGCGGTTAGAAAATCCCTATATTTTTGGCCTTGTGCCATTTCTATGCTACGCTTAGAAAATCAATACATTGTAACCCGGCTATGAGAGAGTTGTCGGGACCGGAGAAGAAGTCTCTTATATCCGGGTTTCTCCTATTATATATACATTAACACAGGCTCTAATTTGGGGCCAGAGAAAATCTCTCTTATATCCGGGTTTCACTGTATAAGATTCGCCAGGGGCGCGTAGAATTAGTGAACTGCTAGAAGTGAGTCAAGTAAATTCCAGAATGAATCCCCAACTGCAGTATAACTACCAACCGCCTCACGCAGACAGATGTGGCACAAGGCCAAATTTAATGTGGGGTATCCGAGCCCGTAGGCACCGTATAAAACGGGGTCGAGTAGCTGTTTCCCGAGACGAGATTCTGCCCTTCGACATAGCCTCGTCTAGGGATCCTCTCTGACCGGCGGCAGAGAGTTTGACCATCACATCTGGAGACGAATCTCCAACTGCAGACCAACATAGAGTATTTACTACTGTATTTATATGAATGGGGACATATTTATTATCGTCCGTACGTATGCTACGACAGAAGGAAAGATCGAAAAGTTGAAACGAAGAAAAGGATGATAGGCCGGAAAGAATAAGGGGAAAGCTGAAAGAAATGTTAAACTGAACCAAAGAATGGTAAAGAGTGAATAATGGAAAAGACAAAAGGAAAGAAGTTAAGAAACTGTTAGAATTAAAAAGTTAAAAAGTTAATGATACAAAGGAAAATGGTTGGACTAAGAAAATAATGATGGGAAAGAGACTAAATAAAAAGACACGAACAAATAATGTAATGGCGTAAAGAACGATAGTTTTTCGGGATTACTTTCTTTGTTTTTACCGTGACAAAGACTATTCCGTTCCCAATACTCTTTGAAGAGTAAGTCGTTAATTTTGATAACAAATTCAGTAATGGACGAGAGCAATGGTTCCTAAATGGTGCGACGAAAGAGGATAGCAGGTGACGCTGAATGAATCAAAGATTGAGAAACAATTTCAAAAAATTCATATACCAAATATAAATACGTTTTCAAAATTTGAAATGTTATTGTGGATTACATGTAATTACAAGAGTCCCAGTATAAATAGTTATAAAAAAATATTGACGTTTTTATCAATGTTATATTTTTGTATTATATCAAGTATGAAGAATATAGTAACTAGGGTCTGCAAATTGGAGGAGAGTTATTAATGATTGTTCCGACGTTGCATTCGTGGTTATCTCCCTTTAACCTTCTCTCCTTTTTTTTTATTTTTAAATGTACTTTTTATCACATAAAATTTGGTTAGGCGCAAACAAATTTTCTTTCCTAAAATGCGATCCACAGATAAATGTCTGGGAGTCACTGGGCTACAGATCGACTTAGTACTGTACTAATCGACTTGAAAGTGACTTGTCAGAAAACAGTAAGAAATAAAGGCATGCTTTACCTACCACTTTGAAAGCGTCCTGAAACAGAGGCCATATAAAATATTGATGGGTATTTTCCGCCAACAAACACATTATATTTGGAATTAAGAGCTGTTTTCCACATAGTAAAGCTGCGTGCATATAGTGATTTTTCTAAGTGCAACTTAGATGTGACACTAAGACGAAAGTATGGGGCGTCGAATGAGGATCGAACTCACTACTCAGTCGTAATTGTTCTATCGATATATGCTAGCTAAAGATTACTCTAAGTCGAGCTCTCCAAAAGATGTGTGAATATGATACTATAATTTCATATAGTATTTATATCTATCGATGAGAATGATTTCTTGAATTATAGAAAGCTATTCGTTTATTAGTGTCAGATATGGTGAAGGGAGAGTTGAAACACAACGACCGAACTCTATCAATGTCATTCTCATGAGTGAATCAAGTTTTTCGGTCCTGATTGGTTGAAAAAATACTTTCTTTAGATTTTTGTTAACGCCACTGGAAGTGATGTGCGGAGCCTAATGCGTTGTGGAAGTGATGTGCGGAGCCTAATGCGTAGTGGAAGTGCGATTCTTCCTGCCTGGTTATAATGTGAAGTTTCCGGAGAGAAAGAAAATATAACGGAAATATGAATATTAAATGAAAACTGATAACTGACCAGTAAATGAAAGTATGAGAGTAAGGTAGTCCAAGAGACAGATGGAATGAGAGAAACAGATGCTTAAAGGAAAAGAAAGCCTTAATGTGGTTCACCAACATGGAAAGTCCAACACTGAAATCCGAAGGCGCATTTTGATTCCGAAACATGCCTTCCAAAAGTTAAGCAATGTATTAAGAACAAAAAAAAATCGTTAGATACTAAGAAAAGAATATTGAGCTGTTACGTAATATATGTCCTCCTATACGACAGCAAATGCTGAACAGTCTACACACAGATGACGAAGTGACTTGAACTAACTTATAAACTCTTCTACAGAAGGATGCTGAGAATACATTGGACCTAACATGTGAGCAACGAGAAAGATTTAGAGAAAATGGAAGCAAGAATAACACCTCTAAACAACACCAGGAACAGGCATTTGGAATTTCTAAAGTACATACTGAGAAAAGAGGGCTTGGAAAATATGATACTCACAGTACAGGAAAACAATTTATAACTTACCTAGCAAGCTTGATTAAATTGATGATGGAACAATATTTAAGAGAAATAAGAAAGAGCCAAAATTTATTAAGTGCTACAAAGGACAGAAAATTGTGGAGAGCCATAAACGCCAATGTCCTTAATGGGGAATGTCACACAGAAGAAATGTAGAATAAAGTAGAAATTTGGGAAATTTAGCGACTCCCTGAATTGAGTTGTGACCAAAAAACGGGATGATTGAATGGTTTTAAAAGCCATGCTTTATATACGTAATATATTATACAACGAGAATAAGAGTGAATTGCTAAACGTATTGCTTTAGCAGTTAATGTCATGGCATCGTACCGGAAATCCAAAATATATGCATCTGTTTGAAATTGATTGAAATAGTTATGTGATATTGATCATATTCTTCTTCCGATCACTGCTTGTCCTTGCATTATTCAAGTTTGCTCTTGGTCTGCATCGCCTGTTTTTGGAGTAGGCTAAAACATATCTGTCCATATTGTTGACCTTGAAGCCTCTCATCATTGGCGCCTAAAATCTCTTTGGCATCTAAAATTAGTTCTTAGCCATTATTATCGCCGCACAATTATTAAATATTGAATATGCACCTCCACCGCCGATCGCGTCATATACGGTATCAGCTGTAAGAAGACAGAATGCAGGATCAACAAAACGGCTCAAGATTTGAACCAGGCGTTGGAGACGTGAATATCTTGGCAGTGGAGACATCGAAATATTAGGTTGGTGCAAAAGTAATGACGTAATAATGTCGTCTTTTGACGTTAAAAAAACGACATTATTACGTCATTATTTTTGCACCAACCTAATATATAACACAGAACTTCGAAAGGACATGGAATTAGCGAAAGGTGTCTTGCAGAAATTAAATATTAAGTATTAAATATCATAATATATCTTTAGAAACAAGGAAAATAGTGCTGAACTGTAGGGTAATATGTAATTTCCTATATGACAGTCAATGCTTACAGATGAAGTGGTTTGAAGCTATGATGTCGCTGTCGGCGAATGCTAAGAATATCTGCCAATAATGTAGTCTAAACGAAAATATGGAAAACAAAGGTAAACGTACAATAAGAATGACATAGTTGAAATCTTTGGGGACACATTATGGGATGGGAGCCAAGAGAATTTAACATTGAAGACATGCCGAGACAGGAAAAGAAAAGGGAAACCTTGAAAAGCTTAAATGATTTTGTGAAGAAGGGGACAGAATAGAGAGAAGAAGGGATAGAAAATGTTCAAGATTTAATCAGATCAACAAATGACAGGAAGTTATGGAGGGCGTGAAAATTTATATCCTGAACGATCCTGCTTTATAAAAAAAAAAATAAAGTAAGGGCGAAATTAAAGCCAAGGAAGAAAAGCAAATATTAATGATAAAGAAGACAATGAAGAATGAATAGAAGGAAAAAAAGGATGAAAGGAAAGGAATGAAAGAAGAAAAAAATGAAAGAAAAGGAATGAAAGAAGAAAAAATGAAAGAAAAGGAATGAAAGAAGGAAAAAATGAAAGAAAAGGGATGAAAGAAGGAAAAAATGAAAGAAAAGGGATGAAAGAAGGAAAAAATGAAAGAAAAGGAATGAAAGAAGGAAAAAATGAAAGAAAAGGGATGAAAGAAGGAAAAAATGAAAGAAAAGGGATGAAAGAAGAAAAAATGAAAGAAAAGGGATGTAAGAAGGAAAAAATGAAAGAAAAGGGATGTAAGAAGGAAAAAATGAAAGAAAAGGGATGTAAGAAGGAAAAAATGAAAGAAAAGGGATGTAAGAAGGAAAAATGAAAGAAAAGGGATGAAAGAAGGAAAAAATGAAAGAAAAGGGATGAAAGAAGGAAAAAATGAAAGAAAAGGGATGAAAGAAGGAAAAAATGAAAGAAAAGGGATGAAAGAAGGAAAAAATGAAAGAAAAGGGATGAAAGAAGGAAAAAATGAAAGAAAAGGGATGAAAGAAGGAAAAAATGAAAGAAAAGGGATGAAAGAAGGAAAAAATGAAAGAAAAGGGATGAAAGAAGGAAAAAATGAAAGAAAAGGGATGAAAGAAGGAAAAAATGAAAGAAAAGGAATGAAAGAAGGAAAAAATGAAAGAAGGAAAAAATGAAAGAAGGAAAAAATGAAAGAAAAGGAATGAAAGAAGGAAAAAATGAAAGAAAAGGGATGAAAGAAGGAAAAAATGAAAGAAAAGGGATGAAAGAAAAGGGATGAAAGAAGGAAAAAATGAAAGAAAAGGGATGAAAGAAGGAAAAAATGAAAGAAGGAAAAAATGAAAGAAAAGGGATGAAAGAAGGAAAAAATGAAAGAAAAGGAATGAAAGAAGGAAAAAATGAAAGAAGGAAAAAATGAAAGAAAAGGGATGAAAGAAGAAAAAATGAAAGAAAAGGGATGAAAGAAGAAAAAATGAAAGAAAAGGGATGAAAGAAGGAAAAAATGAAAGAAAAGGGATGAAAGAAGGAAAAAATGAAAGAAAAGGGATGAAAGAAGAAAGAAATGAAAGAAAAGGAATGAAAAGGAAAAAATGAAAGAAAAGGGATGAAAGAAGAAAGAAAAAGAAATGAAAGAAGAAAAAAGTGAAAGAAAAGGAATGAGATAAAATGAAAGAAAAGGAATGAAAGAAGGAAAAAATGAAAGAAAAGGAATGAAAAGGAAAAAATGAAAGAAAAGGAATGAAAGAAGGAAAAAATGAAAGAAAAGGAATGAAAAGGAAAAAATGAAAGAAAAGGAATGAAAGAAGGAAAAAATGAAAGAAAATTAATGAAGAAAAGGTAAAGCGAATGAAAGTAAGAGGGAACTGAAAGAATGTACAAAAATTGGAAGAGAATAAATAAATGAAAATAGGACGGAAAGAAAATACTAGAGGTAAATGAAGATAAGAAAACAGGTGGAAAGAAGACAAAGATGGATGCAAAATGGAAGGAAGGAATGATCTGATTATGAGAAAGGCAGCGAAGAATTTTTTTAAGTAGGAAAATAGAAAAAAAACAGTGATGGTTAATGAGATGTTCTAAATAAGAGAGCAAACGAATTTAAGGTATATTTTTTTTTGTTTTCATGATTAAAATGTAATAAAGATATATAAAATAAAAAAATCGGGAATAAAATAAAAAAAAATAGGAAGAAAATGAAAGTTTTAAAGATAGAAATAGTTTGAACTAGAAACAAAATGGTGAGAGGTTTTGATGAAAAGAAATCTGTCCGAATAACGTAAAAAAAAAAAAAAGGAACAAAACGAATTCTGATTACATGTGAGAACGGAAGATAGTTTTAATGAAATGAAAGAAAGGAAAGAGTGACTAATGGATGAAAATTCGATTAAAAGGCTATCTAATGGGAGAAAAACAGAAAGACAAACTGAATTTTTAAAAAACGTCTGTTGGAATTCATGTGTGAGGCACATCGATCATAATATGATGATTGCACTATGCGGGTGTTCTTTTCCTTTTCTTTCTTTTTTTTTTTTACAAATTAGATTCTTTGATTTTAATCAAATATTCATGATGTTTTTAATATGTGAATTTTACGTGGGTTGTAAACACTTTCAGGCAAGAGGGTACACATAGCTAGCCCAAAAGACAGATTAAACTAATGAAATAAGATTTAATTAAGAAAAAAAAAGGCGGAAATAAAACTAAAACAAATCAAGAAATTAACGGTGAAATTTAACTCCATCCTTAAAAAAACAATATTTGATTAACAAAGTAGAAGAGTGATTGATTTTGTTAATATTTCGATAATGTTCCGAAGATTATGTGAATGAACGACGAAATATTAACAAAATCAATGACACCTCTTTGTTAATGAAATATTGACTATTTTCGCATACACGATTTTTGTATCTTTTCATCTTTTAAAAATGTTCTCGGGGAAAAAGTATTTGAAAGAAAGCGAAACAAAAGAGGAGCGAAAATCCGAACGAAGAAAAAAAAAATTATAATCCCTAGAGGAAATAAAGATTAAATATCATGTCTGCACGTTCCAAAGCTTTCTTTCCTCTCTCTCTCTCAACTACCTATTACCTCTTTATCTCAGATTGTTACGCACTCTGAGAAAGACTGTCCATATATGTCTCTCTGTGTCGCTCTTATATATATATATATATATATATATATATATATACACGCACACACACACAAGCACGGTGTCTATCATAAAATGTAAACTTTCTTTAAACTCAATAACGGATTTGCAGAAAAAATGTATATATTGGCATTGCTTTGGTGTAAGGAACCAGCCCCAAATATTATAAAATTATTTTTGTTACACCCTATCTCTCTTTCTCTTTCTATTTCTTTCTCTCTCTTTCTCTTTCTATTTCTTTCTCTCTCTTTCGCTTTCTATTTCTTTCTCTCTCTTTCGCTTTCTATTTCTTTCTCTCTCTTTCTATTTCTTTCTCTCTCTCTTTCTATTTCTTTCTCTTTCTCTTTCTATTTCTTTCTCTTTCTCTCTCTTTCTCTCTCTTTCTCTCTCTTTCTCTTTCTTTCTCTCTCTTTCTCTTTCTCTTTCTTTCTCTCTCTTTCTCTTTCTATTTCTTTCTCTCTCTTTCTCTTTCTTTCTCTTTCTCTTTCTTTCTCTTTCTTTATTTCTTTCTCTTTCTTTATTTCTTTCTCTTTCTTTATTTCTTTCTCTTTCTTTATTTCTTTCTCTTTCTTTATTTCTTTCTCTTTCTTTATTTCTTTCTCTTTATTTCTTTCTCTTTATTTCTTTCTCTTTCTTTCTTTCTCTTTCTTTCTTTCTCTTTCTTTCTTTCTCTTTCTTTCTTTCTCTTTCTTTCTTTCTCTTTCTTTCTTTCTCTTTCTTTCTTTCTCTTTCTTTCTTTCTCTTTCTTTCTTTCTCTTTCTCTATCTTTCTCTCTTTCTCTCTCTCTCTATCTCTCTCTCTCTCTCTCTCTCTCTATATATATATATATATATATATATATATATATATATATATATATATCCGTATGGTTATTTATCTATCAATCAGTATTTCTCTCTGTTGCTCTGTTTTCCCTTAGTTAGATTTTATTTTAAATTAATTTCTGTGGAATGGACGAGTAACGACATCCTTGTCACAAAACAGTGATAAACTATTTCGCAACTTTGGTACAAAGCATTAATCAATTGGTGACTGATGTTACTGCAGATTCTTTGAAGTCATTGAATCAAGCGAGATTAATATAGATTGAAAGAAAAACGAGCTAAGAACCATAATTTTCTAAACGTTGCTTAGATGTGGCACAAGGCAGAAAGTATGGGGCGCCCAGCTAGGATGACTATTCAATCGTAATTGATCTAACGAGACAAGCTTGCTAACCATTACACCACATCGAAGTGCCCAAGATCCTTTTATTACTATAAAGAAATTTTAGAGAAGTAAACAGGTACGTGAGATCTTTCAGAATCAGTTTGACAGGGAAGATGTCTTGATGGTTTGCCTACAGTCTAATCTGAATTACTCTGATATCTACAATACCTGACTATGTTTCTATAAGTTATTACAATTATATATACTACTTATATTGTTCGGACTGTTTCTCTCAGCTTTGTTGCTATATTCACGACGTTTTCGTCGTCGTATGCTCCAGCCCTCAGGTGGCTGAAATTTCGAACCGAATCCTTTATTTCGTTTACCGGGCTAGCTTGTTCTAGTTCCACCTGACATGTTTCTTCCGGATATCTCTGTTACAGTTAATTCCTTTTAGTAACTCAACTCACCAAGAAATCTTTTTTTTCTTTTGTTTTTTTTCCTTGTTTTTTATTTATTTTTTTTTTGGGGGGGTCGTTGTTTTTGTTTTTTGCTGTTGTTTTTTTGCCCCTACTGTGGTCAGGTATTGAATTCACGGCTTATTTGTTGATTACTTCCAACAAGGCACTCCACTCTGCACTTCAGCAAAGGGTTACAAAAAAAATTGGAGAATTTAGTTCAATGGCAATACCTGAAACTGAGATATCCGGAAGAGGAATGGCACGTGGAACTAGAACAATCTACTACGGTGGACGAAATAAAAGGGTTCGGTTCGAATTCCTAATCACCTAAAGAAGACTGCAATGTTGTGAATATGGCAACAAAGAGGAAGGTAACAGTTCGAACAATATAAATAGTGTAAATAGCCTGATAACTACGTACTTCCTTATTTTTTTAACACATTGTTTAAACCTGGAAATATTTGAAGTAGTTTGTTTTATGACACATCTTCATTATTAATGATTTAAAGACTTAATTTTTAATTTTATTCCTGGCGAATGTGAGAATTCATTTCTATATTATAATGTGTGTTGGAATAAAGACAAAAGAAAAACTCATCTTCGCCTAGGAGTTTCATCCACTAAGGTACTTTATCATGACAGGTGCATTTACCTTGATAAAGTCCCCAGAGAACGACTCTCATCGGCTAAGGTAAGTTTTCCTTTTGTGTTTATTCATATTGTCCTCTTACAGATACAGTTTATCTTAAATTTTTACACGTTTACAAATCTTACTCTCCGGGCTTCAAGTTAGTCAAAAAACCTACAATTGTCTAAAAATATCTTCATTCTTATTGCCAATATTATCTTATTCGTCAAATTTTAATAAACGACCTATTAAATCTTGTATGTATGTATATATATATATATATATATATATATATATATATATATATATATATATATATATATATATATATATATATATATATATATATTCTTACACGGGAATAAGGTATCGCTGCCGACACTTGAGTTTGAACAGAGATCGCCAGTGAGCAAACACAGGCGATCCCATTATTGAATTAAGTAGACTATATGACCATAGAGAAAACGCTATTCTCTACTCTATCCGCAATACTATTTCTCTATACGAATTACTTTTCGAGCGAGAATTATCGTGCAAATACTATTAGTGCGAGTACTATTCGAAGGCGTCTGGCACCATCATTGTTCAACGGCGTACTATAGTTTTATCTGCGATTACAAAGTCTCTACTACAACGAACATTGCCAAAGTGACAACGAGTATTCGTTGACATCACAAAAGGTTCAAACGAGTGTTCGTTTGAGTCACAAAACACACACACACACACACACATATATATATATATATATACGGGTAGAATGGAGATCAACGTGTTTTAGTGAACTCAGCAATTTTCAATCTGCTTGTCTGAATCATCTTCAAGAAATGAGAGCAAGATCTAAATGGTCTGCCAAACTAACAGTGATCTCTTCTCAAAATGCTCACACTTGCCCTATATGTGGCCCCCTTTGTAAATCACTAGCGGGTGTTAAATGCCACTTAAGATTATCGCACAGAATTTTATAACTGGATCAATAAGTTGTCAGATCCTCATACGTCAAAACCGACGGGAGTGTCCATTTTGAATATATATATATATATATATATATATATATATATATATATATATATGTGCTGTGCAGAATTTTATTGAGCACTTTTTTCTTTTTTTTTTTTTAAATAAAAAATAATTAATAAGAACAGCGGATTATAAATCTTATTGTTCTTTCTCTTATATATCTGATGATAATAAAAACGACATACATTCCTTCCCTTGAACATATTGTCACGTTGGTACCATTTTCTGTGCATTTTGATTACTTATCATTGTTTACTGAGTGTTCGTAATACAACCGAAAGACTTTAAGGCTGATAGTTTCAACCTTATTAAAAAAGATAAATTGCATTTTGGATTTTTAGATTTCGTCCAAATCTCAAATGGAGAGAAACCACTGATCAGACAGTATGATAGACATTTTTCTAATTATTTTCACTAGATGATAGGTAATAGAATTCTTCATCAGTTTTCGTGAGCTTTAGACTGTTCATAATCATGAATACAAATTGAAACCTGTTTTTAAAAATGATATGCATTATGAAAATCTGCCTAGTGTTTCAGATTTATTACTTTTTTAAAGACAACAAAATATATTTCGGTAGTGAGGAATACAAAGATGTATATTTACCGCCTCTGTCTTTCCAAAACCTGACCATTATTCTGTTGCCATTTATCTTCAAATTTCTTAATAGATTCCAACCTGTTTACTATTTACATTATTCAGACTATTGTTCTCATCTTTGTCGCCATATTTATTACAACGTTTTGGCGATTAAGTTCCGACCTTCTTCTGGGTATTAAAAACCTAATGTCTTCAGTAACCATTTTTACCAGTGCTCATATAGCAATTTTTGCTGTCATCTTTGCATGTTTTTACCAGCACTGGTAGAAAAATGGTTGCTGAAGACATTAGGTTACCCAGAAATTCATACACAGATGCCATCAAGGAGACATAGCGCAGTGTATAAAGGCGTTGATTAGATCCAGTGACAGAACCCAAACAGTGTGAGTTCAATAAGGCAGTGGAGAACTTGTAGAGGGGAATTAACAGGAGATAACTGGTAACTGTCATCCATTAAACATGGCGCGTGTAACTAGAACAGTCTACCCCAGTGACCGAAATAAAGGGTTCAGTTCGACACGCCAACCAACTGAAGAAGGCCGAAGTGTACAAAACTTTGTAATAACTATGGCTACAAAGATGAGGACAATAGTCCAAATAATGTAAACAGTGTACATAATACCTTATCTCAGAAATAGACAGATTCCAACATGTTTTATAATTACAGCTACTCAAAAGGCTGGCTCAGACAGTTTTCGAAATGTCCAAAACCATTTCATATAGTGTCGATTTAGAAGGATGAAAAGTCCTATTATGCTTTTGAAAAATGAGTTTTAAGATATTTTATTGTGTATACATTGATATTTGCTTTAAGTTGCTATTGCATAGGACGATTAACATTATCCACCACCTTCAATTGCTTTGAATTCTGTAATTGATTTAAAGTCTCGCAGAATATTTTCCGCTAAATCGTAAATTGAAAAGGTCATTTCAGCAGGTTTCTTAAAAATTGACATTTTTTTTTCCAATTGAACCCTCCCTGTTGACTTAGGCAAGAAAAGAACAATTTCTTTTTAATTTCTTTTGTTATCCCGGCAGCTACGCATTTCTCGTCTGACTTAAGCCAAATTAACTCTTTCGTAGTAGGCAAAGTTTAATAAAATCTACACAGGAAATATTTGTCCAATTCAGGCCATTTTTAAATTTTTTTTCACCTAGTTTTTTTTTTTTTTTTTTTTTTTTTCATATACCATTACGAGTGGCCTTTTGTTTTTAGATCATTTGAATTGACAACCAAGTATTGGTATGTCTCTCATAGTTTTCATTTAGAACATCCTTTATAATTTTGTTGGTCACGACAGCCAGATATTTCTTGGGTAAAGGCAATCTGAACCTGGGATTATTCTTCCCATAAAGAGTATCATTTTTGATTTTTCTCGCAATAGAAATACATGGCATTTACCCATAAAATTCTCATAGCAACCGTTTATTTATGAGGAAATATTTGGTATTCATT
>OZ010595.1:66758709-66793709 GCA_963932145.1 Acanthosepion lycidas
ATTTTATAGTGAACAGAACATACACGTTCCATACAT
Organism: Acanthosepion lycidas; assembly: GCA_963932145.1. Taxonomy (NCBI): domain Eukaryota; kingdom Metazoa; phylum Mollusca; class Cephalopoda; order Sepiida; family Sepiidae; genus Acanthosepion; species Acanthosepion lycidas. The sequence goes on from OZ010595.1 coordinate 66,758,746, forward strand.
TTTCCTTCTTTCTTCAGATCACATTTACAAGCATAAAAGAAAATGGTCTAAAATTTACATATTATTTTTTATACAAGCCTTTGAGAGATAGTTTAAAGTTGATGTAAGGTGATAACGAGAGGGCAAGGAGTTGGACAAACCGGTATGGTCGAAAATAGAGAAGGAAGGGAGAGATAATATATAATCAATAGAACCCTTAAGGTTGTCTGTTTTTTTTATTTAAATAATATTCGCTTTGTTTTTACATTGAGCTCTCTGGATTACATTCTCCTTGGGATTATCCATACGGATTACAAAAAATTTCGTTATATATATATATGAGTTTGTGAACCTGATTTTCACGCTTTTGCGATCGTCAGACTAAGAAAAACTGGCTCATGTTTTTTTTAAATTGGATCTATTTATGCTTGTGTGAGTGTTTGTTGGTGGGAGGGGAAATTTATTAGGTCTGTGCAAAAATAATGTCGTTTTCTCACATATGTTACTATGAGAAAACGACATTACTTTTGCACCAACCTAATACTTCTGTGTTTGTTTGGGATGGCACTCTCATACACATAGACACACATACATATGGGTGTACGCATTTTACTTCACACAATCATATCCATATATATAATCCGAGGCTAGGCAAAGATAGACAACCATGTGTTCAGCCATACATACCTACGCAGCTGGAATTCTATTTCGGTGTCGAGAACATAACTTTTATATGTAGCGATGTTTTTTTTGTTTTTTTTTTTCCCCAGGGTCACAAACTCATATCCACACAACTGAATATGTTAGCTATCAGGTTGGTGCAAAAATAATGTCTTTTTCTCACATAGTAACATATGTGAGGAAACGCCATTATTTTTGCACCAACCTAATATATCACCGATATTGAGAGCTTTCCACTAAGTACTGCGCATATTTATTATATATATATATATATATATATATATATATATATATAGTCTAAGAGGAGAGTGCATGTACATATGTTCTTTGCTTCACGCATGCATGCGCACAAAAAGCACATATTTTTCTTTGAGTTGCGTGTTGAACACTTGATAGCTTTTTCTTCCTTTTCTACTTCAGGGAAACTTTCATGTAAAATGAAAGTGTACCGTTTAGAGAGAGAGGGGGAAGTCTGGTGCAAAGCTAGGAAATGGAAAAAGAAGAAAAAATAAGGAGTCATCAGGAAAGAAAGAGTAACAAAAGGCAAACATCTTTGATGAGTGTAAAGGTGACATTGAAAAGAAAGGGTGAATGACAGCCATTAAGAAAGAAAGAAATGGAGAAAAGGAAATCAAACTTGAATTCATTGAACAAAAGCAGTCGAACGGAAAACGTGAGAAGGAGAAACAAATGGAAAATGGTGATAGAATAGAAAGCAAAGAGTGAAGAAAATGACAAGCAGGTTATTATATATAAAGAAATAACTGGATTAAACCAATAAAGAAAGCACAGTATATTATAGGTAACAAAATAATTGTATCAAGAAGAAAACGAAAACCTCGAGAAAGAAGAAAAATGAGTAAACCTGACAAATTCAAAGAAAGTAAAGATCACCATTAAATACAGACAATAGAAAATAGGATAAAAATAAGATTTAAAAAAAGACAGAAAAAGTAAGACATGGAAATGCAGAGAATTGGAAGAAAAATAACTTTCATAATCGAATTTCAATCGATAATGTTTATAGAAAAAGATTTGTGGCACCGGCTGCAGTTAGCTACCGATTCCATGTTAGAGAATGTTTAGAGTCTGCATATTCTGGTGTCAATTCTTGGATTTTACAGAATATGGGAAAAAGGAGAAAACAAAAAACAAAAAACCCTGTCTTGTTTATCTTTCTAGTGTGTGTGTGTGTGTTTTATTTAATAGGGTGCTGGGAACTTGGGACTTTTTTATTCTCTCTCTTAAAACATGAATTATATTTTTGAGGAAAAAAAATGATATATTTCTGTTCAATTCCACCTCTCTGCAACTGTTCAAAAATATCGCTCACTGCAAAGTTATAGAGATGTGTGTGTGTGTGTGTGTGTATGATTACTTTACTGCATGCATCCATATATCTATACACACACACCCACACACATATATATGTGTGTGTGTGTGGGTGTGGGAGAATTTTCTGAAAGAAGAAGCAGATATATGCATGAATCTGCGTAAAAAAATCATTTATCCGCATATATTATCAAAAAACTTGCTAAGTTAGGCACAAGACCATGGGGAGTTGTTTGAATTGAAAATGGAAAACTGTGTTACTCTCTGGAGCTTTGGGAAGATCAGTTTTTGTTTGCATTATTTACATTCGTACTAATGTCCTTATTTCTGTTTCGTCCCAAAGAACAGTAATGTAGTAGATTAAAACGTTGGATGGTGAATTTTGTGGTATAGTACTTGCGAGTTCAATCGCAGGGCTAGGTTGAAAGTATTCAGTAAGCTCGCACAATGAATGGCTAACAGTCTAACTCTCTGCCTTCGGGCCGAGAGGAACCTGGATGACGCTCCGCCGAAGGGCAGTCTCTCGTTCGGGGTGGTTGACTGCTCCTGAACACGTTTATGCGGTTTCAAAGAGGGAATATTTTTGGCCGAGCCTACGGGCTCGGAGATTCCACGTTAAGCCCGGCCTTTTGCCACATGTAACCCTCGTAGCTTAATATCACAATAAACGAGTAGGACGGGAGTACAAAAAAGACAGGAAATTCGTAGACTATGACAGTAAAATGTGAATCCTGTACCTGTTGAAATTAAAACAAATTTTATTTGAAATTACCTGAAGGTTACACGGAACAACAGTTACCCGCGGGGGTCCGGATAAGCGCAACGGGTGGAACGCTGTGAAAATAACGTTGATGAAGCCATAAGTCTAAATGTAAATACTTTTTATTAGAAAAGATTGTGTTGTGTCAGTTATAAAATCGCATCTATACTGTATGACTTAATCTATTCCCTTTAACAAGTATCGAATTATTGCAATATCGCACACAAACACACACACACACATATATATATATATATATATATATATATATATATATATATATATATTTAAAAATATGATTCCAACGCTACATAAGAGTTCTTATGTTTCAAAACAAGAGCCGAAAACTTCAATATAATTATTTGAATTAAATTGAAATAAAGTACCAACCTCTGTTCCATCTTCAAGCGAATTTTTGGAGGGAATAATTATATTTATGCTCTACTTTTTGTATCTAGCACTATTTTTTTAAAATAATAACAAAAATACTAAAGAACTTTGGATTTTTTACCTATTTCCATATATTTTACACACACACACATCTATATACACACATCTATATATATATATATATATATATATATATATATATATATATATATATATATATATATAATATTGTGTGTGTGTGATATCTATCCTAGCCGATGTGTTTCGTCCTGTGATGGAATTTATCAAGGCAAACAGAAGTAAAAATGCCCTAAGTTTTTGCATTTTTGTTTCAAATTAAAGAACGTTCGTAAATATATTTCAGGCTAACTAAATGTTAAAAAGAAACCTTTTGAATGTGAGATCGGAAATTATATTCCGATGTAAAAAAAAAAACTAAAAAATTTCTTTAAGTTCATATGAAGCGGGTTGAATAATTTCATTTAATCCACCACCGATACATTTCCAATATGCTTGTTTTTTCACCTCCTCCTCCACACCTCATACCATGCGCTTATTTATTTACTTTTAAAAATCTAGCTTTCATTTTTTTTTTTTTTTTTTTTTTTTTTTTTTTACAAAAATAAAGCGTTATGAAATCTAGTGAACGAAATCGCCTGAAAATTCCGAAAGGTTGAAACCAAAGTAGCGGAATTGGCTCATATCTTCATTTTTTTTTTTTTTTTTTAACTTATGTACGCACACATACACAAACAGAGAGTGCAACAAAAAATATTCGCCGCATACCTCATATAACTACCACATAATGCTAAAACTTTAACTACATGACAGCGCGATTGTCGTAGCAGTCCTAAAATGTTTCGGCTTCAAATAACCCATAAATGGTTAAGCCGTAAAAATTAAACCAATCAATCAACAACATTTTCTTTCATTCATAAAAATATAGCACATTCAATATTATAAATTTAAGAGTAACACTCTAAATTGAGTGTGTCTCGTGTCGGATGACCTTTAGTTCTAAAAATGTCTTTTGTGACTTTCTTTTCTACTTTTGTCTCTTCTTTCTTCTTCTTTTGTCTCTTCTTTCTTCTTCTACTTTTGTCTCTTCTTTCTTCTTCTACTTTTGTCTCTTCTTTCTTCTTCTACTTTTGTCTCTTCTTTCTTCTTCTACTTTTGTCTCTTCTTTCTTCTTCTACTTTTGTCTCTTCTTTCTTCTTCTACTTTTGTCTCTTCTTTCTTCTTCTACTTTTGTCTCTTCTTTCTTCTTCTACTTTTGTCTCTTCTTTCTTCTTCTACTTTTGTCTCTTCTTTCTTCTTCTACTTTTGTCTCTTCTTTCTTCTTCTACTTTTGTCTCTTCTTTCTTCTTCTACTTTTGTCTCTTCTTTCTTCTTCTACTTTTGTCTCTTCTTCTTTATTCTTCTTTTGTCTCTTTTTTCTTCTTTTGTCTCTTTTCCTTCTCCTGTCTCTTTTTCGTTCTTCTCCTGTCTCTTTTTTTTTCTTCTTTTGTCTCTTTTTTTCTGCTTTTACAGAAAATCACAAATCTTTTATGAAATTAATATTATAAATGACAAATAGTTTTAACTTGACATTCTGCATAAAAAATAACCAATATCGAGTCGGTTTTAAGGCCCTACCACATAAACTCCCAAATGATTACACTTTTTCCCGCCATGTTTTACCTGCCTTTTTCTACAAACATTAAACTTCAAAGCACATGAACAAAAAAATGACTCGAAAAAATTGTTTCGCCTTTTTTGTGTAAGTTTCCAAATAAGGAAACAATTTCAATTTGTAAAAATTAAGAAAATTTATTCTCGAGAAGATGATAATGAAAACGTATTCAGTTTCTTTTTATGTTAAATTGATCATTACACGCTTTTGACACCATGTACCGGGCATCGTGTTTTAACAGAACTTTCCATGTATTTAGAAAATTAGGGAGGTGATGGGTGCCGCCGAATGGTTCTCATTGTTCTGAGAAATGTAATAAGTAACAATAACGCAACACTTTTTCGTTAATTAAACTGAACTGTTTTTATTAATTCACAAAATAAAAGGCCCAAGAGCCACTCAAGGTGGAAGATTAGTAAATGCGTTATGTGATATGAACGTAGGAATAACAATTGAAAATTACAAGGATATGAAAGATAAATATTAGGTTGGTGCAAAAATAATGACGTAATAATGTCGTTTTTTGAGGTTAAAAAATACGTCAAAAAACGACATTATTAAGTCATTATTTTTTTTGCATCAACATAATATTAACCCTGGGCTTGAAGAGCTAAAGATTGCAGTGTTCTGGAAAACATCCGCGCTGCACTCTGTTGTGCAAAGTACCTCTTGTTGAAGTAGCTTTCGCAGTGCGATGCTAAAAGGAATACTGATGGAATAATGTGGATATAGCATGACGAGTTTATTATTCAATCATCTGAGTTTGTGGAAGTAAAAAAAATGGAGCTCGTCTGAACATCTGTCATAGAAATAGCGAAAGGCGTGCGATGTCTTTTGAGGAAAAGGAATCCAGCCATTTCCCACAAGTCCATGTAAACGTGCATGAACTCTGTCAAGTGATGATTACGCTGTTCAAGCTTAAATAGGGCAGCAATACTCCATCTTTGGTTTGGTCAGCATCTTAGGTTATTTTTTTTTTTTAATCCTTTGGTCTTTGATTAGACAGTGTACGAAAATAGAACCTTTTAATATATATATATATATATATATATATATATATATTTAAATAAGTTTTTCGTGGTACAGAATTTAATAATAGATAAGAAAAGACAACATTTTATTTATTCTGGGAATTTAAAAAGCGTGTAAATTAATTTTTAATTAACGAATGTAATCGAATGGGGGGGGGGAAATATGAATTTCAAGAGACTAGAGTCCAATAATATTCAGACCTAGCAAGCATTCCCTCTGTTTACAAAAGGAAGGCTTACGGGATCTGATATACAAGAACTCTAGGACCTTGAGATGAAATGTGGAGTGGGACCTAGATAAAATTAGAAATCGGTCACCACTAAAATTTTCCACACATTCCCTTCTATTTATTAGATGTTCAGCAATAGCAGAACCAGAACTGTTAGTCAGTTGGCTATTCCTGGAGGACGGATTCAAAATCCTGGGCCGGAAAATGCTGTTTTATTCTCGAACCTCAAGGTTTTAGAGTCCTTGTATATCAGATCCCGTGAGCCTTCCTTTTGTAAACAGAGGGAATGCTTGCTGGGTCTGAATATTATTAGACTCTAGTTTCTTGAAATTCATAATTTTTCCCCCCATTCGATTACATTCGTTAATTAAAAATCAATTTACTCGCTTTTTAAATTTCCAGAATAAATAAACTTAATAAGTCGTGGGACGAAACCGTGTGTTTTTATTTTAGCTTTTGCTTTTAAAAATGCCTTATAAATAATGTATTTTCCTATCTATATTATATATATATATATATATATATATATATATATATATATATATATATATATATATATATATATATATATAAGGTTGTTGCAAAAATAATGACGTAATATCATTTTTTGACGTATTTTTTAACGTCAAAAACGACATTATTACGTCATTTATTTTTTGCACCAACCTCATATATATATATATATATATATATATATATATATATATATAATATATATATATATATATATATATATATATAATTTTTACATACTGACAAAAACAACTTACTCACTATGAAGATAAATCTTTTTTTCAATGCGGCTGTATCTCGAAACAAGACTGCATCTTTGTAGTGATTAAGTTGTTTTTGTCCGTATGTAAAAATTCTAATAAATAATTATTGCTCTTTTCTTGGTAATGAGCCGTCTTTTGAATTACTGCTGTGACCGTAAGAATTTATTTTTTCGTTCTAACTACATTCTCCCATATATATATATATATATATATATATATATGTGTGTGTGTCAGTTTTATTTTTTGAAGTGAAGTATGATTTCTTTTCATTTTACACTCTCACCATTTGAAATAACTCAACAAGGGTTAACATGTCATAAAATCAACCGACATAAACCTCTCGCAGCGGAGTAAAGATTATAAGATATTCAAAGCTAGTGTCATTTTATTAAAACGAGACAGCTCCGATCTTAATTTTTTTTTTTTATGGATTAAGAAAAGACGCAGAATAATGCGGATTCAAATTCAAAACACATTGTGACCTTCTGTTTCCGTTCTCTTTATCTAAATTATACTTGCTAATAACTGAACATATAAATTGTTTAGACCATGTTCTTGCACACATAAGCGGAAATAGTTCCTCATGAAACCTTGTATTTGAACTTCTAATCTATTGCCTCTTTCCGTGTTAATCGATTGAGCACGATCATGCATTCGAACAGAATGTCAGGCCCTTTGACCTTTTTCTACAACCCTTTTGAGCCATCGACATTAACAGAACCATCGTAAAATTCAGGCAAATTTCAACACACGTTATTGCAACATACGCACGTCGTCAAGAACTGAAGATCGCAAAACGGAAAGTAAAGCAAATTATGTCAGAAGGAAAAAAAAATACAAAGTAAAATGAATAGGTTAACAGAATTAGTATAAGGCTGTTGTGAATTCGTAAGTTCCATTGATGGACATGATAATTTCAAAGGTAAAAAAAAAAGATCTCTCGCCCCCCCCCCAAAAAAAAAAAAATGACTCCGAAAATGAATAATGAAAAAGAAAAGTGTATGCGATTAGGGGTCGAAAATCAAGAAAGCATTTTCCATAGAAAAAAAAAATGTTGAAGATGATTATGGCGGGAATTTAACAAGACCCACCCCCACCCCAAAGTAGAGGCATGACGTATTTATTTCTGACGATGCATCGTTAAAGATCTCAGAAATGAATTACTTTCTGTTAGGCCATATATATATATATATATATATATATATATATATATATATGGTCTAACAGATATATATCCTGAAGATCCGTTTAGGTGAAACCAAGGTAAGTTTGCCTGGCGCGTTAGAATTTACTCTAAATTTACCGCTCTACATAGCGTATTGAGCCCTCTACGTTTTCGTTGTCTTTATACTCGACTGGTTTTGTTTTTCTTTGGACTAAGGTCTTAAGACACTTGACGATTTCTTCGCTTTGTTCTGATGTTTTTAGTCCTTTCTTTTTTTACTTCCAATTTTTTCTTAGGGTACCAATTTGCCCTCAGCTGTCTACAAGTTGAGTCATCCGAGGTTTTTCAAGCGAGTAATACTGTTAATATATATATATATATATATATATATTATCTGTTTCCTCAGTTGTTGAAATTGTTGTGCTTGTTATTCTGGTGTCTGAATTCTGAAAAATGTTATAAAATGGCCAATCGATGACGGCACGCACGATTTCTCTCTCTCTCCTCATTTCTTCCTTCTTAACTGGGCGTTTCAATAATCAGTCTTCGTATTGTTAGTGAAGTGATTTCGCGTTGCTTTCTCCACCGTTTTCAATTCAATTTATTATCTTCTCCCAGACTACTTTTCAACACCTTAGTGTGAGCCAATTGTGATGTATTTAATCCACAGCTGGGATTCTCGAAGTCTGGTTCACGACAAGGTAAAGAAAAATAAAAAGCTAACGTGATGAAAGGAATGCTCACATACAGGGAAAGGGATGTTGAGTAGGTATGTAGAAGATATATATATATATATATATATATATATATATATATAAGAAATATAGGGTTAAGGTGTGCAATATTTATGGGATAAAGTGCTCAATATCAGAGATAGAGCTTGTGTAAATATAAAAGTGAGCATTGAAGTCGACACCTAGAAACGACAGTCTGTTTCATGCTAAACGCAATCGTCAGGTCACGAGTGCTGTTATTTTTCTCGACTATTTATATATACGGGTCAGTGGTACATTGTGGATAGTCTGTTTTAGCGGTTAATTTACCGGAAGTCGTTGATATGTCTATTTATTTGGGATAAATTATTTTGCTTGTAATTATTTATTTTTATTACTTATCTTATATATTTATTTATCATATTCTATTTTATTTTAATCGATGTTTTTATTAACGTAGTAAACATTTGTTTATATCGCTTGTTTAATAGTTTTGTTTTGGTCTGGGAAGATAATTAAAGCAAATTATTCAATTTTTGGGTTGATTGTTGTAGTTTATTTTAACTATTATTTTGGCGGGAGCAGTTTTTAATTACTTCATGTATTTATTTGGATTGATTATTTTTATTTCTTTAACGGTTAATTTATCGGGATCGGTTTGTTAGTTTATTTATTTGAATGTATTTAGATTAATTTATTTTACTTGTTTTTTATTATTTATTATACTGTATATTTTAGTTATTCTTTTCGGTTTTCGACTTTTAAGTAACGTAGTATTTTTTTATCGCTATATAACAGTTATAGCTATGTCTTTCGTCCGATTTTTGGTTTGATTTTTATAGTCTAACTAATATTTTGGTCATAATGGTTTGGTAATATGTTCATTATTGACTTTATTTGTGTTTATTGATTTTGCTTTTTATTTATTTATTCTATATTGTCTATTCTAATGGGTGTGATTTGTTAATTTATTTTACTTATTTTATTGTCATTTTGTTTATTTTATTTTTTTTCAGTTTTCGATTTTTAAGTAACGTAGGAAAAATTGCCTTCATTGCATTTTGAGATCAGCTCGGATCTTTTATTTAACAATTTATTTTGGTCTGTGAATGTAATGTTTTTTTTCCTCCAAGCAGAGTTTGCAAGTTTTTGATTGGTTGTTGTTGGCTGATGATCTTTTCTTTATTTTCCAAGATATTTTTGGTGTGATATGCGTTTTGTTTTTAATTTCCCAGATATATTTAGAAAGCAATGTGCTGTTCGCATATTTACTATTTGTGCAAGATGTTTTGTGTGCGTAATTTCTTTGTTTCCAGGGTCCTTCAGTTACTCCTTTGTATACTTTCTTCTTCGTTATCTGGTGATTTTTATCGTGGCTTGGTATATTACGTTGTTTTGTAAACAATTCCTGTTTAAGGGACATTCGTTCTTTATTCTGCAGTTACACGTGGGTTTAATTTGTTGGCGTGGTTTGTTGATAATTGTAGGGGGCATAATACCGGGAAGTGTTTGTTTAAGAATTTGAAGAATTTTTTCCTACATTTGTTCTTACGTTTTTGCTGTACGGTGGGTTGAATTATATATATATATATATATATATATATATATATATATAAGAGAGTGAAGGGTAGGTGTAGAGAGAGTAAATGCTTGTACCCAGAATGTGCAGAGTTTAAAAAATGGGTTAGAGAAAGAAAAGATATGAAAGAACTAGACTTAATGACTGGATATACAAAAACCATAAATGATTTTAACGCAGGTTCGGATGTATTTTGGGGAAAAACTGTGATACATCAACATTATTTCACGGAAATGTACTTAATGAAAGATTCTAAAACAAGGGAAATGCAGTAGAAAATATTTAAGCAATTTTTCCCCCGTTAACATATATATTTAAAACAAAAAAATAGACACGGGCAACGAAAATTTTTATAGAATCTCGGAAGAATTTTTTCCTCTTCTCTTTCTCATTACACAATTTTCTGTTTTAATTTAAGTTAAATCTCCCGTAGTGGCCTAAACAGTGGGAGTGAAACCGGTTGCTTCGCTTTTAAAATGTCTTGTAATATTAAGCTAAACCCCTTCATTGCTGTTATATATATATATATATATATATATATATATATATAATAGTTCGGAAATGTTGTGAACGTTCGTGGAAAAGAGGGAGAGATGGGACAGGTCGAACAAAGTGATGATGCAGGCATTGCCACCGATGGAAAGTGTCAGATATGAAAGATGCTCTTTGGATTATATATATATATATATATATATATAGTCATATTCTAGGAAGTGCTTTAACCAGAGAAATTTCAACCAGTGCATATATATATAATGACCTAATATAGTTATTTTTTTACTGAATATTTTTTAGTGTAAAACTCAAATGTTTCTCACTTGTGTGTGTATATATAGATGTGTGTGTGTATGTATATATATATATATATATATATAATCGAAAGAGCATCTTTCATATCTGACACATTCCATCGGTGGCAATGCCTGCATCATAACTTAGTTCGACCTGTCCCATCTCTCCCTCTTTTCCACGTACGTTCACAACATTTCCGAACTATTTTAGATGTTTCAGATATTTTTACCCATAACTTTTGCCACTGGCGATTGATTTGTAGATCGATCTTTCGATCTATATATTTAGGGGCGTCTGCTTAGCAGTTGATATAAAATTACTTTTGGCACGAATAATCTGCAATAGAACCTTGTATGCTAAAAGTTCAATATATCAAACACTGACTTATTTAGTGAGGCTCTCCTTACTTTAGAAAATTGGTGCATCATTTTCTTCAGCCGAAAAATCTTTACTTTGAAGAAAACTGGGGATGTGGCCCTGAAGTAATTGTGTACTTTTATCTGAAGATTTCTTCTGTACGCCTTTTCGAAAAATATATCGAAGCTAAAAGTGCGATCAGCCATGCGGGTTTATTTTTCGTCTTTCACTTTCGCACAAATGCCTGTCGGGATGGTGCGAATGTACGTCTCCGTCTCCTGCGTTGTTTGAATATTGTCTCTGTCTTTGTTTGGCAACTAGAAGCCAGCATCCTATTGAAACGCCCTCAGCACGTCTAATGCTGAGATTAACACTATAATCTACAGGGAGTTTAAGAGTTAGATCTCCAGATCTATTTGCAAAAATGGTATCTTTTATTTATTTTTGTTTACTTTTTTATTTTGACAAAATTTTCTTTCGAGTTGCCGCCCGCTTATTTCGCTCCTGAATTATTTTATCGATTTTTTTACCACTTTTAGGTTTTTCTACTGTTTATCTTAGTTGCTGTATATATCTCTGAGATGAGGTATTACGTTTATTTACGGTATTGGGATTACTATATTCACAACGTTTCGGCCGTTGTACACTCAAGCCTTTTTCCGGTCATTGGAATTTCGAACTGAAGCATTTTCGCTCCTTACTCTCCGAAACTTTTCTTCAGATGTTATGCTCATCTTTGTTATTACCACCCTCTCATTTCATCCTATTTTTCACTCCTTACTCTCCGAAACTTTTCTTCAGATATTATGCTCATCTTTGTTATTACCACCCTCTCATTTCATCCTATTTTTCACTCCTTACTCTCCGAAACTTTTCTTCAGATATTATGCTCATCTTTGTTATTACCACCCTCTCATTTCATCCTATTTTTCACTCCTTACTCTCCGAAACTTTTCTTCAGATGTTATGCTCATCTTTGTTATTACCACCCTCTCATTTCATCCTATTTTCACTCCTTACTCTCCGAAACTTTTCTTCAGATGTTATGCTCATCTTTGTTATTACCACCCTCTCATTTCATCCTATTTTTCACTCCTTACTCTCCGAAACTTTTCTTCAGATGTTATGCTCATCTTTGTTATTACCACCCTCTCATTTCATCCTATTTTTCACTCCTTACTCTCCGAAACTTTTCTTCAGATGTTATGCTCATCTTTGTTATTACCACCCTCTCATTTCATCCTATTTTTCACTCCTTACTCTCCGAAACTTTTCTTCAGATGTTATGCTCATCTTTGTTATTACCACCCTCTCATTTCATCCTATTTTTCACTCCTTACTCTCCGATCGTCTCTCTACCAAGATTGCCATTTTTATTTTACCACCCTTACATTTCATTTTATTTCTCACTCCTTTCTCTCCCGATCATTTTTTCTTAAGCCTTTCTTCAAAATAATTTCCTTGTACAGTGTAACCCGGATATAAGAGAAACCCTGATATAAGAGAAATTTTATCTGGTCCCAAATTAGAGCCTGTGTTAATGTGTATATGATAGACCAAACCCGGATATAAGAGACTTATCCGGTCCCGACAACTCTCTTATATCCGGGTTACACTGTATATCCATCTCTCCGATCATTCAATATTTTCTCTCAATCTTTTATATATAGAATTACTCTAGTCCTGATCTTACGCCCTTGCTTTCCGGCACACATTCTTTCTGCGTTACTTTCGATGAACCTCTCTTTGCCTTCTCCTCTTCAGTTTTTCATACATCTTTACTACCTTTTTTCTACTTACATCAATTTTGTTTTGTTTTTTTGTTTTTTTATTTACTTCATTATATTTCCATTTCGCTAATATTTACAGATCTTTGATCTTTTCAACTCACTTTTCTCTGACATTTTAAACTCCATGAGAATTCTATATTATTTACATTATTCGTTTATATTTCGTTAGTTAATGAAAAAGAATTCGCCATTCCATTTCCGCTTATACAACAGAATGCGCATGCGTGTAAACAGGCGACTGGATTTGTTCATTAAAGTCAAATACGCACACGTATGCACGTAAAACAATGCAACTACACCAATTTAGAAATACATAAAGTTAAATATATATACACAATATAAACACAGTAACGTATGCAAGTGAATGTTAATCTATACAAGCGCAGATTTATAAAAGAACATATCCCTGCACAGAATAAGGCTAACAAATAAATATGTTTTGGACCCATTATATGCATATCTCAGCTAACAATGTCGGAGTCCATATTTACTCGATAAGTACGCACAGATGCATATCAGATCATAACTGACCGGCTGCCATAGAAATCCTATTGTCCTTCCATACAGCTAATGTAGAAAGATGTATTTGAGACACACTGAAAGCAAAAGAGACACGGAAACATTGAATAAGCTTCATAACGAATTTGTGTAAAAAATGGCTACTAAAACAAGGACTGGGAGGTTAAATGATGCTTAGATATGACGGGAAGATATGAAGAGCTGTTACAGCCAAATTATATATATATATATATATATATATATATATATATATATATATATATATGTTACTAATCTTATAAATATAAGCAGTTGTACTCGTCCTGACTATCCACGTAGGTGAAACATAGGTAGATTTGGCTGACTCTTTACGTTTACTTTACTATATATATATATATATATATATATATATATATATATATATATAATAAGACAAACCTACCCAGGTTTCATATAAGCGGATCCTCAGGGAAAGCTGGCTAAAGAGGCAAAGGAGAAACGGCATATTTATAGGCGACAATCAAAACTATACCAATACAATCAGGATAGATTAGCTAATCTCCCCTGATTGTATTGTTATTCCACCTTTATTGTCCGTGTTTTCTTAAAATATCCTCTCCCCTTTTAATCGTTTGAATAAATTTAACCCCCCTCCTCCTGTGTTGTGTTGTTTTTCTCTTTTCTTGTCTTGTTTTTCTATTCTCTTTTATATTTCTCTAGTCACGTGGTATAGTTTTGATTGTAGCCTATAAATATGCTGTTTCTCTTCTGCCTCTTTAGCCAGCTTTCCCTGAGGATCTTAGGTGAAACCTGGGTAGGTTTGTCTGGCTCACTAGGTTTATCTAGGTCTGCTCTACGGTTGTATTGAGCTCTTTTTACTTAGTTGTTTACTCGTGTCGGGAAAGTTTTTCGAGACGAGTATAGTTACAGACATACATACATACATATATATATATATATGTATATAAGAAAAACGGAAGCTCATGAGAATTATACTTTTCCCTGTCCTTTGAACAATTTTGCCAAAATATATCGATACTTGCACGCTGCGATGATTGATCGAATTAAATAGTATTTACGTCACCTAATCGACTTAGCCAGGGGGAAATCACTTTTTGCATTTCCAACCTAGACAGGAGGTAATTAACCCTGTTCTTATGTCCATGTGCCGTACAAGTTCAACTGCCGTAAAATATATCATGTCTATCGGAATTAAAATATACAATTCTGTGAGGAACAAACCGTCCCCTTAATGTAATTTACGCCGCAGTCTCTTTATATTCTCTTGTAACGAGTAATTATAGTTGTAAAATCGTTTATAATAATGGAATAAATATTTCTGTCCCAAGATTTTTCTAAAGTTAGCTTCCATTATGTTAAACGCACAGCAGCATAAATAGATGTTATACAAGTTACATTAGCCATCAAAGTAAACATTTGGTGAATGAGCTGTTTGATATCAGGCTAAAGGTAGGTAGTAGTAAGATTATGAGAACATGGAGGATGGATAACAATTGACTTTAGAATTGAAGATGGTAATGTGTAGAAAAACCTACACACAGTGGTATGTTTATCGAAGTACCGGTTTTTCCTGGATTAGTTAAACGTGCTTCTTAACAACAGAATACACAGGGCATGAGTGATTCAGTCCTGTGGGCATAGCAAGGCGGGTCTGGACTGTAACGTTCTGAATTGATGGCACTAACAAATGGAGCCCGTCTGGACATTTGTCCTGGAAGTGTAGCAATATGAGACAGCTGAGGTCTTGTTGAATTGAAAAACAATGAGGCCTGCCGCATAAATCGATACTGGACATTTACTTTCGACTGATGGTTATCAGTAAGTGGAGTCAACTTCAACATTTAGAGCAAGAGGCTCAGACTTTGAGAAAGTCACGGAAGAAACATTAATTTTTTCTGAGACGAAGATGACAACACAAAGGAAATTGTTATCTATGAAACTGACCATCTCGCGAAAAGGCTCAAAGAACGAACGAAGTGGGTCTCGCATAAAAACATAGAACACGGCCAGTGAGCTGTGCACTTCCCCGCTCACTTACGTCTAATCTCTATTTCGCTCGCTTATAGTATTTACTTGCAACCCGAGAACGATGTCTTGTTTACTGCTAGAAATCTGACTGAAGGGTAATTTTTAAGTCACAAGCGTTTGACTACAAGTGACAACCTTTCGACGAACCTTAGTGGCTTGTCTGAGCTGCAACGCAACCGAAATAGCAATAGGTTTTTGAATTTGCATCTGTAGGGAAAGGGGCTGTTGGGAAATACATCCCCCCCTCTCCAATAAGCCCACACAAACGATTTTGAACTCTGTCAAGGATGGCAAGAGTACTGAGCAGTTCTAGATAACACAGATCAGCAAACTGTAGTTTTGATCTGATTTGTCTTGCCTGAAAATGAAGAAAAACTTGAAGCAGCAGAAATGTGGTTCTACAGTAAGATGCTGATATTACTTTGGACCAAACATGTGAGAAACGGTGATTTTTTTCGAGAAAATGGAAACAAAAAATGAAACTTATTCTTAACATCAGGATAAAGGCAGCTGAAATTTCTTGGGCACATAATGAGGAAAGAGGACTGGGAAAATCTGATACTCACAGGACAAACTGCAGGAAAGATGGACAGAGGAATGCAGGGAATGAGTAAATGTATGGAATAAGCACTTGTTCATTGCGAATTCTCTTCCGGAGACTCAATAGCTAGAGAGTTTGTGCAGCAACCTGTTTGCTATGCTTTGTGAAAAGTATCTAAAGCAAAGTTACCATCGAAAGTGTCAATGTTACTGCATATAAGGAAAAAACATCAGCAGTGATCGAACAGGAGATAAATTCATATTGTTTGTCGCTTATATGGTTTTATGGGGAGGTGATCAGCAACGTTCTTGTTAGGAATTCATTCAAAAAGATTAGAGACGACACTAAGGAAGCTGATGGGTCGGTATTGCGACTGTGATGAGTGCTCACTCACGTTCTTGAAAAAAGATCAAACAGCTGGTACCATCATTAAAACTGGGGAAAAGTTCTTTCAGAGATCGTTTAAACAACTTTTTCAAGATTAGAGATAACTGTCGACTAAGGTTATTTGACTTGTGTGTGTGTGTGTGTGTGTGTGTGTGTGTATATATATATATATATATATATATATATATAAATATAATATGGGTGTGTATTTCATTTCTGTGCCTGATTTTTTTTAAATATTTAGCTTACTGCTTTGCCTATATACTAAGAGAAACCGTCAATATGAATCCCCACACTTGCCAGTCAGTGGAACTTTATTGAAAATTGGAAAACATCCTTTGAACTCAAAACTAAATGAACCTTGGCTAATGGCGCTGCATATTGGCAAGCCACATTATTTCGACGAGGTGTTTAGTATTTCAAACTGAAATCGCTTCAGTGAACAGACATCCAGATTTAGCTCTGTCGTCAGTATATTAAAATCTGTTATCATTCTGTAACAAACAGTTCCTTTTCGAGGACATGTTTCCTATGAGAGAAATTTGGAACTGTTTCAACCTTCGAGTTCGAAAGAAAAACCAGGAGATGATATAGATTTCCAGTTGAGCTTTGTTGGCTAAGTCAGACTCGAAATGTCTGATCTTTCCGAGATGGAATAACGCAGTAGGCAAGATCTAGAACAAAGAATGGTATTTTGCTATGTGTGGCAAGAATATCTTCAGCGGCATAACTGATTGATTTCAACCGATAAATTCAGGTCGGGTCGAACTGTAAAATGCTCCTCGGCTTCCTGGGTTTCCATCTGACACCAGGTTCAGCTGATTATTAAATCTGACCTCACCCTGCCTTACACACACACTCTCTCTCTCTCTCTCTCATATATATATATATATATATATATATGCTAAAGGTGAAAATAATAAATAGTGCTCACTGCCAATGGGCTTGGCTTAAGTAAACTATAATAAAATTATTAATACAATAATATTAAGATACTAATAACATTTCGCTACTCAGTTTTATCTACTGAAACGTTTGTAAGGTAGATAAATTAATGAGCCAATTGCTATAGTCCAACTGTTATAATCCAAGGATGGCAGATATCATTATTATAGCAATTGTTTCATATTTTAACCGCCTGACGTAGGGATTTTCATTATCATGTAATATTAGCCGAATTACCCACGACTTTCTCCTAGTCAGACATTTCTTGTAAGAAAATGATGAGTGATTTTAAATCATTGTTATAATTTGTGTAGAGAAATGGGGCCTTTCAATACTACTTAATAATGTTGCCGATTTTGGATAGGAGACATTCCCTTGTTCAAATTTAAATTTAATTTTAATTAAAATCAAATGGTAAAAATAAAAGAGGTCAGAGGGAGGTTTGTGCCAAACCGCTTAATCTGACCCCTTTGATATGGATTTGAAGCAGTGCTTGATTGAATGAATTGATGAGCAGACTTCAACATTGATATGTCAGTTGTTGCAACAAATAAGTATTGTGTGTGCAATATATATATATATATATATATAATTCGAAAATTCTAACATGAATATAGCATAAATAACAACGTTGTTATAATTTTCGAATAAATTATATTTGCTCTACTCTGTATTGAGCACTCTTTTAAGAATAGTATTTTTCGGTTATTGGATTTTATTCCGTATACACCAATCCTATACATACATACATACACACACACAGACACACACATACATACATATATATATATATATATATATATATATATATATATATATATATATATATATATATATATTTCCAAGAGGATAGAATCCAGGTAGAGCTCAATGTCAAGGAGAGAGCAAGAATATTATATAATATAAAAGCCTCAAATAGTAATGTTAGATCTAACATGCTTTAATAATACAAATTTAAAAATAACGTTTAAAATGATCAAAATCCATCGAATTAATCAATAGAACAGTCTGTTGATTCTTTCGAAAGGGCTTTGTTTACATTTAGATAGGAAAGTGAGCAGATAGAAAATAACGAGGGTCTCTGACTAGAATGATTGCTTGATTGGCAAAGATTCATCGTAGTAGAATCGGTTAAAGCACGTTGGATCACCTGTGCACAGGAACACGCAGGTTCTTATCCTGCCGAAGAGCGCATATTTTTTAATAAGATCTCACGAATATTCAGGCCCGTAAACGAAAACAAAGGAAAAAATATGTTTAATAAATAAATGTAGCGTCTACTCAAATACAAGTATCCACTAAAAATAAAGTTTAAATTGGTAAACTCTGACGGGATAATGATTTTTTATAAATGCATTACTTCTTTAGAAGAAATCTCTCATATATATATATATATATAGAGAGAGAGAGATAGATAACTAGACTCGTTTCGAAAAACCCTCGAATTTTTGATTTGCAAATAATCAGATAATCGAGATAAAAAAAGGTTTTAAAAAAAGAAAGAGCTACAAACATGAACTACTGTCGAACAAATCGCACAGTTGCAGGAAGCCCAAAGAAAAAAACCCCGATACGAGCAGACAACTAACAAACGAGCTCAATACAATCGTAGAGCAGACCTAGATATATATATATATATACTCACTCACTCACTAGGAGATAGGTATTTTCTTTGTATAATTTTCAGGATATCTATATTTGAGATGAGGTATTGTAACTATTTACATTATTCAGGCTGTTGTCTCCATCTTTATTGTCATATTCAAAACCTTTTGGAGAGTTGAATTACTAAAGGAAATTAACTGAAACCGAAATATCTACAAAAGGCATGGCACCTGGAAGTAGAACAATCTACCCTGGTGGACGAAATAAAGGGTTTGCTTCGTAATTTCAACGTATATCACCGGAAGAAGGCCGGTTGCGTACAACGGCCGTGACGTCGTGAATATGGTAATAAAGATGTGGACAAAAGTCCGAACAATGTAAATAGTGTAAATAATTCTTAGGATACACGGTATTTATTCTCTGCATTTATCTTGAGAGTCTAATTATTTTGAAGTACATTTAATATTCATGACAGCAATATAATCCCCGAATATTCCTCCAACATTGTTTTCCTGTAAATTCTGTTAGTTGACTTTTTCCATGAAACACCTTAGTTTGAACCTAATCATTTGATCTCTCTAATGTCAGTCTACATTAATCACTAATAGACTCATTGAGAAATCAATACGCATGTAATTTTTTTGCCGAAATTGCATGATTCACTTTTTGTATTTTGGTTGCTTTCATATCTTTACCCAATGTTCCAAATCTACTAAATTTTTTATCTTTTTCTATTTATCACCGCAGTTTATCCAAATACTGCTTGCTGGTATATTCATTTGCATGTAACCATTTATTTTTTCAAACTTCTTTTTGGAACATTCTTAGACTTTTTTCTTGTTAAGTTTTCTTTTTCTTTATAATCGTTCTTCAGTGGATTTTCTTAATTTCCAAATTTTTTGTCTTCTCACTCAATAAATTTGTAATAGTTTATGGCCCATACCGTTTTTATATACTGGAAATTTAAAAAATATATTAACAAATTCACTATTAGTTATATTTACTGACAATATGATGAACAGTCAAGTTTCATCATAAACATTCACGTTAAAAAGAATTTATTTTTTAATATTTTAATAAACCAAATACATAAGAAGCCAGAATTTACGCTGGAGTTTTGTCAATTATAAATATACCACGAAAATTTTTCGGACGTTAGATTTTTAAAAAAATAAATAAGACAATCTTTAGTTCGTATGTATGTGCGTGCGTCTATATCTGTATCTCTGAGATGATGTATTATCATTACAACGTCCGAAACGTTGTTACTATGGCAATAAAGATGAGGCTAACAGTTAAAATGATGTAAATAATATAAATAGTATGGATTGATCTATTTACACCATTTGCATTGCTCAGATTGCTGTCCTCATCTTTGTGTGTCATATTCACGACGTTTCGGCCGGTTTACGCTCCCGCCTTTTTCAGGAGATTTGAATTTCGAACCGAACCTTTTATTTCATATCTCAGTTTTAGTTGTTTCCTTTTTAATAACCATACTCTCCATGGTTTTTTGTTAATCTCTGCTGTGGCCAAGCACTGAACACCCGATTCTTTGGTTCACATCACCGGATTACTTCAACCAACGCTTTTAACCACTGGACTATATGTCCTTGGGGACGCAGGGACACATGACCCATTGGTTGTAATGGAGTTACTTGATAAAGTTGCGAGTTCAATACCTGACCACAGCAGAGGTGAACAAAAAAAAACAAACTTAGAGGATTGAGTTACTAAAATGGAAGTAACTGCAACTGAGATATACGGAATTGACATGGTACATGGGAACTAGAAAAATAGTTCTCGGTTCAAAATTCTAATCACCTGAAGAAGGCCGGAGCGTACAACGGTCGAAACGTTGTAAATATGACAACAGTTCGAACAATGTAAATAGTGTAAAGAGTTACAATACCTATTATCAGAAATATAGACAGGTCGCTATGAATGTATGTGTGATTGAATAAAACCCTGCAATTCCAAACATCTACTCAGAATTTAAGACAGTGTCCCTTTTACCAATTCAGGTATTAATCAATCCATCCGTTTCTTTTCACAGTCTTCTCATTTCTTGGGCTTTCATTTCTTAATGCCTTTTGTTTCGTCTTGGCAAGACAAAGGCGCGTATACGGTGACGTCCAGGATAAAGAATTATAAGAATTGCTCGTCTCCAGAATTCGTGCAGACATTTCTCAAAGAACAGCTTAGTGTCACGACTTTCCCTTGATTAATCTGTCCAGTAGATGGCACTCATTCCCCTGGACACGAAACAATGCCGAATGACAGAGTTGGCTTTTAGACAAAGAACGAAATGAAAACGACAAAAACGATTTAAGTAAGTTTTGTGAGTCGTAATATTTAGTATTAGTAACTGTATTTGAATACAAAGAATTGATAAAAAAAATACTAGTAAGCTGGTTGTCTGATTTCATAAGACAGCTGAGAAAAGAAATTTACAAAACAGTCACACACAGAGGAAACAGTATCTTTGGTAGATTGAAAAAAAACGAAACGTTTATAATTTTATATATTTATGCAAATTGAATTTAATCTACAAAAATAGGAAATAGTTTAGGAAGATTGTGCAGTTACAGTTTTCAAATAGAAATGTCTCATAGTCTCCCATTATGCTAAACCGAATACTACCATAATCGACAATTCCCTTCGTGGCCGTGTTAGATAAAAACACGTTGGATCCAACACGGTTTCTCCTACAAAGGAGGACACTAGTTCGGATCCTTCCGGATGACGCATTTTTCTTTGAGATTTATCGAATATTCAAATTGGTAGATGAAAATAAATATACTGTTTAAAATAAACGGAGCATCTATCGTATCCTATAAAAAAAATAGCGTTTGAAGCGATATAAATCTATGAGATTAATAAATGTTTAAAAAATCATATATATATATATATATATATATATATATATATATATATATATATTTCAGCAAATGATCTGTTTATAATAAACAGTATTAACAACATTTACCGGCCTGAATGTCCGAGGAATTTCGTAGAAAATATGCGTCCTCCGACAGGAATCATTGGAACTTTGTAGTTTAAAAACAGTAAAATCGACCTTGCTAACGAGACGTTCCTTCGTAGCTAAACTGGTATATCACGTTCGCTATATGGCCGTTCTGTGTAGGATACAGGTTCGATTCTTGTTGGAGAACATTTTGTATTAATTTTAGGACGCTCAAACCGGTAAATGTTAATATTGTTTATTATAAACAGAGCATTTACTTAAATATTTGTGTGTGTGTGTATGTATATATATATATATATATATATATATATATATAATATGTGTGTGGACCGCGTGGTTAGATATTTCGCTTTCCTTTCATCAGACACGATTACGAATCTGACCATGGACACCATTGTGCAACACCTTTGAAAAGGTACCTAAAACCCACACCAAGGTTTTACCCAAACTTTGTTAGTTAGATTGGGTAAACGGAATTGTTAGTCGATGCTTGTGTTAACCCGAAGTAACAATTCAGCGTGACCGAGTTTTTCAGCGAACGAGCCTTGTTTAAAATGAAGATTCCCTCTCTCCCAGAAACGGTGATCAATGGCCGCTCAACATAGACGCGGGAACACCACAGATGGGCTTGAATGATATTGAACGAAACACAACTTGTGTCTAAGCAGGCGTCTCCTATAGCAATTGGCAAACCGCTCTAGTAGACATGTGCGCTAGGATACGATAGACCAACCGTTTTAAGATTTTTTTGTTGGATATGTTAGAAATAAAGAATATATAATATTCTATAGTCCAGTAAATGCTGGACAATGTCTTCACAGATGAAGAGACGTTTTTACAGTAATGTTCACCTTTACAAGGACCATTAATAACTCGAGGTATAATGTTATATGGATATGTGTTGAGGGTAAAGGTTGACCCCTAGACTTGAACAGGTTAACATTGTAGTGATCGAGGATGCATCCAGTTGAGAGACTGTTGCATCAAAGAGCATTGGTGGGAACGATCTGCTCGAACGTAAATTACATCTCACCATTGAAATAGGAAGGGAATGAAGTGTGTTCGCTACAATCTGCGTGCCATGCCGGGTCTTCGCCTTGGGAAGGTTTGAACTAGTGACACAAAGGGAGAATTCGTCTTCACACTTTCCATGGAAACAGCGACTTGCTACGTTTCCCCCAGAGGAAAGGGGTTATAGAATAGAAAATAATTCAACGACGTGGAGACGCAATTAGATTGTTTAGAAACTGGAATCTGAAGACACTGAAGCTTCTGTATCTGTCTATATTTCTGAGATGAGGTATTATGTACATTATTCGGACTATTGTCCTCATCTTTGTCGTTTAGAACTGTCTACCACAGTGACTGAAATAAATGGCTCAGTTTGACATTCCCAACCACCTGAAAAAGGCCGGAGCGTACACCGGCCGAAACGTTGTAATAAATATGGCCACAAAGATGAGGACAATAGTCCGAATAATGTAAATAGTGTACTGGAGCTTCTGTCCGTATTTAGACTTGAAAGGATAGAGACGTGTTTCTACTGATGAAAACAAAAAGAATACTATAGTCAGAACATATGAGTAACAATGAAGTTTGAAGAAAAATAGGATCTAAAAGAAAATATCCACTTACAATAATTATAAAACAGTTGAATTAGACCAGTAGACAGTTGTATTAAAAAGTGCTCAATACACGTAGAAAGAAAATAAAAATGTAACATGCATTAATTTTGGCCTAAATCGCCTGAAGATGCCAAAAGATTAAAACCAAAGTAGAGTGTTTGGAAGATCTCATTGTTTAAAACTTATATATTGGGGAGGAGGTGCAGATTCGTGTAGTTTTTTTTTTAATGGATATCGGTGCAAAAGTGGTGAAGTGTAAATTCCAGCTGATACAGACGTATTTACTTTCGCTATACTGATTCCGTTCGTTCTGCTACCATTATTAGTAAATAGAAGGCGAGACTGGGCTCTCAAGCCTTGAATGTCTACGACTCTAAGAGAAGGAAAACTTTGAATTCCAAACCGTACTTTCTAAGAATGTATCACAATTCCCAGAAAAATGAATCAGAGGAGCTATAGTGGATTACCTCCTTGAAGGCATGTGACGTTAAAAAAAAAAATAGTCCGGTAATATGTAATGTCTCATAAATGCGTTAAAGATCTTGGAACATGTTCGGCAATGATAAAAGGGGAGGTTACTCTTCTCATATTTTCTCTGGAATTTTATTTTTTCCAATTTGGCTAGCTAGGCTGACTGGATTATAAGTTGCTCGACTTAAGGGTTGTTAGAAGGATCCCAATCTTTGGACTGGAGACGTTCGTATACTTTCCTGAAATGTGACACAAAATGGTGCTCATTTGAACAATGTAAATGCGCTAGCTGACTCCAGTGAACTGATAATGTTAACAAGTTAAAAAAATCTTCCTCAAATTAACTGAGATACTGCAAACGTTCTCTCTCTGCACACTGGCCAAGCTGATTGGCCTGTCATGGGAATCGATTTTTTTAACCTATGTATTTATTAATGCTATCCTGAAGACAGAAAGAAAATGTCAGCAAAGAAAACTGGTGGTAGCAAAAATAATTTAGAAGATTTTTTTTTGTAATATTTATATTTAGGATTATTTATTTTCTGTTTTTTTTTTTTTCTTTGCTTCGAGACAAAAGTCGATGGAATTTTCCTAGCACGTATCGCCATGTTGAAAATCATTGCCGTCTCACTAATTTACCGTCGACGCTGAGCAAATAGACATGTACTGACTGGGTCAGGCGCACGCTCATTTGATTGTTCTTTTTCGACAATCAAGAAACGTATTAGAGTATTTTTCTCTTTCTTTTTTGATTTTTTTCTCTTTTGATTTTTTCTCTTTCTTTTTTGATTATTTTTTCTCTTTCTTTTTTGATTATTTTTTCTCTTTCTTTTTTGATTATTTTTTCTCTTTCTTTTTTGATTATTTTTTTCTCTTTCTTTTTTGATTATTTTTTTCTCTTTCTTTTTTGATTTTTTTTTTTCTCTTTCTTTTTTGATTTTTTTTTTCTCTTTCTTTTTTGATTTTTTTTTTCTCTTTCTTTTTTGATTTTTTTTTTCTCTTTCTTTTTTGATTTTTTTTTTCTCTTTCTTTTTTGATTTTTTTTTTCTCTTTCTTTTTTGATTTTTTTTTTCTCTTTCTTTTTTTTCTCTTTCTTTTTTGATTTTTTTTTTCTCTTTCTTTTCAATCGACTGAGACGAAAAAGTCGAAAACTCTTAAGATCACGTATTCTAGAAAAACTCTTTCACCCTTAATTTTCCTTTGCTAAATTACGTACGTACATGCCCATATGCATATCAATAGACACAAGTACATTTTTTCTTTCGTCGTTGACTTTATCTCGTATCGAAGAATTCAATTTCGTCTTTACTGATCGCTTCCTTTTTGATAATTGCGTTGATGACAAAATTCGTCGCTGACATGGATGCTCAGGAGTAGACTGTATATCTGAAATGAGGTATTTTAACTATTTACATTTTTCAGACTGTTGTCTTCATCTTTGTTGTCATATTCATGACGTTTCTCTCATTGTACAAGGACACGTAGATAAAAGCGTTGGCTGAACTAATCCAGTGACTTGACTCAAACAGTTATAAGCTCATTACCTTGCCACAGCAGAGGTGAACAGACTTCATTCAATAAAGAGAAATAAGTGAAACTGGAATATATATATATATATATATATATATATATATATATATATATATATATATATATATATATATATATATATACACAAATATAGATAACTGGCCTCGTTTCGAAAAACCCTCGAATTTTTGATATGCCAATAATCAAATCAATCTCGAGGGGGAAAAAAGTTTTAAAAAAAGAAAGAGCTACAAACATGAACTTCTGCCGAAAGAAATCGCACAGATGCAGGTCTGAAGCCCAAAGAAAAAACCCCGATACGAGTAAACAACTAACAAAAGAGCTCAATACAACCGTAGAGCAGACCTAGATACACCTAGTGAGCCAAACAAACCTACCTAGGTTCCACCTAAACGGATCGTTAGGGAAAGTGTCTCCACACTTTCCCTGACGATCCGTTTAGGTGAAACCTAGGTAGGTTTGTCTGGCTCACTAGGCATATATATATATAATATATATATATAGTCAAATGCCAACCTTTTTGCGAAATGCAAACTTGGTAACATCGAGACCTTCATAATGCAATCCCAATTACTTCGAGCTGACCATGTGACGAGGATGAGCGATGATCGCATACCAAAAGGTCTTTCCTATTGTGAACTCCATAGTGGTCATAGAAGTGTTGATAGGCCTTGGTTCAGGTATGAAAATAAACTGAAGAGCAACCTTTCTTGCGTCAACAGTCCACTCAAGATCTTTGAATGGGTAGATAAAAAGAAATCAGATTATCGCTCTAGCTGCCATGCAGGAATAATGCACCATCAAGAAGTAAGCATCATTCGACTGCGTAAAACAAGAAAGAAAAATAAGACAGCTAAGAGTGTTCATTCTGCTCTTGGATACGATACATAATCCTGTAGTGTTTGTGGTCTTTTGTGCAATTCTAGAGTCGGTTTCAAAAGTCATGCCCGTCATTACTTCGTGGTCTTCGGAACATCATAGGTCGAACTAGACAGGTAACTCACACACACACGTGTATATATATATATATATATATATATATATATATATATATATATGTGTGTGTGTGTGTGAAAAGTGGGTGTATATAAATAATATATATATATATATATATATATATAACTATTTATATATTATATGCGCGGTACTTATTAGAAAGCGCTCAATATCAGAGATAGAGATAACATATTTGGTTGGATAGATGTGAGTATATATATATATATATATATATATATATATATAAAGTTTTATAATTTAAATATTTCTGACTGTTTGGTTCCGAAAGTAATAATAATAATGTGGTATACTTTAATTCAGTATTCTGTCCAAAATATATGTGTGTGTGTTTAGACGTTTGTTTATATGTGCTTACCTCTTACCCGTCGAAATAGAACAATCTACTCTAGTTTAAGAAATAAAGGGTTCTGTTCGAAATTCCAATCAACTGAAGAAAGCCGGAGCGTACAACGGCCTAAACGCCGTAAATATGTCAACAAAGATGAGGTCAACAGTTCGAACAATGCAAATAGTGTAAATGAAAGCTTCTTGTCTCAACAATATCTGCTCCCGGCATCTCTGCTCTATCGCCGTTTGGCTTTGCACGATCTGGATGGGAGTGAAACAAGATCAGAGAAGGAAGTGCCGATGGCGTGAATTTCCTCTGCGGCACATATGGAATGAGACATGCAGAATCCACTTACGAAACTGAAACGGACTACCGGTGATTCGGTTATAATTTCGATTGACGCCTTCTGTAGTATGCCCGTCATACGTTGCCCTCTTCATCCGCTGGTTCAACCTTTGAGATCTGTTGTAACCAACATCCACTTGTTCCACCGTCGGGGACTTTGGGGTTGGATGCGCTTTGTCTCTGTCCTTGCCTACGACCTTCTCACCAAGCGTGGCACTACATGTGTTTAGAACTCCCGACAGCATCGCTCTCAAAGTCACTAAAACACGCAACCCTCCTCTACGACAAGGAGAGACCACCAGAGGTAAACACATAGAAACATAAACGCCTAAACAAACAAACACACACACACCTATATATATATATATATATATATATATATATATATATATATTGCACATAATGTTCAAGTAAAGTGTAACACATTATTATTATTTTAGAAACCAAACAAAAGAAAATATTAATATTATTAAATTTACAATAATATATGGTTGGTGCAAAAATAATGCCGTTTTTTGACGTTCAACTTCAAAAGAAAAATTATTTTTGCACCAACCTTATATATATATATATATATATATATATATATATATATATATATATATATATATATGTTGTAAATCTAATATCGCCTTAATATTATAATATACTATATTTAAGGTTTCTAAAGTAATAAAGAGAAAGAACAGTAAGATATATAATCTGGTGTTCTTATATTTTTATTTTAACCAAACGGTGCTCAATGCAAATCTACAGAGCATAAATATTATAAATTTACCTATTTAAAAATATGGCTCCATCGCTACACAGGAATTACCATGTTTCAAAAACATTTTTTGGAATGACTTATTTTGAAAGTTATTTTCTAAGTTTTATAAGCACATACATTCATAATATTTGTTTCTAAGAATATGGCGAAAATCAATCATTTTAACCAGGGGCGGTAGGGTATTTTCACTGACAACTAATTGTATCAAACTATTAGTTACTTTCCAAAAGAAGTTAAGTCGGGGTAGGTTAGGGGTGCTTTATCAAAATTATGACATCTGTTCAACGCATGTCGTCTGGCCTTTTTTAACGACAAAAAGTTTTTCGGCACTTTTGTTTCGCCGTTAAATTTGTACTTGTATACATAAAGTGTGTATGTGTGTGTGTATATATATATATATATATATATATATATATATATATATATATATAAAGGTTGGCGCAAAAATAATGACGTTTTCTCACATAGTAACATATGTGAGAAAACGACATTATTTTTGCACCTAATAATATATATATGAGAGAAAGAATCACTGCACCAGACAACATAAATAAATTTAATAAATGTAATGAGGACTTGCAACAACTAAAATTGCTAACACATAAAATCGAAAGAGAATGACATAATTAAGATGCTAACGTTCCATTCTACTTCAAACAAAATGGCGAGAAAGAAAGTCGTCAATATTGAAAAGTGTGATAACAACTTCTAGTATTAATCAACCTATTTTCCTGAAAAATTGTTTCAAGTAAAGGGTTTCATTAAATTTCAACTGACAATAATTTTTGGCCAAGGAATGCCTAATTTTTGCTTATAAGTACATGACTTACATACATACATACATATATATATATATATATATATATATACATTCTTTTTATGGATACAAATATTTAAGTAAATGCTCTGTTTATAATAAACAGTATTAAACAACATTTACCGGCCTGAATGTCCGAGAAATTTTCACATTAAATATTCGTCCCCCAACAGGATTCGAACCTGTATCCTACATATTATATAAAACAATGTATAAGCATTAAAATGTCTTAAAATAATTGTCGGACTTTGTCTCTCTCTCTCTCTCTCTCTCTATATATATATATATATATATATATATATATATATATATATATATATATATATATATATATATATATATATATATATATATATATATATATATATTTGTGTGGCTCATGTCCGTTCGAATCAACGGTGAAGAGATGGCATTCTTCTGTAAACAAAAGTGGTAATCATATACACCATAATATTAAAATGTGTTAATCATTCTGAATTTCATACTGGAACACTTTCGTCAGACAGTTAAAATAAAAGTGATATGAAATACTTTATCTACCTGACGATTTTTAAACGAGTAAACTCTAAGTAGCTGACTTAGGTAATCAGTTTAATATCGTCTTAATAGTATAATATACTATATTTAAGCTTTGCCGACTTTGACATTGAACCCGACGTTTATGTTATAATTTTTTAAATATTTTTTTTTAACTTTTATTATATATACACGTGATTGTGAATGGTATAAAGCTACAAATCAACACTGCATGGTAACTGTGCGTGTGAGTGCCTCTCTGTCTCTCTTATACACACACACACACACACACACACATCTATAGTGGTAGATATTAAGTTATAAGAAACTCTTGTTGAGTTTAAAGATGGAAAAGATAATAAACGCTTCTTTAATTTAAGTTGATATATTAAATGAAGATAGTATTTTGCCTCATAATCGATAACATAATCCAGTCTACTTGGAATATTGTTAATTCCTTCAGCTTTTGATGCAAAGAAATACTCATTAGCGATTCTAACTTCTTGCCAATTAATAAACTATTTCCACTCTAAAAAGTGTTGATAGTATCTGGCAAGATTGCACCGAGACGGAGTAAGGTCAGAAGAATAAGGTGGATAAATAAAAATTTCCATATTTAATGTCATTATATTTTCATGAGTCTCGATTTTTGCTTTAACCTGTAAGAGTAACGCGCCTTTTTGCATAACCAATGATGGCTGCCTTTTTTGAAATACTTGCAAATGGTAACATTACTTCGCATTAAGTCTTTCGTTTTACATTTTTCATTTCTTTTTTCTTTCTTTTTCTTTTCTTTTCTCTTTTCTTCTCTTTTCTTTGCTTTTCTTTTCTCTTCGCTTTTCTTTTCTGTTTTTCTCTTTTCTTTTCTTTTCTTTTCTGTTTTTCTCTTTTCTTTTCTTTTCTTTTCTGTTTTTCTCTTTTCTTTTCTTTTCTTTTCTGTTTTTCTCTTTTCTTTTCTCTTCTCTTTCCTTTTCTTTTCTCTTTTTCTCCTGTCTTTTATTTTCTCTCTTTTTTTCTCTCTCATTTTCTCTTCTGTTTTCTTTTCTCTTTTTCCTTCTCTCTTTTCTCTTCTCTCTTTTTCCCCTCTCTTTTCTTTTCTCTCTTTTTCTCTTTTTCTCTTCTCTGTTTTTCTCTTTTTCTCTTCTCTCTTTTCTCTTTTTCTCTTCTCTCTTTTCTCTTTTTCTCTTCTCTCTTTTTTCTCTTTTTCTTTTTCTCTTCTCTCTTTTTCTCTTTTCTCTTTTCACTTTTCTCTTTTCACTTTTCTCTTTTCTTTTTTCTCTTTTCTTTTTTCTCTTTTCTTTTTTCTCTTTTCTTTTTTCTCTTTTCTTTTTTCTCTTTTCTTTTTTCTCTTTTCTTTTTTCTCTTTTCTTTTTTCTCTTTTCTTTTTTCTCTTTTCTTTTTTCTCTTTTCTTTTTTCTCTTTTCCCTCTTTTTTTTCTCTTCCCTCTTTTTTTTCTCTTCCCTCTTTTTTTCTCTTCCCTCTTTTGTCTTCTCTTTTTTCTCATCTTTTTTTCTCTTCTCTTTTTTTCTCTTCTCTTTTCTTTTTTTCTCTTCTCTTTTCTTTTTTTCTCTTCTCTTTTCTTTTCTTCTCTCTCTTTTCTTTTCTTCTCTCTCTTTTCTTTTCTTCTCTCTCTTTTCTTCTCTCTCTTTTCTTTTCTTCTCTCTCTTTTCTTCTGTTTTCTTTTCTTCTCTCTCTTTTCTTCTGTTTTCTTTTCTTCTCTCTCTTTTCTTCTGTTTTCTTTTCTTCTCTCTCTTTTCTTCTGTTTTCTTTTCTTCTCTCTCTTCTGTTTTCTTCTCTTCTCTCTCTTTTCTTCTGTTTTCTTCTCTTCTCTCTCTTTTCTTCTGTTTTCTTCTCTTCTCTCTCTTTTCTTCTGTTTTCTTCTCTTCTCTATTTCTTCTCTCTTCTCTCTTCTCTCTCTTTTCTCTTCTCTTCTCTCTCTTTTCTTCTCTTTTTTTCTCGATAAAAATCTTGTACCAACAATCAGAGTATAACATGTGTAGTTTTGACTTAGGAATAGAGTCTCTTTTTTTTAATTGGTGTTTGCTATTGTCTCTGGAGATGAATATAGAGAACTGGCATTTCCTAACTAGTGAAAATTCTACCCAGGAAATGTTCAGTAGTGAGTTTTCTCTTCAAATATGAGCAAACGACAAATATTTGATTTTGCTGAAGAGTAGTTAGATGATGACAGAATCGCTGACAAGGTCTAGAAACTTTTTGAAGCAATAAAATTGTTTCACGATCAACGAGTGATTCGAGTTTTTTTTCTCAATTTTCGTTTAGTCTCCTACGGCTTTTTCTCAACTACAGTTTGCAGAAGCCTAATATTGACAGAACCTCGTCGGACAAATAGATGGAAAATGGTTTAAAAAAACATCCGGATCGAAGCTGGCGAAGCTATTGTGAGCATATGCGGTCACTTAAAGGTTCACTTCCATAGAAATGATATGGGGCTGTCCTAAAATCATTTCAAAAGAGTAAATTCATTAGACAATTTTCCCATTATGATATTAATTAATCCGTAAACAAAGCGAAAATATTAGAAAGTAAGAGATAACGATTATTTTAACGCAAGTTTGCATGTCAAAATTTCTTTCTTTGCAACCTTATATGAAGGACTCTCTCGTCCTTTTCGACGCCCGCATGAGGTTCAAGCAGCTCAATTCTTTGAACCGATATCTGCATATATATGATTTGATTATAGTGGTGACGGTTTGTTCAGAAACGAGTACACTTCTTAATAGATGAATAGAGAGGACTGGTACCACAAAGTCCCCAAACAATACTCCTGAGGTTTTCTTTGAGTTGTCCTTCTAGACGGGTTGAAATCCAAGGATATAAAACTCGGTCTTATAGTCTGACTGGGCAGTTGATTATGATCCCGAAAGACGTCATAACAGGTAGTAGAATTCTAAGGTAATTCTGGTAAATTCCAACGGGAGTATTAAGACGTTGTTGCTGTAATTAGTTATTAATTAATATTAAAAAAAAAAAAAAAAAAAAAACTTGATTGTTTCAGAACAAACGCCGTAGGACGAGAGGACAGAAAGGAAAAATAGTTTGTTTCTTTACATCGTAGAATTGATCCATCAGCTGACCTGATCTTTTCTATTAACATTATTCATGAAATATCAAGAGAATTACGATGAAATTTAAAAACCAGATAATACCAAACTGATATGGAGTTCGAATCGATGGCCCAAATGCAGTTTATACCGTACGATATAAAAAGGTAAAAAAAAAAAACATTCTAATATTTTGTTCATTTATTTTTTTTTTTTTTTTTTTTTTTTTTTTTTTTAATTTTTGTCAGATTTTACCTCACTATTTCTCTGATCAGTGATTTTTTTTTTTTTTTTTGATTTTTTTTTCTATTTTTATTTTCTTCAACTGCGTTGTTTTATTCTTTGTGGTCATGACATTTTCTATCTGAACAATGGCCTTTATCGCAGAGGAGAAACAATGTCGTCTCTTTTAAATGATCATACTTTGAATTGTAAATATCATAGCAAAGAATACATCCCAGCTTTAGATTAATTCCTGATATATTCTTTAAATTTACT
The DNA here is from genome assembly GCA_963932145.1 of Acanthosepion lycidas. Classification (NCBI taxonomy): domain Eukaryota; kingdom Metazoa; phylum Mollusca; class Cephalopoda; order Sepiida; family Sepiidae; genus Acanthosepion; species Acanthosepion lycidas. Next base: position 66,792,009 of record OZ010595.1, read on the forward strand.
TTATGTTGACGCTTGTTTCTATTTCAAACGATATATTGATGTGTGATCCTGCGAATATATACGCTCGTGTGTCGTCATATATACCTAATTCACGGTGAACGCGAAACAGTGGCGAATCTACTAGGAATCTAATTAAGCTTAAGCTTTATGGCCTCTAAAACCAGAGCGGTGGCGGGGTGTGGTGTGCTGAAGCAAGTTTTTAATGATTAAATTTTCCAACAAAATCGATGTCCTTTTCTTTTTTTTTTCTTTTTTTTTAAGAATTTGTAATTAATATATGACGATTTTAGTGATAAATTCGTAAGTCGATGTGTTAAAATAGCTAAAGTCAGTCTTAGAAAATACTTTCATACACATTTCATACGGTCTCAAAATTCCCCTCTAATTGATCAAATTTCACAATTTTCTTAAGGGCTTAACTTCACACCAGAGTAACAATGGAAATTTACAACTTTGTAGTTAGTGTGACAGTATGTCAAAACATCTGCGACAGAAATTGGAGATAGTTTTCACAACGCTCTTTTATCCCCTAGGCTGACCCGGTAAATAGAATAGTTTGATAATACATCACAATCAACCTCCCCACACACATACTAGGTTTTAAATTTTCTATATGACACACATACACATTGTTTAAAATTTACGATATTTTAAAGATTTAATATATTTTAATTCATCCCTATATTTTATATAAATAGCTACCTTCTTACAAGATGAATTATTTTATTAACTATAATCATACTTAAATCGATTCAGACAATACTTCATTCGTCAGATGTTAATGTAACTGAAAATCGACAATATTTTTTAAATATTTATAAAACACACACACACACACACACACACACACACACATATATATATATATATATATATATATATGTGTGTGTGTGTGTGAGTTCAACAGCAAATGGCTATAGTCTTCTTAATACTTTAGGCTATGTAAATTGTGTTCAAGTATGAAACACTATTGCCGTTCGGTGATGAACGACTATACACTTAGATATTGACATATTCTTTATCGCTTTCACCCCAATTGAAACAATTATTGCAAGTTTAATATTCAAAACAAAAAAAATATTAAATCTTCTACATTCTACATAAATCTGGTTTTTCGTTTAGTTTTCAATATTGAGCTAACTCACTGTAAATAGGAAAAGAATTTAGCTTTAGATCTCATTGATTACCAGATTCGTTTCCATATTAAGAAATGAACCTCGTCGGGCGGCCCTTCACTTTTGAGGGTGAAACTTCATTTTTAGTCTTCATTCCGTATGTGTTTTATACGCGCTACGTTTTATTGAGCGCATTTGATTGCCGACTTTAGCATCGTTGGAATGTACGAGCAACGATTGTTTATATTTTATACATATATAATATATATATATATATATATATATATATATATATATATATATATATAATGTAATATATAATATAGGTTGGTGCAAAAATAATGTGGTTTTCTCACATAGAAACATATGTGAGAAAACGACATTATTTTTGCACCAAACTAATAATATACATATACATATATACACACACACACACACACACACACAGTGGGGGAAAATGTTCGTACCCATACTAATTTTTAATTTATTATATTTCCAACTAATTAAAAAACAAACTTTTCATATAATTCCATTTATCCATTTTAATGCGTGAAAAAAGTATTCGTACAATGCAAATTTCAAATTT
>OZ010595.1:66796209-66811209 GCA_963932145.1 Acanthosepion lycidas
GCAATAATATTAAGTCTTGGAGAAAAACCCGTATGGACGCTTAGGGTTTCCAGAAAATCCAAAAGTAGCTTCAAAAGAACAAACGCCAATGGTTTACAAATCCCAGTCTCCCAAATCTAAGTACAGTTGTTAAGAACAAAAGCTAATAGTTTTAACTCCCTCTTGCATCTGCATATGATTATCCCTCTTCTTTGCCCAACCTGAAAAGTCTTAGGCAGCCTCGATTAGAAAAGTGGGGGAAAAAAACTGTTCCGATCTGAAGTTAGCCTTGGAAATCCGATAAGGACAGCCATTTTTGAATCAGAAAATACTTTGTTTTGTAATATAATTTGAATTATTCAGCTAAAAATATGTAAACGGCTCTAAATAATCTTGAGTTGTTTTCGTAGTTCCCCTAAGACTACAAATAAATACTTGTGTATGGGTTTGAGGATGTATAACCGTATCCGAAAAAGTGAAGTCGATGAGAAGAAATATATATATATATATATATATATATATATATATATATATATATAAAGACGCGTTTCACCGAAAAAAAAGCTTTTGTTCCTTTTCGGATTATCAGTTTGACTAAAAGTAAGACAAAACTATGTGCTAAGAAAATGTCTAGGGATCTCCAAAGATAATTTAGTATCGTAAATCCCATTAATTACCCTAGTTCATCACTTCTTGACTTAAAGGGCGGTTTTATATAGCTCAATTCACCTTGCTTTATTTTCAGATTTACACATTCAGTCAGTTATGTGCAATGCGTGATACACGATTAAGCGATCATATATCTTTCGATACATCACTGACGAGGCAAAATGTTTTTCTCCGCAGTAGGTTGCCAATTCTTTCTGCAGTAGACCAGTTGCCATCCAAGGCTATAGAACCCGGTCTGTCCTGCTATTTACCCATACCTGGGAGAGAAGAGGATTCATACTTTTCCCAAGGGTGTTAGGACGTAAGTGCATGTAATGGATTCGACTGGAATTCGAACCCGGCTCTCCTATTCCTCAATCCAAGCCGCTATTAATTAGTCCACCGTATCTTTGTTAGCAAGTGTGACAGCCCAAGATGCGAGATATCAGCCGGAGAGACCAAAATCAAGTGATTGCAGAAATTTAATTTTCTGGAAAAAGTTAGAAAAAAACCACAGAAAATGCGTCACGAAAACAGGGAATGATGCTTTTCATAAACAAATTTTGGCAAACTTGAACTTTCGTGCCCACAAGAAGACGGAGCGCACAAAAGGACTGCCCCCCCATGACACCGCCCCCAATTCTAACCTCCTTTACTATTATGTTTCAAAAAGCAAAGAACTTTGAACAAAGAAAGTACACACTGAAATGCTACTGGAAGTATAAAAATGCAGTTGATGTACAAAGGCACAATCGAAAAGTTTAATCCAGATCCATCCGTGCAGCTTCCAGTCTCACGAATTAGAGATAAGTTTGAAGCTGATGGCACTGTACACGGTGTGTACAAGAACCGTTCCAGAAAATCACGGACATCAACCACGACCGTTAAGGCAAGAACGGATAATGGTAAAGTTTTCACAGGAATCCAAGAAACACATGTTTGTGATTGCATTGCGTCGCGTTGATAGAAATGTTTGGATCACAAAGAATATCAATTTGTCAACATGCGATTACAAAATCTTATGGATATATATTTATAATAAATGTCTTCATATGCATTATTTACATTAGATATATTTGTTGTAGTTGCTTGAATTATTTCTTGAGAAAGCTTGAAAACGTACATACATTTTTAGATTATATATATATATATATATATATATAAAGAAAAATATACGGAAAAACAAACAAAAATCCTTATATGCAATTATGCTGTTTTAATGTTAATATAATATCAACGTCGAACGTTTCGGTCTAATAAACCATCTTCAGGACATATTCATAAAATAGTTATCTGTTTGGATAAGTCTTGTTCTTATGTATATCGTCTTTGTCATGTTGAATTGATAATGTTAATTATATTTTATGAATATGTCCTGAGGATGGTTTATTAGACCGAAACGTCCGACGTTGACATTATATTAACATTAAAACAGCATAATTGCATATAAGGATTTTTGTTTGTTTTTTTCGTATATTTTTCTTCATACTGTCGGATCTATATCCATATATTTGCTTACATATATATATATAACAAAAAAGAAACGTATGTAAATCTAACATGTTTCTCTTTCATTAAAGCTTCGTCAGAGATTTAAAGAAAACATTAGCATCGGCGAAATCAAAGTTATGTTCAGCATCGTTCCTATGTAATAAGAGAGAGATCATTAGATCGAAACGCAAATAACTCTTCTGTTCGTAAATGCCACCCGTATTCAAAAAGAGCGTAATGTTTTAAGGAGAAAATGTTTCGAAAGCTTAATAATAACATTAAGACTGACTATAAAAACACGCCTAAAACATTACATTCCATCACCATCATTCTTTGTGCCATTCTTAAAGAATCTAACTTAAATATAATATAAAGAGTAGGTGTATTAAAAAGAGTCGGATTAAATAGAGTACAACCTCACTGCGCTGTTTGACCGCACAAAGGTGAATATATTAGAACACTACTACTACACACACCCATTTACGAATGCACATTACCATCTTGATGCCCGCTTAAGTATACTAGAAGTTTTACAAATTTACTTCTGTATAGAATTAACTACGTTTTCAATGCACGTGATACATGACTGACCAATGAGAATGGACCAAAAAGAAATTGAAAATAGGTTGGTGCAAAAATAATGTCGTTTTCTCACATAGTAACATATGTGTGAAAACGACAATTATTTTTGCACCAACCTAATAAAAGTTCTTTCCATTTGTCTGTTTTCTCTTAATATCTAACGAAGATTAGACTGATATACATTTAATATCTGTTCTTTATCTTATCCTGTCGGCTTCCGATACATGTTTGATCTGCATTTGATAATTAGCTCATATATCATAATAATATATGGAAGAAAGAACAATGATGAGCTTACACTTGTTTTATATTATATATATAATATATATATATTCGTCGTTAAAAGTATGTATATATATATATATATATGTATGTGTGTGTGTGTGTGTGTGTCTGTGCATTTAACGTTTATACCTCTATTAACATATACACACACACACTTAAAATGTTTATCGTTAAAGGTGTTTATATATATATATATATATATATATATATATATATATATATATATATATATAAAGTTCTTAATGTTGCGATAATGATTTTCATATCATTGGAACTAATTCGAGCATACAATGTTTCTTTGCGAATAACGTTTTTAAAACTTAAAGCAGTCAACCATGTTCTATCCTTGCCCTTATCTGACAAACTATTGGAAAAGAAATTAATACAACCGTTTGTTCACCTATATAACATAGAGAGATATCTATGCACAGACCCCCTCATACTACCTGTTCGCTTCAAAGTGTCTTTGGCATCTCGTAGCAGAGGTGAAGTTTCTTTGATCTAGCTGAATTTGGTTTTAATGATTGCTGCTTATGCCGCATTTACTTGCAGTGTTGGAAATTATTCCAGAAACGGAAAGGCGCCATTTTGTTTTAATGTCTCTCCACCTTTAAAAGCTTTCAAAGCGAGTCGAGACAGCATCGAGCGGAGAAAAAGAAGAAAAGTATAAATTGTAATGTCAAAGTTTCTTTTAAAGTTAAAAGTTTGACGAAAACGCCAAATTGACCCTTACCTTTTCCCACCTACCATTTTCTGCCGGCCCTTTCCCTCACCTCAGCACTTGCATCCGTTTTATGTCACACCGAAATAAGCCGGACAGCTTGCCACAAAACGAAAGGAAGCTTTGGTTTTCTGTCTTCTTATTGATGTTGTTTTCCACGGTAGGCGTTGCAAGGTGTAAATTTTACTAACATCTCCGTCACACACGCCGGTACTTTGATGTGAAGGTTGAACAAATTATTACCATTATTATTACCTATTATCAGAACAGATATAATAGGAGGAGATTTACTGTATTTGTGTAGTTAACCAAGTGAACAATAAATATTTTTTTTATATATATTCACGACGTATCTGAATTTGGAGGTGACTATTTGACTCGTTTTCTTCCACTTCTAGTCGCTTTCTTCAATAACGTTCTGCACTGAATAAATTCAGTTTTTCAAGTAATTACGTTGAAATTGAAATAAAATAATCTTTTAATAATACTTGTAGTTGGATTGCATATTGCGTAATCACTTATAGTGGCTAAGTTATCATCAATTCAAGAAAGAACAATTTTCTGCGGATTGCTTACAATCTTTGAAATAGAACCGAAATTCAAAGATGGCATATAAAATATATTTTTTTTTTTTTGGCGGGGAGCTGTTTTGTTTTTGTTTGTATTCTTTTTAGAAAGTCATACTATTGTCACAACGTTTCGGCTGTTGTTCTACCTCGCCTTCATCACCTTCTTGTTGATTCCAGTAACATTCATGGAATTTTTAACTGAAACCTTTATTTAATCTACGAGTATAGAGTGTTCTCGATCCACTCACCATGTCTAAGTTTTATATCTCAGTTACTGCTTGCCCCGTTTCCACTGTTGAAATCCAATCCTGCACGGGACCATAACATTGAATTAAAACGTCGGTTCGTGAATTAGTTGACGATATAATTGTGAGTCGGGGAGGGCAATTTATTTAGACTAGATGATTAGTCCTTTCTTTTAGATTTCCTTGACTACTTTGTCTAGAAATACTGGAAGTTGTTTTCTGCTTTAAATAGTGTCATTTGTCTATGTTACTTTTAAGATCGTGTCCACCTATCATATATCCCAGTAGAACCTCTATTTCTCTCAAGGGTTCCTTGCTGTATAGGTTAAATGAATTCGTTGAAAAGACACATCCTGTGATAGACGGTTTCTTCCCAGCAAATGTCCTGAATAATTCCAATATCATTCCTGATTAAATAAAACTTTCCTCAAATCTGAAATCGTAGTAAACAAAATTCTGTCTCTCCAAGAGCCGTTGATCAGATCAAAAGTAAACGTAGGATAATCTGTGACTAGAAGTTAATGAAATATAATCTTCAAACTAATGAACTATCGGCTTTGAAAATCGGCGTTCAATACCCATTGCTTCACTTGGACACGAACAGCGGCAGTTGGCGCTAGATGGATTTTTTTGAAACGGATAAAGATATTTATCGGTGTCATTTATTGGCCTTTGGCAAAGGGATCTCTTCTTTCTATATTCCTATGGAAAGTCAGTGATTTACCAATGACATCCACACAAATCTGTTAGTATTTAGCGATCAATGTAGGAAGAGTACGTTTTAAACGATTCTAAAATTTCAGAAAAATACATTTTTTCGCTTCGTCCTAGAAGCTTTTCAATTATCTTACTAAACTTTCGAATTGTCATAGTAAATAATTACTGATAGAAACACACTGAGATGGATGGACGGACAGATATAAGTAAAAACAGAAATGTAAAGCTACTAAAACAGACTCAGACAGACAGATGTAATGCTTAATTTTGATAAGATCGAACTTCTAGAAACGCAAGTATGACGTATATATGGTCATAAACTTAAAAATAAATTCTTTCACACATACGATAGAGAAGTTGATCGATAGATTTTGATATATGCAGATTAGCGAATCTAACACTGCACACAATTACTTCCGGTCTAGGTTTATGATCTGCTCTACTCGTGCTTCTTTGTGGAAATACTATCTTCAGGCAGTTTAACAAAATTGAGATTATCTGTCAAAGGCGACATTAAATAGTGTACTATGATTATAGACGCATTTCGTATAATCTTTAGAATATTTTTCAGTGAGACATGTAATACTATCAGGCTCTGTCTCCTCTCTCTCTCATATAATACACACACATATATTCACACACATATACGAAATCATATACACATGCATGAACATATATACTTGCACACACACATACGAAAACATATATACATGCATATGTATATAGTCACACACATAGGAAAGCATATATATATATATATATATATAACAGTGAATCATTCATACAAAAAGTAAATTAGTAAAGTTAATGAGATAAAATGGTGAATTCACTTCTGTAACTAAATTTGAAAAATGCATTAACCCAGTAACCACTCGATGAATTCTATGATCCTTCAATTCGCCATTTTATCTCATTAACTTTAATTTATTTTTTGTATGAATGATTTATTGTCATATAAATTAAACTGCACCATATAATTGATTTTATATATATATATATATATATATATATATATATATATATATATATATATAATATATGTGTGTGTATATGTATATATATGCTTATGCTCGTCAACACGAGGAGATAGAAACGTTTAAAAACCTTTTGAAAAGCTAAGCGAAACCGGTTAACGTAAAAATGTGTAATAAGAAAAAAAAAAACACATAAAATCCAATTGTAAGTAACAAAGTTTTAATTCTGCTAAGTAAAAATTCATATATTATAAAAAAAATATCACTATATTAAATATTAAGTGCCTTTTTTCCAATCCTCATTTTTGTTACAGTGGAACACACCTATTCTATAGTTAATAGACTCTCTCACCAATAATAAGTAGGAGTAGTAAGAGTAACGAGTCAGTCGACCGGCTGATCGGTTGAACTCTCTCCCTTCGGGCGGGGAGAAACCCGAAAGAGGCTACTCCGAAGAGCAGACTCTCTTTCGGGGAGGTAAACCGGCCCTGAACCCGTTTATTCGGGTTCAATGGGCATATTTTGGGCCGGGCCCAAGGGCTCGGAGATCCCACGTTAAAAAGGCCTTGTACCACATGACGACCTCGTGGGGGGAGGTGACTGAATATCGTCAGTCAATGTCGGACGACAGTTAGTCGAATTCTAAAGTAGTCAGCGACCACAACTAGATTACTCTGCGTCATACCTATTATATCAAGTTCCTAACGTTTTGTTCGTCGAACCTATTTTAGGACCGACTTAGTACAAATACAAGCCTCCACTGTGAAATCACTCCACAACAATTTTAATATATATATATATATATATATATATATATATATATATAGCTTTTACCTTCTTTGCTTATTTACACTTTTTTTTTAATTTTTTCCCTTCATATCCTAATGTTATGTAACATTAGCTTTATAGACTCAACAGTGTTACTCCCTTGAAACTCCTTGATTATTTTTTATCACATTGCTTGCTTCTCCCACTTTAGAAGTTTTTAACTTAAATATTTTTTTTTTGCTTTGTTTTCACAGTATCTCCCTACATACACTCTATATTTGGAATTTGCATCCCAATAATATATTGTGTTTATATTAACTTGGGGATTTGAATATGCGGATAATTTAGCGTTCATTCAATGATATACAGTAGTTAAAAAAAAAAAGTAACTGTAATAAGTGGCTCAGTTTCCATTTGTGTCTGACGACTTGGGAAACCATGAAACTTTAAGGTGCACAACATACGTAGGTATATGTGTAGTTATTAATACATACTTTATAGCTCTGTTTAGCTGCACTGAGCATTGTTTTGTTTGTTTGTTTTGTTTTTTTTTGTTTTTTTGCACTAAAAATTAAATACACACGCACACACAAAAATTATATCAAAAATACTTCTCCAACCTTCGGGGCGTTTTCCTTACGCACTAAAACAAGGTAAAATGTACATATAAACATATGTCCAAAGCCAAGGTAGAATGAGTTCTTCGTGGTCAGGTGTACGAGTGGATCTCGATAATTCCTCGATCCATATTTTTTGGTACCACAAATCCTGTCTCGGCACCGCGACGATAAATAGCTGTGCAGGTTGGATGACTTGGTTGTCTTCGGTCCAGAACCGCAATCTGATACGGACTTGCGTCCATTACCATTCGCGCAACCGTATGTAAAAATTATATCTGCCTGATGACGATATGAATATCCTGACATAGTTAAATGGAATAGTTTTCAGGTAACTCACTACTACACACGTTAAAAGATGAAGACCGACTAGCCAAAAATGTACACGAATGTAAAAAGTAACATAGTCTACATAGGAAGACATCGCCATCTGCTGTAAGCTATCTTTAAAAAAAAAAAAAAAAAACTATCTTTAATAAAAACACCGGATTTGCCTCCATAGGTTTATATGGTTTTTTGTCCTTGTTTTGGTGAGGAACCCGCCTCCAACGTTCATTAAATTATTATATATATATATATATGTGTGTGTGTGTGTGCTGGCAATAAAGTCACTATACATTTACTTAAAATGACAAGTCAATGCAAGTAATCAACAGTCCAGAAGTTTGTTATTAAAATGGTTCTGGTTAATAACAATAAAATGCTATGGTAAACAATAATAAATTAATTACCAATACTGTTTGTAACTACAAGCCACCTGCTTCAATACTTTGCATTTTATTATAAGTAGCTGTATAGTGACTTTATTGCCACCCTGTGTGTGTGTGTATCTATATATATATATATAGAGAGAGAGAGTGTAGTATAGCTGGCCACTAGTATTCGAGGATACCTGTCCACTAGGGCAGCTAACTAATCCCTATTGCAGACGCTTGCTCAGGCGCATTTGTGTTTATTCAACACCCACAGAGCCCAACTGTGGTTTATACTGCAACGATGCTGAGCTGGGAAAGTGCGTGTTACCTAGCGTGATCAACAATTTGAACAAGGTCAGCAAGCTCAAGCCCTCGGCCACGATGTCTGTTCACTTTGTGCAAGCACAGCTTTTGACTTCAACCAATGGTTTCGCCTACCCAATTTCACTCACAAAGTTTGGGTATGGTTTTCAGGCACTTTCCGATGGTGCCGCACGCAGGGCTCGACCCCTCCAGTCCGATAACATCAGGAAGACAAATGGTGAGAATGCGAACGTTCTCACCACTAGGCCAGACACACACACACACACACACACACACACACATATATATTTTATATAAGGTTGTTGCAAAAATAATGACGTAATAATTTCGTTTTTTGACGTTAAAATACGTCAAAAAACGACATTATTACGTCATTATTTTTGCACCAACCTAATATATAAATGTGTGTGATAGAAATTAAGAGGATTTGAGATAATTATAATTCAGTCATTCATTGAGTCTAGAAGAAACCTCAACACAATGCAGAAAGCACTGGACAGCCTTCTAGACGCGATGAATTAATTTTATATATATATATATATATATATATATATATATATATATATATATATATATGCCAAAATGTTCATTTGGTTATTAAATGATTTTTGTGCTTAATAAAGTGAACAAAATTGTGGGCCATCCCAATATAAGTAGACATTTTTTTTTCTATATGTACTCAGGTGCATTGGAGAAAGAAAATGAAGCAAGAAAAAGCAAACATAAAATGAAGATAAATGAAGAGGAAAATAATTGGCGGAAAGAAATCGAATGTAAAAGTAACTATAAAAAGCCAGAAAATAAAGAAGACAAAGAATAAAATGAACGAGTGGAAGAAATAAAAAAAAAAAAGAAAAGAAAAGGTGACATGTTGACAAACTAGGAATAAAAATGAAGGTATACAATGAAAGAGAAACACAGATGGAAACAGAAAGCGAAAAAGAGTAAAAACTTCATTTTCAATCGGGAACAAATGAAAAATTAAAGGTAAAAATATAAGTAACTAAATTGAAAAAGCATATTTTAAATTAATTTTATTTTTTTTTATTTTTTTTTTTTTTTTTTTTTATACAATGCATTGTGCTTATTCTGATTTCACTTTCCTCGGTTGTAAAGTTCAAGGCTCAAGAGATGCGTCATGAATTTCGATTTGACGTAGTTTGCTTGTGTCGTTGGAGCGTTGGAAAATGGAATAATAATGACGTACATCTGTCAAGCTAATTATCATGAAAAATAAAAATATTTAATAGAAAAAGTATAAGGATAAGAAAGCAAAAATAAAATGGTTATGGTAAATATAAATTTGAAAAAATCACAATGATGACAGTGTTCGTAGCATCCATCATTAAACTGCAGAGGTTCGTAGGATAAATGTTCAAGTCTCGTTAGAAACACTAATCTTGATAAGTCATGGGATCGCTGAGTTTATCATCCTCGAGTGTGGTGATTGAAAAAAAACAACAACTTTAATTACATACCGTAAAGTCAGTAATAAAAGAAGAACAATTGCTATGATTAAACTCATTCATTTTTAGGAGAAACAAGTTTTCACGCGTCATTTAATTTTCTAAGAGTATTTGGTAAAAATGGAGCTAATTATTTAGAATTTAATCATGAAATAATATAATTTTCTTGAATTACAAAGTTTGAATTTTCATATTTAAATTCTGGCATTAAATAACTTATACGGGTTGATATACCGTTAAAAAAAGAACCAACCAACATTATTTTTTAATTTCTTTGAATTTCTTCCGAATTGGGTGTCAATCTTCGCCCAGTCTGCTCATGTTGATTCAATCACAAGTGTCGCGTACAGGCAATTGAAAAAATCTGGTTAATTTGCAGATTAGGACGCGGGCTGAATTTACAATAAAAATTTTCTGAATACTTACATTTAGGTGTAAATGTACATGCTTCATTCGAAAATCAATTGATACATTTAATAAAATCTATCGTTTGTAGTTATCGGCAATAAAAGTTGGGATTCATTGGCGTCGCGGCAGCCATTAATATCCTTGTTTGTATACATTTGCTACGGAATAGCTATGAGTGGAAAATTTACTTGTCTTGATTATTACGCACGTAACATTGTTCTCTTGCGCAGTAATTGAAACAAGTTGAAACAAGTTGAGACGTGTTGAGTCGTTAACTATGTTCTTCCGCGTTTTGCTTTCCGCAGCAAAAATATGCAAACAACAGCAGTAATGGCTGCCGCCAACGACACGAATAAATCCGAAATTTTACTATTGATAACTCCTTAACGGCTGATTTTTATCAAATTTATCAAGTCATTTTCGAGTGAAGCGCGTACAATTACACCGAAATGTAAGTATTCGGGAATTTTTAATGCAAACTGAGCGTGGGATCTAATCTGCACATAAACCCCAAAATCTTTTATTCCACATTCCTAATATATATATATATATATATATATATATATATATATATATTTCTGTAGTTCACTGCTACCAGCAAGCAGATTTTTTTTCTCCAGATGATGGCCATGTTGGCCGAAACTAGTTGAGGAATCTAAATGAAATAATAATAATGAAAAAAACGAAATAATATTTATCTACAACGCGGTGTGTCTGAAGATTTTAATTTTTTAATATTTTTTATTGCTCAATATATATCTATCTATCTCTCTCTCTCTCTCTCTCTCTCTCTCTATATATATATATATATATATATATATATATATATATATATATATATATATATATATATATATATATATAAACACTAGCAAAAAGTGTCTGCAAAGTAAATATTAAATAAAATATACAAATATTGTTACAAAATAAAGAATTATGACTTTATTTTTTTTCCATTAAACTCTGTTCATAGAAAACGGAAGCAGGGGTAGCGCTTCGAAAAATGTCCTATTGTCTTAGACACAAACCATCATTCCTCAAAAAAAATAAGCGAAAATACTGTCATTGATAACAAATATATCCACGTAGAAATCTTTATTTTTTTATTAACATGTATTAAAAAACATGATTTTGAAATTATATTCATTCAAATAGTTTCAACAGTGTAAGTGAAAATTTGATACAGTTATGAAAATATTAAAACCTATTTGTATGTACAGAAAAAAATGAACGGGACAGGCTATAATCTCCACCTTGAAACGATGTAAAACGGTTATATATTTTAGCTTCTTAAAAGGCAGGAATACCCTTCTCCTTGATCGCATCCATCAATCATTTTAAGGAAATATACCGTCAATTTCAAATCAGAGAGAAGAATATTGGTGAGGTTTTAATTAGGGGTGTCCGAGTGGTTAAGAAAACGTTCGCTTTCCGAATGTTAATCCGTATTCGAAGTTCAACATGTCATGAAAGGTGACTTTCTAATGTTATCTGAGGCGATCGCATCATGTAGCAACTTTTGGAATGTGTCTGAAAACTATACGCCATGGTGAAGCAAGGCTTATGAGTGTGATTGCGGAGGTGAAACTGCTGATTATGACGAATCATACGTCGTTATGCTCAACTCCATTTTAAAAGCAAGAACGATTCAATATAGTTGAATTTAAAAAAGAATCATTGTTACAGAATTTCACATTTAGAATGTGTCAACTCAGCTATTCACTTTCCTATTCTTCATTATATTTTTCTTTTGTGAGCTATGTCCTTTCAGCATCTGGGCGATTATGACTCTCCACAACTTTCTATCTTTTGTAGCTCTTAATAAAATGTTCTTATTTGACTCTCTTTTCCATTTCCTGTACTCTCGTTCATTTACACTAGCATGCTTTGTAGGTTACTCATTGTTTGTCTCTGTCCATCTTGCCTTCAGTGTGCCCTTACGTTATTGTGTCCACAAAGTCCCACATCTCACGTTCTAAGTACAGGTGACCGTACTACTCCGATATAGCTAAAAACGTCATCATTAATCACACACTCCTTCTATTGTATTCTCAGTATCTTTCTGTAGAACTCTATCTCTTTTGCTTCAATTCACCTTTTCCTTTGTTAGGAATTTTTTCAGTATCCGAATTTTACGAGTTGTTTAATGTACTAAAAGGCATCTGCCATTATTTACATGTGATTTCGGATGTGTATTACATTTTCTGTCGTTTGTTGTAACTCTGCCAAGAAGCTAGAAAAAAAAAACTGTCGCCCGAGAACATCAGCATTCAAACCCTTGGCAGGGCTCTAATCCCGACTTTTGAGAACGAAACCGAATATATAAATAATTTGACCACAAATGAGGTCTGAATTTTCCTCTTCACCTGTGAGGACATTATATGGCAATTCGTCATTTTAAGTGTATTTGAATGTTATACTGTAGGAAGAAATCTCAAATCAAAATTAGTGCCTAATTTGATTTGCATCAAAACTTGCACGAAATGTATGGTAATTTGGAACGTGAGAATAGTTCGTCTCGAAATATTTTATAAAGTGCGAAAAACACGTTCCGAGAAAGTTTTTAATTAGTCTCCCTCCAAACTGTTTTCTAGTGTCATAATTTTAAATTTGGATCTTCAGACCTGAAGTCACTGTAGATGTTTATAACCAGCTTCCAAAAAAAAAAAAAAAAATTAACTGATAAATTCGATTTCATTTGCTATTTGCATCCAAAATAGAAACATTTATCCCTTCAAGTCAGTCCATATTTGGCTGCCTGCCATCGGCCAAAGATTTTTATTAAATAAACATTATTTCAATTTTTGTTTCTTTAGATATTTTATTTTTTTATGGGATGGAGTTGTTGATTTTTATATCCTATCAAAAAACATGCCGAGCACTGGAAACTAATTTGAGCTTTCACACCAACTTGCCTGTGGAAAATAAGAGAAAGTCTTGATATAAAACTTACAAAATATCTAACTTACTATTTATCTTATTTAGAGATACAAAGAACACGGGCGACATTCACGCTTTAAGAATAAATGTGAAAATAGTGTTTAATATCAAAATTACTCAGCTGTCAAAACGACACTTACATTTACTTCCAATATTTTATATCGGCCATATTAGCTAATTTTTCCTGATATGTTTTCCAAGAAAAACGAATTTGATCAAATCGGGGAGTAGATGTACTTGTCATTGACTAAGCTTAGCTTCGTTTGGCTCGAATTAACTATTAACCAATGCTAAACGCCAACCCGTCCAAAACACCAAATACCGTCGCTCTGAAGACAGTAGATTTCAGCGGAGAACAAAATTCAAGAATGACATTAGTTAAAACAAAATAATAAAACAGAATATATTGCAGGGTTGAAACAACATGACTGAAACAAAAAGCAAAGTTTCCCTCCAAATTATCAGGAAGTTAAAAAATTGTACAACTGAGAGATTCACTTCCTTGCCGCTATCCCACAGGGTGTTGTAACTCGTCACTCTCTATCTCGAATACGGGTGTCTGTTCGATTACGAAATCTTGATCACTTGACGACGCTATGAGGATAAGAAATAAATAGTCGAATAAAAAAAAAATACAGAGATATCTACACACAGAGCATTACGTTGTGATTTTCTCATTTAATATAATTTATATACATTTTACAGAATATTTAAATGGGATCTAATATAGTCTCTGTAGTGTTTAGGAAAAACTTTTACTAACATCTTGGACTCTAGACATAATTACTGAAAAAACAAACAAGCAGCCTTTTTTATTATTTTTTGCTCCCCAATTAAAAGAAAGTTTTTCTCCCAATATTTGTTTTCCAATTATACTACTGCACGGTGGGGGAATGGTCAGATTGAGGATTCGGGGTACAGAGTTCGTTACATTCTCTTAAGTGCAAAATACCCATGGCAAATATATGAATCAATCTCTTCTCCCCAACTTATGGTTAAATAAGATAGACTGGGCCCTATATCCTTGGGTGGCAACCGGTCTAAAACCTGAGTGTGGTCATTTGTTTCCAGCTCTCCCAAAAAGTGTGATTGGTTCTACACAAGCATCTACTGCTATAATGAAAGAATGTATGCGAGTAGTGTGACTGTTCGGTTTTTAGAAAACAGTTGCTGTACCCTCATGGCTCGGAAAAAACGAGGACTATATATAAGACTCTCTCGTTGTCCGATATATGTATGTAGAGTGAATACATACGGATACTAGGAAAACACATACACATACATACGGATACTAGGAAAACACATACACATACATACGGATACTAGGAAAACACATACACATACATACGGATACTAGGAAAACACATACACATACATACGGATACTAGGAAAACACATACACATACATACGGATACTAGGAAAACACATACATACGGATACTAGGAAAACACATACACATACATACGGATACTAGGAAAACATACACACACAATACAAAAAATGTAAATAGCTCTAAGAAAACGCAGGGGGTCATTAAAAGATGAGAATACAGATATCTTTCCCCACCGTT
>OZ010595.1:66813709-66838709 GCA_963932145.1 Acanthosepion lycidas
AATTGTTAGAAAATGAATCATTTTTTTAATGAAATATTGCGATATAATGTAAATATTTAGTTAATGATTTTACTGTACGTATGTCTCCCAAAATATATAAAAAAACGCTTTGACGAATTGGTTATTGTTGACAGAATAGGTATATTATATGTATATATTTTTAATTCTTTAGTAGTGGTGAATTTATATGGTGTATTTATAATCAGGGAGACTTCATTGAATTTTACGGAGAGAATGTGTCATTAATTGAATTAAAGTGCCTTGACTGCTGCATTGCAAAAGCATTGTTATCTTTTGGGGGGAAATAGGAATTTGTTATCTACTGGAAAGAAATTACTATAAAGATGTTGGCGACTATTTTTCATGGAAACCACCATTTCAGTTTTAATTTGATCCTCTGCAATACAGACCAAGCTGATTATCACCTCCAACACACAGGATAATATAAATACATTACAGATCAAATCTCACATACATACATGCATACATATATATATATATATATATATATATATATATATGATGTGAACATTGAAGTCAACAGTTAGAGGCGACAGGTTGTTTTATGCTAGACGCAATCGTCAGGCCACTACTGCCCTGATGTTGAAGATGTGATTTGGGCTGCAATGTTGCAACTAGTTGCACATCTGCTGTAATGCCTTCAAATAATTCGAAAAGCTTTTTGCAATTTTCTACAAACCAATCCCAAACATCACGTATCGCTCGAAGTTTATCGTTTGCCCTTCGTTGATCACGTATTGATTTATCGTTAAGCCTGATAACCTGAAGGACGTGTGCAAATCTGTTCTGTGCCATGACAGCAGTAAAAACTTCACAGCAAATGTTCCCATCTGTTGTCCAAATTTCAGAAATAGTTTTCTTTCGGCATTGAAGAGCTCCAGTAATCAGCAAGACCCCGCAAAAAAAAAAATGGCCTGGTTTTCGCATGTCTACATCTACCTAAATTCTTATTCTGTTCGGTGAGATTTGCATTGAAATCTTGAGTAACACGCGACGCTTCAGCATGGCTGAATGTTTGTACAGTATCTACAATTTGGTTTTGAAAGAACATGTTGAAAAGTTCAAACACTAACATTAGTTGCGGGCACTGACCCAGGAGATCCTCTATGTTGCATAGGCCACGGTGATTCACCCGGGGCACCGAAATAGTCCATTTTCTTCCTGATTTTGCAATAAATTCATCTTCATCGGATTTTTGGCTGGCAGTGTCCCTTTCTTCAGACAATTCCAAACCGTTATACAGTACACTACTTGCATATCCAAGCTTAGAGCACCTGGTATTCCCAAGCGGTTACCCATCTAGATACTGACCAGGTTTGATGTGGCTTAACTTCGGTCATTGTACGGAAACCGGTGTTTAAATGTGATGTGGCCGTAAACATAGAGGTATGGTAATGGTTAAATCAGACGTTTCCTTATAAGGAAACATTCCAGATTCATTAACCGAACAACCAGTGTTACCATCGGACGAATTTTATTAAATCTTTCTGTTAAAATAATTTTCATGAAAATAAGTTTCTTTGATCCAGTAACTGTTATTGCTCTTTCCAGTATTGATCGATGTTTCCTTCCTAGCCTTTTGTTTGAAGTAGTCTGGAAAGTTAACAAAAACATAACGATTTCTCTTTGCGTTACATCTGCTATTTTAGTTTTTACTGTGTTTGAAATGCAAGTGCACGATGTTCTAAGAAGGATGGTCTCCAGTAAGACCTACAGGCTTCATATCCTGAAACCGATTTTTCACCATTGATCCGAGAAAGCAACTTTATGTGTCTGACAATTATTAAAATAACGGAATGTTTTTTTTTTTTATCCGGATAAAAGATAGATAATTAATTTAAATAGTTAAATCGATTTTTGATATAAAATGATCGTAACGTTAAATCTTCTTCGTTTCTGTGAAAAGGACACGATTGTCGGATTCCAGTGCTATATGTCTACCATCAACTTATTTTTCTATCTCCAGATTTTGCTCGAAGGCATATCAAGGAATCTTGATGATTATTGGCAGAAATTTAAGTGTTGGAATTGAAACCGTTTATCATGTAAATACAGCAAACTTAGCACTTAGTCTCACAATTCATCAGCTGGCATCGTTCTGACAAAGATGACATTTCAAAATAAATAGCCATCAAGCTGATTTTAATAAAATAAATACGAGATTAATGACTAGATTTGAACAGATAGTGATATAATTTCTGGCGTGACTGCATCTTGATTAAAACCCTTTGGGAACATTAACAAGATTTCATATTTCTTACGCATAATAAATTTGGTAGCGATCACGTTAGGGTCAAAAAGAGGTGATTACGGTCATCCGACCGACATGTATATGTGCCAATATTTGAGTGGATGTATATTTACAATAATGGCATTCCAAATTTCCAGGACCCGATTCTATAAAGGCAGGTAAACTTCAGAATACTATACTGCTTATTTTCTTTCCAATCTGAGAATGGAAACAAATCAATTTATAGTATCAAAAAGAATTAAACCATTTTGATAATTTAATAGGAAACATTTATTAATATATATTCCCGGTTGAAATTCTGTCCTAATCATATTTCTGTTCAGAAGTATGATGCTTTTTGTCTCTTGTGTCATCAGCTGTGTTGTTGTTTCCTAGACACATCTGAACTAAGTCAGGGCCGTCCCAAAGATGCACTGGAAGATTTATCAAATTTAGGACTAGATTTGCCACATTTTCAACTTCATGACGATTTCTATTGTCAAAATAAATTGTTACCGATTCGTTAAAACATTTTTGTAAAATTTAAAAATGGGTAACTATTTGGTTTATCAAGTATTATGTTATTTAAGTAATACACTAGTGTTTAAAAAATGGACTGTTATAAACAAATTTTATAAGACGATAATAAAATACTTATTTGAATATTTTTCTCTATTATAATTTTTTAAATATTTTTATTTTCCATGTTTATTTTGATGGTCTTAAAAGAAAATCTCTGATTATTTGTTAAAAAATGGACGATTTAATTAGATACAGAAATTAACATTTCTTAAAAGCATCGAAATATAAATGAAAGATTATAAATAAAATTATCAAGTTAAAATACTAATGTGTTATGTTTGTAAAATTTGAAAGAGCAACTGCTCAGTACTGCCGATGATATGAAGAATAGAAAACCATATTCTTTTCATCAAAATTTAGATTAATAAATATTAATTCAAAACATTTTTATTGTATCGACCTATACTTTAATTAAATAGTATGCACTATTAGAAATTGTAAATGAGACTAAAATTTGTAGAACAAATGACATTATTTCTTGTAAGTCATTATATTCGATTAATGCGTATCTTCTTATGTACACATTAGCCGCCCTAACTGAGGGATTTTTGCAATTAAAAATAAAAGTACATTTACAATATTAGCGCCCCCTCTCCTTCGTTCGCATTTGTCGTTGCATCACGTAAATACCACTCTTCTCCAATGAAGTAACAAAAGACGAAACGTGTCACATAAATATTTCCCCATTTTGTGGCCAAAGGTTCCGATCCTGCCATAAGTCTGATTCCTTTTTTTCTCGAACTCACAGACTGTTAGGCCTGGACATAGATTCTTGACACTATGTTCGGAGTGTTGACCTCCTCTTTGTCATATTCACGACATTTCGGCCGTAGTACCCTCCGACCTTCTTCAGGTGATAGACGTTTCTCGTTCCACGTGCCATGGCTTTTCTGGATATCTCACTTTTCAGCTAATTCCGTTGAGTAACTAAACTCTCCAAGTTTTTGTTCAGCTCTGCTTTGGGTAAAATTACTGGTTTACTTCAGCCAATTCTTTCATCCACTTGGGGACTGCCACAACAATGAAAAAATTGCAAATAGTTACAATACGTCAATAGGAGGTAGATACCCTATGCTTAAAGCTATGATGTCTACTCAAAGACGTGTTTGCATTAAATATAACGTTTATTGCAACAAATATATATATATATAAAAAACATTAGTCAGCATATATATATATATATATATAACATTAGTCAGCATATATATATATATATATATATATATATATATATATATATATAACATTAGTCAGCATATATATATATATATATATATATAACATTAGTCAGCATATATATATATATATATATATAACATTAGTCAGCATATATATATATATATATAACATTAGTCAGCATATATATATATATATATATATAACATTAGTCAGCATATATATATATATATATATATATATATAACATTAGTCAGCATATATATATATATATATATATATATATAACATTAGTCAGCATATATATATATATATATATATATATATAACATTAGTCAGCATATATATATATATATATATATATATATATATATATATAACATTAGTCAGCATATATATATATATATATATATATAAATAACATTAGCATATATATATATATATATATAAAGAAATAATCAAGCACAGAATCAATCAGCAATATTAATGCTATTACTGGCGATATCCATCGCTAGTAGTATATAATGTATGCATTAAAATACTGTTAATCCATAGAATGATGTGATCCTCATTTATAAAACTGTTGTCTGTTGTTTCCAGTTTATATTTTTTTTAAAATGCAAGTACTTTCGAATAATCCTTTATTCATCCTCAGGCATATTTTTTTTTCCTTTTAAAATTAAAACTTGGAAACGAAATAATGGCTTGTAGACCGAAAGATGTTTTTTTTTTTTTTTTGAGAATGTGCTATTATTGACAGTTGTGTACAATATTGGAACATGCAAAGACGCAACGCTAAGTTTTTCAAAATTTTAAGTGACAATTTTTATTTGAACTTTTCTTGTGATGTGGTAAATCCACGTATTCTATTTTTACAAGTGTTTTCAGTTAATATGTCATGAACTAAGTATATAGTTCAATTAATATACTGTTATGTCCTAGTAGTAATTTTTTATAGCAATTTTTTTTAAAGAAAGATATGACTGATATTTCCCCCCCTCTATACATATTTATATATATATATATATATATAGAGAGAGAGAGGTAGTCAAATAAAATAACTAGATATTAATAATAGTATATGCGCCCTAGCGTGTATACACGGGTAAGCAAACGAGTGTACACTAAGTACAGGTTTCGTACAGATGGAATAAAATGTGATCGTCTGTATGCATCATTGTCTATATATTATCCGTGGGCGTATTTCCTCCATTTTGTCTCGTCAGGTTGGGATAAAAGTTGACCGGCCTCTGTGAATTTGCAAGCGTCTCTCTGATACTCTGTAGTAGAGACGAATTTAATTTGGTCCACTGTCCTCAATTGACCGATTCGTCATTTCTTAATCAAATTGTCAGCAACACTTTCTGTGATTCATCGAACTATCGATTTATTTTGAAAGCAGGAAGTGATGTCAATGACCTTGATCATCATCTCTTCCTGCAAGAAGACATGAGGCGTTGACCTTTCGGCACGACCTCCCTAATCATAATCTTCGCTAACTCTCCAGAGTTAATGGGAGTGGTTTAAGCGATTCGCAAGAAATTGATGAAAGCAATTTTAGAAATTATTAAAATAAATGTACGCGCGAATTCGCAGCCCTGCTCATAAATGGACGGGGATATGTTGAAAGGTTTTTACTTAGAACAATGATACCTATCTCCGAAAAAAATGTAAGGTTGGTGGGTTATATGTCGAGCCGAGTATATTTTAACACCGACTTGCTTACTCGCATAGTCATAGTTTACGAGTCCATTATAGTTGTATGAGTATATGTATTGCAGCTATATCATTAGTTCTGTGTTTAGAGCAAGTTTACCTGACGGAACTCATCCGTTTTCAAATTGGTTGTGAATTCATATTTCTTTTTCTTCTCTACGTCATGGTCCACCTCAATGCTGTCTTTATTTTGCATAATTGTTGTAGGGTAGCTAGTACCCCTTCAGCACTCTACCAGATGGACTGGCTCATAACCTTAAATGATCTACGATTAAGGACTTCAACAGTTGATAAATAAATTGGTACTAAGCTGATTAATATTCGGACTGATCTTGGGCACCTCGACGTGGTGTAATGCTTAGAAAGCTTGTCTTGCTAGATCAATTACAACTGAGTAGTGAGTTCGATCCTCACTGGGTGCGCCATACTTTCAGCCTTGTGCCACATCTAAGCCGGGCTTAGAAAATCACTATTCGAACTGATCTTATTTCGTTTGGCTCTGCAGCATTTGACCCTCCTCTATTCCTTGTAAGTTGTCTTGGTTTTTGTTTTGTGTTTTTTTTTCTATGTTTCCGTTAGCAATGGATACTGGTGTTGAATAAGTATATTAAGCACTCATTCTTTTCTGTGTATCATTCACCTCGACGATACAGAAATAATATAACTAACACCTTTCAAAAAATTCATTATCAACATTTTAATAATATATGTGCCTACTAAAATAACGTTTACCGTATTAATCACATCGCCAGTATTTGGAAACGGTCTGTTCCCTGACCCGCTTCTTGAAGTATGCCATTCCTTCTGACATTCTGTATTGTTACAAGAGTCATCTCGGACCAAAATGGAGTATTGTTATCGTATCTACTCTGAAGCTACTACATCCTTGCTTTATAGAATTGACGAAATTCAAAAGCATCTACGTAGTCTTGTTGGTGATGAATTATTTTCCACCATACAACGCCTTTCCTCACAGATTTAACGTCACAAATTCTCGCTATATTAAAGCTGTTTCTATGTAAAACGTTTTGACGAGTGACATTCCTTAGATACACCAGTTTATATTTGTACTGTTAAGACCCAACATGCCACGTATACAGGATCAAAGCATCCTCATTGCCTTTGTATTCCATTCATAAGGAAGAAGTTCCCAAGAAGTTTTACTTCGTTGAACTAACTTCCGAGATGATTCTTCCCCACTCAATACAAGTCTCGGTTCAGCCTTTATCGGAGTGGTAGCAACTGTTAGGGTCCCAGCTGTGAGCAAATTTTTAACCCCCCAAGCTGGAGTCGAAACACTATGAAAGTATAAAAATAAAATGTTATCGTAGAAATACCAGTAATACATTATTTTTAATATTACCAGCAATACATTTAAAGAGTTGTTACCAGAAATACATTTTTGAAAATAAAAACTTCCCAGCAATGTATGTGACACTTGACAAAAAAACCTTCTTTACAAAAATACGCCAATGAAACTTGATCTCCAAACTGATTTCTTACAGAAAATACATATTTTATTCATACTAGAATCCCAGCTATCGGCAAATAATTAACCCCCACAAAGCACTATGAGAGTAAGAAAAATAGTTTTTTTTATCGTAAAAATAACAGCAATACATCTGACTCTTGACAAAAAACCCTCTTTACAAATAGAAATATTTAAAAAAGTGCCGTGAAAAAAATAAGAATTATTATCAAACTAAATTAGAATAATATTGTGTTTTTAAAACCGTTTTTAAATAAGTGTAGGAAACGCTGGCCATAATGAAATTGGAGAGGTTTGATTACCAAACAAGAGGTATTATCCGTGAATAGAAGGATTTTCCCACACTTTCAGCACAATTTTCGGTGTGCGCATTATGAATGAAAACGTATTCTACATGGGGAATTATGGTATTCTGATATAAAGTATTCTCTCCGATTATTTTTAGCGTGTTCGATTGTTTTAAGTCTCAAAATTCTTATGCAAAGTACAGGATTTCAGAATATTATTCTTTCCGCACTATTCTACATTTAAATCCAAACGGAATCACTTATTCTGAGGAAGATACAAATTTAAATGTTTATACGAAAACATTAGAAAATCTGGTAGTGGTCGATCCTCAAGCAGTCACATAAAATGGATATCAGAAAATCTTGGTTTAATGGGCACTATTTATTGTCTCCACTCTCCACATATAAACATTGGGTATTCGCCGCTCCCTTAAATAGATGTAGCCTTAGGTATTGCAATCTAGTTTTCATCACTCACCATTAGAAAAATTGTTCGTTAAATAATATATAATTGAATCTAAAGAAATGTATCAGAAATTAAATCTAAACACTTTATTTAATCTATGGGGTAGATTGTTCTCGTTTTAACTGTCCATGTCAAGTGATCCCGTCTAGTTCTTATTTAGTGACTCGTAGATATTCGGGGAGTCGAACAATCAGTGTCTAGGGATGGGAGAGCGGCGAACATTGATGATTTTGATTTTCTTTATCGAACCTTGTGGAAAACATTGAGGCGTCTTGGAGCGGCGGGGTTGATCGAGATGCAGAATGGTGCCTGGCCTTGCTACTTGTCTTGAGGTGAGGGTGCCATGTTCAACTGCTCATCAGCTACCGAAAGAGGAGATGAGAGCAGCTACAATGTTATAAAATGCCTCCACCTACTCATTTTTTCCTACTCGGCAGCGGACATCGGTTGTTAATTTTTGTCTGTGGCTTTTTGTTACCAGAACCAAGTCGCAATTGGGTTCCAAAGGCGTCATTTTCTTTTGCAACTTCAGTTCGTCGGTATCTACAACCCAGGGTCGTCCTGAGGTCGATTTTTATTTTCGAAAAATCGGAAGTAGACAGATTGGAATATAGACAACGCAATTATAGCAAAAATACGCGCTGTTCATCCCTTCGATTTGATATTCCGTCATGGCCATTTCGTACGACACAAGATACGAAGTTGATATTCCAAGCAGACGAGGATCAACGAAAGAAATCCTAATATTAGGTTGGTGCAAAAATAATGACGTAATAATGTCGTTTTTTGACGTATTTTTTAACGTCAAAAAACGACATTATTACGTCTTTATTTTTGCACCAACCTAATATTTTAACTGGT
Source organism: Acanthosepion lycidas (assembly GCA_963932145.1). Lineage (NCBI taxonomy): Eukaryota > Metazoa > Mollusca > Cephalopoda > Sepiida > Sepiidae > Acanthosepion > Acanthosepion lycidas. The sequence continues at coordinate 66,822,538 of OZ010595.1, forward strand.
CCCGAAACCAAACTGCTGTTGACAGCATGAATTGTTTTAAGCACAAAACAGGTTAAAATAAACCTGATATTTTTTTTTCCTCGCGCGCGCATCTTGGGCATTTTTTTTGTCTTCTTCTATCTGGGTCTTATCTCTATAAACAAGCAAAACCTTTTTTTTTTTTTTCTGTCACAAATTAATTTAGTCGACTTCCGTGGTAGACGCCATCTGCTTGTCACGTCCGCAAATACACGAACCAATCAAGTTTCAAAACGGACTGTCAGCAACACAATTCAAACAGCATCGGAGTACAGTCGAACTCTTCTTTCTCAGAAGGAGTTTGAATGTAGGAGATAAAAAAATGATATTTTCATAATTTTTTTTCTCGTCTTTTCAAAAACTGTCCTGCAAATTAATTGAATGTCACAGAGAATACAATTATTCATGATGGTGACTATTCTCACAGTCAGTGGTAATACTAATGTTTGTCACCCTTACACAAAAGACCAATTTTCTGTTATTATTTCTTGTCTGCGAGATGATCACTTTCTGAGTATATAGACATAGAGTAAGGTGAGCTTAGACAATAGTACAGACATTTCCTTACTCTCGGAGTAGTCGGTTAATGTACGCACATTATTTAAACTCAGATTATTACATTTTTATTATGACAACGTTTTAGCCGTTGTGCTCTCAGGCCTTATTCTGGTATTTTTCGATCCTTCAGAGAATTATGGGATAGACTTTATTCTCTATATGTCGTATTTGTTTTTTTATTTTTTTGTTTTGTTTTTTTCTTTATGTAGCACTGCTCATCTGTTACCGTTTCAAGTCTGCCTACTTAGTGCAGGGATTGAAATCACAATTTCTTCGTCACCAAGCATTCGAACCAACGCGGTAATCCCCTAAGTTATTGTCACGTGGGACAATACCAGGTGTAAAACGTGGCGTCTTAAACATAATCTCCCAGGTGGAAGGTTCCGTTCGCCCCTCTTAAAAATAACCTCCACACCTGCATCATGCCGTGTTATCGAACGTTTTCATTTACCCACGGTTGCTGTCCTGGGCATGTGAATAAATTACATCTTCGTCCTGGATAAGACGATAAACTACGCCCATCAGCAAGGCCTCTATCAGGTTTTGAGGAGCGTAAACCACCCCTTAATAACTTCCCAAGTCCACCGTGACCAGGGATGGTGGCACCTGTTGGGGTCCCAGCTTTGAGCAAGTGGTTGACGCCCAAGTTGGAGTCGGAGCACTGTGAAGGTGTAGAAGTTAGTTTTAATACCAGAAATAATTAGTAAAAAAAGAAAATATTACAGGCAATACATTTTTAAAAAAATGAGGAGTTACCAGATAGACATTTTTTTTAAAAAAGAAAATTACCAGCCAAGGAAACTTATTACCAGAAAAGGGGTTTTGAAGGAAAGTTTATTACCAGAAATAGATTTTTGGAAGTGTTACCAACAATGAAAACTTTGTCAGCATTACATAACCCATTGAGGTTGATATGCCGTAAAACAAACCAACTCAAAGCAAACCAGTAATACTTTTTTGAAAAAAAAAAAAAAAAAAAAAAAAAAAAGAAAAAAATTACCAGCAATTTATTTTTGAGGGAAAAATATTAGCAGAAAGATTTTTGAGGGAAAAAATATTACCAGGGGAAAAAAATTTGTCGGCATTAAATAACACATCGAGGGTGATATGCCGTAAAACAAAACAAAGCAACCAAATCAAACCTATAATTTCTTCCCCGGAAAGTTTAATGATTAGGGAACATAGATGTACTAGACCAATTATTAGAGACTTCACATATAAAGTGAATCAGGCGATGGCAGGGTATTTACCGCTTGACTGTTTCCTTCAATGTTATTATTCAGTGTAGGTACTTTTGAAAAAATATCGCTTTACCAAAATCTGACCCCTCACCCAGATTTCTTTAGACTTCTCGCTACATATTTCTGCTTTTCCTAAGTAACAAAGATTTCATATCGGGGATAAGATTATAGATTAAATGAGTGAGATAAAGCAGCTGATGGCGAACCCGAAAGAACAAACTATTTTGAAAACTCAAATGGTATCGATTATAATTGCGTAACATCTTTTAAAATGTGTTCTGAAATATATATATATATATATATATATATATATATATATATATATATATATATGTGTGTGTGTGTGTGTGTGTTTCCTGAAACCTTGAACCGACCAACTTCGTAAATGGTAGTTCTTCGGGATTGACAAGAGAACATTTGAATAGACGATACGAATCCATCTCTTCTCCACCCAGCAATGTCTAGATACCAGGATAGACTGTGCCTTATAGCCTTGGGTGGCAAACCGTCTAGAGGGAGTAAAATTCTGAATTCAAAATATTAGAGTCGTTTAGGGACCTTGTGGTACGCTGATTCCAAAAAGTGTGACCAGTTCTGCACGTGCCGTCGCCACTCTAATCAAATATGTGCGTGTAGCCTGGTTATTTGGTTCTAGGAATAGAGTTGTTGGATCCACATGTACCGAAAACAACGGAAAATTCTTCCTCTTTCTTTCTCTTTTTCTCTCTCTCTCGCACACATACACGTGTGTGTGTTCAAATTTCTTTTATACACTTTGCTAACCAGATGCTTCTCTGTAGCTAGATGGTATATCACGTCAGATCAAATGACAGTATCCATTTAGGAGTACAGGTTTGATTCCTGTCGGAGAACGTATATTTCCTACGAAATTTATCGAATTTTTGAAGCCGGTAAATATAATTAATACTATTTAATTAAAAAATTCGCATTAACTTAAATAAATTGTATCTATAGAAATAAAGTATAGACAGAAAATATATTAAACATTTGCCGGAATATGCATATATATATATATATATAAGGTAAGGGTGTTTATATTCTCTTCGCGGGTAAAAAATAACATGAAAATGTAGCTGGATAGTTGAAGAATAATTATTTAGGTAACAGTTCTCCGATTTCCAAAATCATAGAAATTTGAAACCAGTAAAACTATTCTATTATGTTGGTGAAAAAGTAATGACGTAATAATGTCGTTTTTTGACGTATTTTTTAACGTCAAAAAACGACATTATTACGTTATTATTTTTGCACCAACCTAATAGATAAATATTCTTCAAGCCTCTATCTGAATTTTCAACTTGTATACATACACATCCTCTCATTGTCTGTCTGTCTGTCTCTCTCACTCTCTCTCTCTCTATATATATATATATATATAATTGCACGAAGACTCTTCACAGTGACTTTGAAAAGAATGTTGTAAAGCATGAAAAACTAAAGAGATTTTCGTAAAGGTCATAGAATCTTGGCAAAGAGTTTGAACTCTTGTGCAATGAATGTGGATGCCTCGAAGTAGGGCAATCCTAAAAATCATCAAAGCATTCACATATAGAGAAAAGACATTCATTTACATGTTATGAGGCAACGAGTTCCAACGAAAAGAATATGCCTCATATTAAAACCGAGCCTTCAGTAAAATATTATTAGAATATCTACAGCAAGAAGCTCCCCGATGTTCCCATATCTGCGCAAGAATATGTAACTCCACAGCACGAATAAAAAGCCACATCACTGCTGCTCTCATTTTAAGCCATGGCATTACACGATATATATATATATATATATATATATATATATATATATATATAACCTATTAATATGGTTTATTGATAACCATTGTGTTATTTTGTGAACATTCCACATTGATGTTCGTTGTCTATTCACACGTGTCAATGATTGTGTTTGAACTTTTACATTGATTGCATTCTGCCGAATTGACTCAGTAAAAGAAAAACTATGATTTCTATTGAGTTGCTTATGTTTTTGACGCAAGTAAAATCTGGTGGCTCTTGTTGAAGATCAAGTGACAAATGTCAGGCTCTGGCTTTTCCTCGTGCTTCAGTTATATTCTGTATTTTGTTAGCATGTCTCCTACAACCTCAAAGATATCTATAATTACTTTTCTTTTTTTTTTTTACATGGAGTTGAGTGGAGTAGTAGTTATTGGTATCTTGAAGTGGAAATGAATATAGAATAAAAACAAGATTTTTCACAAGTCCATTACGTTTCCCAGGATCCTCTTAGAACCTAACTCCCTGGGGTCTGTAAAGTGAAGCATTTGTTCGATTTCCAGCAAGCAATCTCGATTTTAAGTATTTGTGGCACAGCTCCAAATGCTCACATAATTATGTGTATGATGCTAACAGACATCGAGTTTTCTCTGTGATGCTGCTGCATCTGCATTCGCAAGGCTTTCGTTTCAGAGGTCTAGCATTATGACGCGACCTCAGACAGTTTTTAATTCCATTGAATATTTGTAGTACCAAGCTACACTTTATCATTTCGATGTTACAGACCCCCAACGACTGATTGGTAATCGGGACACGTTCCACATTGCGGTAACTTCAATCCAGACATTGGTGTATTTGTAAGCATGTCCATTTTCCGACCGGTTATTATTCAGTGAGTTTGTGCAATAGATGTGAGAGGTAACTTTCAATGGTGATGAATGACGATAATGGTGATTTTCTATGCATGGCTTAGATGTCGCACAAGACAGAAAATATACGTTCAGTAAGGTTTGAACTCGCTATTCCGTCGTATTCTAGTGAAACAAGCTTGCTATCGATTATACCATGTCGAAGTTCCCAAATCGATGATGATAATGGATCCCTTAAAGAAATTGTATTTTGCTCATACTATGTTCATAGGCTTGATTTAAATCATTTGCACAGTTCCCACTGGATGGTTGTTCGCTGTCAGGGAGATAGTGACCAGTTCTAGTTTTGCATATCTGGGAATAAGGAATGCAGATCATCTGATGAGTTGTCATGCAACAGCGGCAGAGTGGCAAAAATCCCTAATTGGAAAGGAGTTAAATGCTGTAAAATAATCACCTGCAATTTAGCCATATACACTTCTGATCTGGCTGACAGAGCATGGCCGAAGGTGTTTGGTATTTCCTGGAGTGGTACAAGGAATCGACAAATGTCAAACATCATCATTAGCGATGTATTTTATATACGAGTTCTAAATGTGATCTCGTGTCCTGGGTATGACGCGAAACAACATTCGGTAGAAAGGCCTCTGGACGGGAGGTTTTACGGAGCGGGAAACCACCTCTTAATTGCTGTTGTTCCCGGGTCCATCCTGACCCGGGATGGTAGTACCTATTATGGTCCTCGCAATATGGAAATAATTAAACCCTAGAACTAGGGTCAAAACACTATGAAAGCAAAGAAAAAGACTTTTATAGTAATAATACAAGCAATAAGATTTTTTGACAAAAAATATCACCAGCAATACATTTGACTCTCAGCAAAAATCCACTTTAAAAAAAAAACAAAAAAAAAACACGCCAATGAAACCTGATATAGAAATTCTTTTCTTACAAAGAAAACATTCTCTTCATACGAATCTATCGTAAAAATTTTATCGGCATTAAATAACCCGTTGAGGTTGATACGCCGTAAAACAAAACGAAACCAAAGAAACTTGTGATCTGAATTGAGCTTCATAATCGTTCCAAGCAATAATCTTCATTGGGAGTAAAATAAGTATTCGGCTGATGTCTGTCCCATTTCATAGCCGCTTTTATTTCTTAACTTCTGAAGATATGACTCAATTCGGAACTGCAGTCCTGGGTAAGACGATAAACTACGTCCAGCAGCAAGACCTCTGATCAAGAGGTTTTCAGGAGCGTGAAACCACCTCTTAATTGCTAGTGTACCCAGGTCCACCCTGACCCGGGATGTAACACCTGTTAGGGTCCCAGCTATAAGTAAATAGTTAACCCACAAACAGGGTTCAAAACACTATGGAAATCAAAAATAGTTTTTAATACCAGAAATACATTTGTGAAAAAAATTATATCAACAGTAAATATCCTTTCGGCATTAAATAAACCTTTGAGGTTGATATTGTTGCAGTTTTTTTGTCTATATATATATATATATATGTACTCGTGAGCTAGCCCAAATGACTTGACTCATTTTATAGTCCACCAAGAGAAGGGTTAACCAATCAGAAACGTAGAATATTCAATCCGTCGTGTATAAAGACGGCCATTTTGTTTATCTATCCAGATGTCCAGTGCCAGCTTGTCAGGCGAAGAGGAACAGAAGGAAGAACTACTGAACTAGGATCTGCTACTTTACCGGGATATCTACTGCTAACCTGAACTACGCTTCCCTACTGTCTTCGGAATATTCACTGCTAACCGCTGGATTCTATACTCAAAGACGACCGTCATCATGAACAACAGATATGCCATAAGCCAAACCAACCAAAATATTAAACGAAAATATTAGTCTTAGTCTCTAAGAATCGTTCGGTCTATAATTTCATATAGTTGTTCACGGCGTGCAGCTCGTCTAGAAATGTATGTATAGTTATTTACGTATATACAATTCTTTTCTCGGATTAATCATAAAATTTCCTTCAAGAGAAGAAATCATTTCGGGTTCAATGAAGGATCTTTTTAAGGATCCGTGATCACAACAAAATCACAAAGAATTTAACAGATAAAAATAAGTAATAACTTGAAGAGTTCCAACAACAGCAACAATGGAAAAGGAGATCGCATGTAACTAAAAGGGAAATTGATACGTTTATGAATAATGAAGATGTTGGATTTCCATACTACCTTGAACAAAAGATTAGGAAGAAAAGTCCCATTAATATTACAAAAAGCGAAAGTAACGGATTCATGAGTTAAGTTTCCTGGAAAAAAAATTGTTACAATGAAAAGATTTTATAAATTTCAACCGACAGCAATATCGAATATTAATTATATAGAATTGGTTAATTTTCTTATTAGCATTCACTCAATTTTTTTCAGTAGGTTACTCAGTGTTTCTCCTTACTACTTCTCTTTTTCAAGACTTTTTTCTCATAATGTGTTTAAGAAATTTTAGCTATCTTTGTATGATTGTTAGCAGCAGTTTCGTAGTTTCCTTAAGACTTCTTCATTGTTTATATATTCTGTTCATGGTTTTCTTTTCATTCGTCGGTAGAAGAATAACGCCATAGCTTCACGTCTCTTCCTCATCATCTCTTTGTAACAACGGGTTTAAATCAGTAATTAAACACTGCATTTGTTTTTGTTTCTTTGAATAAAAATATATTCGCAAAGATATTAATCACATTTTAACCTGACCCACACCTGTTCTCAACGTTGAACGTAGTGACAGATTCATCAATGTTATCAGGCTAGTAGATGACAGTCATCTACAAAGTCATCTTAACCTTTTTTATTTTGTCATGTCACTGCCGTCTGATGCGTTCATGAGTCCTCAATATTTTTTGGCTAGTTCTAAATGTGTAAATTTAGTTTCAAAATGTAAACTATATGAAATCATATTTTTCGTCGGTCAACCGGACGAAAATAAGTAAAATTTAATTTAAGCTGCGACAAATTTTACAAATTTGTGCGTATTATACAATAACACTTTTTTTTATCAAAATTACGTCTTCCAAGGTTGACGGTGTGTAATTTACTACAAATAATTATAGTAATTATAAGCAAAAGAACGAGTGACGGAAGTAAAAGTATTAATTTTCGTAATAGTTCTTGAAGAAATAGTGGGTGACGTTCATAGTAGCTGTCAAAATAGACGTTATGATCGTCATGTCTGAGAGTTTTTGATATTCTGGCGGCTCAACCAAGTTTAAATTTCCCCGGGGTTTTGTTGCGAAACATTGTTTTTCTTATCTGAATATCGTTGGCGTGCTCCTGTTAAAGAATTACCCGCCTTCATCAACTCCCGCGAGAATGTCGGATCGATACTCAGGTCATCTTCTCGCGTAGAAACACGCATAATCTCAGAGAAATGCTAATCTTTGCCCGTCTTCTCTTCGACATATTCCCATTTTTTCTTGCTTTCTGTCCTTCATTTATTCGATTTAACTTTCTATTATTTTTTTTTTATTTTTTCAGTTCGAGGTTTTTTTTCGCCTCGTTTTCATTTCTGGCCTCCCACCTTGACTTATTAGTATTTTTTTTATGTGTTTTCTTTTTTTTTTTTTTTTTTTCGCTTTGTCTCCGAATTAATATTTATTTCGGTATCACTTTTTTTTTCATTTAATTTCGTTTTCCTTTTTTCGCATTCATTCTGTCTTTTTTATTTAACTCGTTAATCACATTTCCTTACAGCAAGCATTTCATCATGTTGTCTGTTTGTACCCTTTGTTAATTTTTACGCTTTATTTTTCTCTCCCATATCACCCACACATTTGTATATATATATATATATATATATAAGGTTGGTGCAAAAATAATGACATAATAATGTCGTTTTTTACGTATTTTTTATCGTCAAAAAACGACATTATTACGTCATTATTTTTGCACCAACGTAATATATATTCATGTATTTCCTATATTGAATGATTTCTTTGTCAGACGTCTAGACGTCTGTCAGCAGTCTAAAAGTTTCTATCATATATATGCAATATATCTGTGTGTGGATAGAAAGGTGGCCAATTAAGTTGTAAGGCTGGCTGGAGCTGTACCATGTATTCAATTATTAGTAATATTTTGGAATAATCAATTCCCTGAGAAACAAACTTCCTTATTTGACGGCACATAAGACGCACCCCAATTTCAGCAGGGCAAATCAAGACAAAATTAATAATTATTAAAATTAGTAAACCTACATATGGCTTATAAGATGCAGGGCAATTTTAAAAGATATTTTCAGTAAAAAAAAAAAAAAAGTACGCATTATATACCGTCAAATACGATAAGTATATTTTTTTAAATCTTACTTCCCAACTGCGTAACCCCGCTGGTGATGATACGTTTATGCATGTGCTTTAATGTACTCCCGAATTGATGGTCAATTTAGATACACTCTTCATCACCACACGCATGCAGACACAACCACTTTGTAATTCTGATGAAATTCACAAGCACCAGACTTTTCAGTACCCATTCGAACATAGAGAAGCATAGCATCCATAAAAATGAGGAATTTATTCACGTTTGAATTGATATTGACACTTCTGTCCAAGATCTTTGTGTTATGCCGAGGGTTAATCAAATAACTGTGCATTTTGCCTAACTTAGTATTTGAAAGTTAATTTTAGAATGGTGTTCAAGACGCAGAACATAGTTTTGGATATGTCAACTATCTGCTTACTTCCAGAGTAGCCGTTCAAATCTGGGAAATATTTACTTGCTACTCATATATCTTTTTTTTCTATTTTATGACCCAAGTTGCTGACAGGGAATCATTGACAGTAACATTGTTCATTCATTCATTCATATATATATATATATATATATATATATATATATATATATATATATACACACACACACACACACACACCAACTAATATATATGACAAGTGGAAAAGGTTTTCTTGTGTCGCGGTTAATCCTTTAGGAGTTTATGGGATTAGACATTTTATATGCTCCTACTACACATGCGCACGAACGAAAGAGTTCAAAAGAAAAATAATCTAAATTAAATAGGTTACATACATACATACATACACACACACACACACACACACACACATATAAATATATATATATTCCCAGTAACCCTCTTTTTTGCGCATGCGTAAATTTTAGTCCGATGATATCAAAGAACTAAACAGGTGACAAGATTTTTTTTTCCCACTCTGTCATACACTTTTCTCCAATAATGTTCTTGATATATAAAAATATATATCGTAACTCTTTTGTGTGGGTGTGCATATATATATATATATATATATATATATATATAGTGAACATAGAAATCAACACTTAGAGGCAACCGTCGTGTCCTGAAGATTGCATCTAACATGAAACAGACTGTCGCCTCTAAATGTTTACTTCAATGTTCACTTTTATATTTACACACGCTCTATCTCTGATATTGAGCACTTTATCCCATAAATATAGCACAACTTAAGACTATAATTCTTCATATATATATATATATATATATATATATATATATATATATATATATATATATATATATTGTGTGTGTGTCTGTTAATGCTAAAGAGTTGAACCATACCAGGAAACAGTGGTATTAAAAGTGCTCAATACACGTGTGCAAAAAACAAAAAAGTAAAATAAACGTGTGGAGCTTTAACTGAAAAAAATCAGGAGATCAGTTGAATCCACTACCTTGGTTTCAGCCATTCAGAACATGCATCTTTCTCTGTTTCCGTTCTTGTTCGGTATTTTATCTTGTTTAAGGATGTTTAGGTCTTTCAGCAAAGTGTCCGTTGGTTCCGCCAATGGTGCTATATATATATATATATATATATATATATATATATATATAATTTAAAATAAAAAAACAGACAATCTTAATGATCCATTGATTATATTTTATTTCTCCAGGAAAGTGATTTTTTTCCTGGTTCCTCAGATCACATTTCCAAGCATGAAAAATGGTTTAAAATTTACATATTATAATTTTTATACAAGCTTTTCAGGGACAGTTTTAAGTTGATGTAAAGTGATAGAGAGAAGGAGGAGGACGGGGTCCGACAGATTTGACCGAAATTAGAGAAGGGAGGGAGAGATTATCCATCAACAGATGAACAAACTATATAAACATAGATAAATAGATCGGTAGGTATAGATCGTTTAGTTTAGTAATATGTCAAGCAACGGGGAGTTCTTGATATTGTGTTCACCAAAACAACAAAGTTTCCAGTACGACTGAAAATCGAGTAAATATTTTTTGCTTTGTATTTCTTATCCACGAGTCTCCATAATTCCCAAATATATTCATTTTTTTTTTTTTTCACAAATCTATCATTTTGACTCTTATATCTCTCTTAGTCTTTATCTACATGAGTCTATCTGTTTTCCTAGGTGAGTGTGTTTTTAGCATCCGTCAACCGAAGTTTTGTCAAGTTCTATTATAAGGCGAATGTAATCTATACAATTCAAGGTGTTCTCGAATCTCAAACTAACCCCGTGTTTATCAGTTTATCGACAAGTAGGATCAAGTAATGTCTATCGGCCCCTCGTATGGCTGATCAAGGTTCTCAATGATTTCGAATGAAACCCTTTATTCAGTTTCTGATAAAAACAAAATCAAGGTGACAGATTTTCCATCAAGTTGATAAAGATAGTACCTTTCGTATAGGTTGGCACAAGATCAAGTAAAAAGAGGTTAAGATTATTGAGTTGTATAAACGGGGGTGGAAATGATTCAGCCCACCTCAAAAATCACGTTTCTAAGTAGTTTATATTGACATCAGCTTAAACATAATTCAGTGGCTTCAGCGTTTATCATATTATGACACATGACAAAAATAATGAGAAACCTAGTTAGAATCGATTTCTTTTATTCGACCATTTTGGTTAGCGAAATCAATTTGACATCTAAAGGTGTCTTATACGCAAACAGATATTCACTCACTCGCATATATATATATATATATATATATATATATATATATATATATATATATCGCATGTTCAAGTTATCGGTTTTGGTGTAAAACCTCCAGTCACCATATAGTATTGATTTCTATGTCCACACTGTTTATATCTACAAAAGCTCTTTCATCAATATTGATTTCTGTTATATCATGATTAACACACACACACACACACATATATATATATATATATATATATATATATATATATATATATATATATATATATCATTTATGTTATATTTAAAAATGAGTGGTCAATATCAGGGATAGAGTGTATGTAAATATGAAAGTGGACATTGACGTGAACACCGAGCGACAACAGTCTTTTATATGCTTTAATGTAATTTGGGGTTGAAGATTACGTTCGTGCATGAAAGGTACTGTCGCCACTTGCTGTTGATCTCAGTATTCAAACATATATATATATATATATATATATATATATAAGGCTCAAACACTAATATTCCATTGTTATAATTTATTACATTGGAATCGTAATCACGATCCAATTCATCAGACCTACAAATTCAAAAAGAAACCAGAAAATATAACTCCGGGTATAAAAACAATTTCAGCGAGAATATATTTTTGCTTTTTATACCCGGATTTATATTTTCCGTTTTCTTCTTTTTTTTTTTTTTTTGGATCGTGATTACAATTCCAGTGTAATAAATTATAACCATGGAATATTCGTGTTTCAACCTCTTATATTATATTCTTGCTCTACCTGGATTTTTATCCTCTTGGAAATATATATATATATATTCAAACATAAAAGACTGGTGTCGCTGGATGCCGACCTCAGTGTCCACTTTCTAATTACATGCGCTCCCTGACATTGAACACTTTTATTCATAAATATAGCATGAATGATAATTATATATAATCAAGAGTGTAATTGAGGTGTGTGGACAGAGAACTCGGGGAAGATAGAGTATAACGACGCTAGCATTCAATGGTTCAGGAATCATTTACGAAGCTGTGTCTGGCACATGGCTATATTATTGGAGCACCGATTGAATTACATAATTATTAATTTTCTGTCCAAATAGTGGATTTTGTCGAACCTCCAAAAATGAGTTAAAGCCTAAGATTGAATAATGCAGTGAAGGTGACCTAAAATAATTATATAGTTCATTCTGGGCCTCAATGGGATCCCCAGTGAGAGTCAATCTTACAAGAGTATCGAATGAAGATGTTAAAAGAGAACGTTCGTGAACGCAATGTGGACGTTTTGTGACTCAAACGAACACTCGTTGCCACTTTTGGGATGTCAACAAATACTCGTTGTTACTTCTGTAATGGTCGTTGTAGTATAGATTTTGCAATTGCTGATACAACTATAGTACGCCGTCGAACAATACTGGTGTCAGACGCCTTTGAACAGTACTTCGACAAGTAATCCATATAGCGATCCGAATAATAATAGAGGATAGAATTGAAATAGCGTCCGTATATTAATGGAGGATAGACTAGAATTGCAGAGCATTTTCCTATTTGTACGTTTCCTCTATGGTCACGTAGCCTACTTAATTCAATAATGGGATCGCCTGTGTCTGCTCGCTGGCAATCTATGTTCAAACTCAAGTGTCGGCAGTTACACTTTATTCCTATATAACAAAATATCACCCGTAAGAAGTTTTCTTAGTGGCAACAGGAATATGTCTAAGTTTCAATATCTTTATATCGAAAGTGGAAAAGACTGTTCACAATTTGTTTTTGCTTAAGGGGTCCAGGTTTTGTTTATTTTCGTTTTGCATACACGTGTTCATTGATAAAAAAAATGTATTCATAGGCTATCTTTATGCACGCTTAGAATTGAGAGGGCATGCGCTAATGTTCTCAGACTGGACAAATCACCAAATACCAAAATTGTTTTATTATTACTTCTTGGTCGGACCGAGGACTTTTCAACGCTTCATTTGTATATATAATTGAGTGTGTATGTAATCTGAATTATCTATTTTAACGCATAATTTCATTCTTTTTTTTTCTTTCATATCAGTGGATTTACTTACGTTCACAGAAAATTTATTGAAATTAATAAAAAAATAAAATAAAAACCCTCCCTGGATGATAGCCAAGTTCTCGCTAACGAGAAACAGCGGTATTTGCCAACGATTATCCTTCAACCGATTGACTTTTTCTTGTAGAATGACGTCTTAGATTTTGATAACTTTTGGCCTTTCTTTTTATTTCTTTTTCTATCAATTCATTTTCCCCCTCTCATTCAACCCCAAGTAAAAACGCTGCCGATAATTTTTCGGTCGATAGACTTGACTTGTCTGCGAAATATAAAATCAAGAATAGAATGTAAATGAAAAATGAGAAAAAAAAGATTTTTTTCCAGTTCCGGCAGAGGTGAGCCACCGGAAATAAATAAACGTGTTTTAACATATGTTCTGAATGGCTAATTACCCTTGTTCTAGACGGACAGACCAATCTAATATTATGACTGTAAAGCCAAATTCCCATTCTCGTAAAACATTTATCGTAGTTACTTCTTTTTTCAAAGTTCGCACGCCAAAATCGAAATTAAAAAAGGTTTTTACTTTTTTTTTTTTTTTTCAAAACATATTTTTAACATTCCTTAGTAGAATCGGATGTTAGAACACCCCACAGAATGTTTCAAAGTAGCTTTGAGGCTTCAGAATATAACAAGTAAAATTTGTTCTTGGAGGACTTCTCCAAAATTGTTTACATTATTCGGACTGTTATCTTCATTGCAATATTCACAACGTTTCGACTGTTGTACGCTCCAGTCTTCTTCAGATGTAGATTTTTCTAGTTCCACGTACCATGCCTCTTCCGGATGTTTCAGCTATTTATCTTTAACTCAACTCTCCAAGATTTTTGCTGTAACCTTGTATTGAACTCGCAACTCTTTGGCTCTAACCAACGCCTTTATCCAATAAGCCATATGTCTTTGAGAATATCTGTGTATGAATTTCTGGTACTTATAAACCTAATGTCTCAGCAACCGTTTTTACCAGAGCTTATATTGCTATTTCGTCTTGTTATTCATTGCTTTTGTCTTGCACACCATATTACTAGTTTTCATATTGTATTCATTTCTATGATTGGTCGGCTCAGGAGATTTTTGTGGCCTACCATATATGCTGATTCCTTAAGGTTTTTGGGTTTTTTTTCTGGAATTAAATAGAAGCTTGAATTTCTTCAGTAAATGAAATTAACAAAATACATCATACCTACAAAGCTCCAAATAAAAAAAATATGTTATACTTATAAAATATGTTTTGATGGAATATTTAACTTAATCAAAATTTGCTGAAATGTTCCTATTTTCTTCTCCCTCACAATAATTTTAAAGGGCACTTATTAATTGATAAAAAATCCTACTGAAAGTTACGGCATTTAATTATTACGAGACCACTTTCATTTGCTTTTGTTAGCAAAATTATCGTAAGATTTCCATGATTTTTTTTCTAAAGATAGGCGAGAATGTGTATCCTTTGCTATTGAGTCTTCATTTCAGTGAAAATAGCTTAGAATTTCATGAATTCATAACATCACCTAAAAACCTAGTCAAGTCTGAATTAATGCAAAACATGATTTGGATAGTATTGTATTCAAAGTAGTTATAGGGCTTCAGAATATAACAAAAGTGAGATTTGCTCTTGGTGATTTTCTCCAAAGTTATTGCAGGAATTAAAGAGAAGTTTGTATTCTTTGTCCAGTAAATGAAATTAGCAAGAAAATGTAATGAACTGAAGAAGGAATTAAAGACACTTTTAAGAAAAATGCAGATGAAACTATCAGTATTAATATCATCAGCATGCAAAACTCTTAGTTTGAAAGAACATTCTTCTCACTATTTATTTGTAATCATTAAAGAAGTTAAAAACAAAGCTTTATCTTTCATTTGAGGTAGTTGTCTATTCTTCATTGGCACTGTGGTTGGTATTCAAGCTCAGATAAAAAAAAAAACATAGAATTGAGTGCTAAGAGACGAAACCAAACAGCTTCAGTGAAAAATTCCATCTTGTTTTGTCAATTCTATTTTTCTACCAATAACCGTGACAATATATCATATCTGCAAAGCACGACATTACATTTTTATGCATATGATATATATATATATATATATATATATATAGTGTATTTATGCAGCAATCCTTCTTTCGTGCAAACGTCATTAAATATGCCAGACAAGGTGTTTTGATGAAGTTTTTTTATATAATTTCTATGATCTTATAATATATATTTTTTGTTTTCAGTAGATAAATTATAAAAAATTTGTCCAAATGTTATGTTTTTCCATGTGCTTGCGGCTATACCTTTAGCCATTTTTAAGGATGAAGAATATTAACTGTTAACATATTTACATATGTATGGATTTAGTATTATAGGATGTTTCATTTTCAAATAATATCATGGACACACTGTTAGACTGTGTTTGGGAAGATAAAACATTCTATAATGCTAAATAAATACATACAGTTATCTATATCCAGTTAACAATATATTTCATCCTTTTAAACGCTAAATATATAGCCGAAAGCTATCAAATCAAAGTACTCAAAGCACATTGTCTGTCATAGCTAATGAAACTTGTGTGTACATACATATATATATGTATGTATGTGAGTACATATATATATATATATGTATGTATGTGTGTACATATATATGTATGTATGTGTGTACATATATATGTATGTATGTGTGTACATATATATGTATGTATGTGTGTACATATATATGTATGTATGTGTGTACATATATATGTATGTATGTGTGTACATA
>OZ010595.1:66848709-66863709 GCA_963932145.1 Acanthosepion lycidas
TTTTCCATTTCCGTTGGTTTATTTATCAGTCCTTGAGCCAAACTCTGGGGACAGGTGAAAATATATCTCCGAGAAAGGTCAACTATTATTATTGATCATCGGGTAAACCTATTTCTCACATACAATCCTGGGGCAAGAATTTTGGGTATGCGGTAAAGATAAGCTTTTATTCAATTTGTATTTCAGTATAAACCTCGCTGTATAAATTACGCTTGTGCCTTGTTTGTGAGTGAATATTTAGGTTTTTGACAACTCAAAGATTATCCCAAAGCTTCAGCCAGTCAGTCTATAATGGTACAAATTAAATCAACAGAAATAGCAATTAATATGGCACTAGATATTAATAGAATTAAATTAACGGCCATGAATAAAATGGAGTAACCTAGAAATGCATATTTATTTATTACATATATTGTATTTCTGAATGTTTCATATATATATAAATAAATATTTAATTGAACAAAATTGCTACTGCCTTTTTTAAAAAAAAAAAAAAAAAAAAAAAAAAGTAGCTAAAGTTGATTAAATGCATCCCCACCCATTTTTTTCTGTTCGTTGCTCGTAGGAGCAACGAACAGAGGGGGCAATGAGTTTGATGACGCTTTCTGAAAAAAAAAAGTTACCATAACTCTGGACTTTGATCATTAGGTCAGATTCGGAGAGTCGGGAGTGTTGAGAATGAAATTTTCCATGGCACATGAATATATGCATGCATAAAAGTGGAAGTTTAAGCTGAAGTAATTTATTGGGTGATAGATTTATTTTTTACGGCTTATCAACCCTATCTGGCTTATTTAAAGCCGGTATATATTTCGAATTGAAGGAAGTTTCTTAGAGTAGCCGGTGTTCCCAAGCTGGCCGCATTTAAATACTGACAGGAATCGATTCTGCTTAACCCCAAGAACTAGTTTTTTCAACAGGATTTGACCGTAGGCTTTAAGGCAATGTAAGATATAATATTCATAAAGTGTTATGGCAAAGATATGTTTATAATGTATATTAAATTTGTTGGTAAATGTGCTCCGTATTAGAGAAGGTGTGTAAATAGAAAAGTAGTGGTCACTGTATGCGACAGTCTGTTTCATGCTTCACCCAATCGCCAGGCCATATTGCCGCTTGGTGTGGTCTTCAATAACCACTTTTATATTTAAACTAGCTTAATAACCACTTTCATATTTAAGCTAGCTCCTGCGGACGGGTCTAGACTGGGCCTTCATCAACATAGGGAGGGAGGAGTAAATGCGATAGGCAACAATAAACTACAGAACTCAAAATTAATCGCTGCGTTTAAGATTGCATTAATATTTAAGTTTACCTTTTACAAATCAACGATAATTCTTCTGCCGCCACTTAATTTATAGATGATTTGATCTACGTAGGTCCTTACTTTCAGCATAAACAATTATTGTTATTTCATCGGTGACTTTTGCAGGATTTTGCAATTGATTTAATTTATTCCCAAATTTATTTCCAAGTTATAAAAATTATTATCGTTCAAAAATTTCGTCGCCAAAAAAAATCCCGTAAAAAATTCGCCGAAAACAATCGCATTAAAGAAAAATTTCGTGATTACAGGTCTGGATCCGACCCGGAATGTTATTTAATCTGCTCACGGATTGTTCCAATTCCAAAATGATATGTTGCGCTACAGCATCTAGGAGTAAAGTTGAAACAGTGTGACACTGATATTCATATTTTATTAAGTTAAGAGTTGTATATGTATTTCATATTTTCAGAAAAAGTGCTCATATAGTAAACAAAGGATCAACGTAAAACACAAAATATAAAGCTTTCAATTTAATAGAATTATCATTGTTTTCTGCTTTTTCTTACTCCTACGCAACTATCAGTTCTATGCACTTTTACAATTTTCAGGCAACAACGGAAGTGAAACAAACAATTTTAGAATTTGGACGTTTCAAAGTGAACTAAGACAGTCCATATCAATTGAGTATATGTGAACCAATCGTAGACATAATTAAATTCGTTTTATTTTTTTTTTCCAGTCTCACATTTTTTCCATCGTCTATGATCAGGGATAAAAAAATAGTAAACGTAGAAAATACATTGGACTAACTTTTATTTTTACTTTTACTCTCGGTACTTCGGTAATTTTTTGCCAACTTTTTTGGCTTTCGTTTGCTAGACTGTTTCGAAATTAACTTAAATGTTTTTTGTTTTTTTTTTACTAGAAAGAAATGAAAGTGATCAAATATTCACATTATTTCCGAGTCTAAGAAAAAAACTGAGGCTCATTATTTTCTTTTTTGTTTTTGTATGTTTTATTTTATTTTTTTTAAGTATTTTAAAATTAAGTCAGTATGAATAAGGCTATACACTGTCAGTGTAATTATCACTGAAAATCCCACGATTTTTATCAGCAATTTAATTGGTACTATACTACCTTAAATGAAGCACAAGAGGTTATTGAGTATGAATGAATCAGAAAAAAAGAAGCATTATTAAGGGGAGAGAACTATAGAAGAGGAATCAAGAAAAGAGAAGATAACGTTTGACATTGCATTTAAATTTTAAGAAGATAATTGTCCGCTGGAAAGCATGGATCTAGAAGATTCTTCCACAAGCGAGAAGTGCGAGAAAAGAAACTGTTAGCAGAGAAATTACAGATATGTTTAGTCAGTTCAACTGTAGGTTGATGAGAACTTGTTACCAATCTCGTACTGCACATGAATCCATAAAGTTTAGGCACAATAGCAAAGGGAATTACGAATAATTACCATGAAAGTATTTATCTAAAAGGCACAGGGAAGCAACTTCCTTGTGGCGGGTAAGAGACTGAAGCCGAGATACCAGGCCAGGATCTATAGTATTGCTGAATCTTAAGATTTTTATCAAGGATCTCAAAATAAATAGCAGGAGAACCAGATAATATTTGGCAACAATATTCAAAGCATGGACTGATGGTAGACTTAGAGATATGTAAGATGGATTCTGGAGAGAAAAAAATATTTAGCGCTTTAACCAACATTCTTAGCATCTGACCCTGCACTGGATTCAGTATAGTGTTTCCACTTGATCTCAGTCGTTGACATTAGCCCATTGAGGCGCAACGAAGACACCCCTGGAGGTTAGTATAATCCTTACTTGTGGCAGGCAAAAATAGGTCTCAGAGAATCGGAAAGAAACAGTTGAAGAGTGTGATGATCGTTTTAGAAAAGCTTCACACGATCTAACGAAGGCAAGAGTGACAGAGGGAAACCACGAGTAACCTACGTAGAGAATTTGCAAATGGGTGACAGAATCATATTGGTAGGGATAGTAAAAAGAATCTTGCTCAGAAGTACAAAGGATAGAAATCCCGAATGTTTAAGCAGCAAATATTATTTAAGGGAAACATCATTAAAACAAACAGACGTCCTGTTCCGTATCGATTAATTTAACTGGCCAACTTTTCCAAACTACGAACAATCCCTATCCGACAAGGAGGAAATTCCCCGAAGCTCATTTCGGAAGAAAATTACAGGCGACACGGTCAAATCCTTCGATTCTCGCAAGTCGTAACCAGGGCAGGTTGAGACTCGCAGAATCATGTGGCGCAGGCGAACAGTTGTGGAGAGCCATGACCACCTACGTCGTATAGAATTGCAGTACGCAGAAGATTTTTTATTCCTATTCATTCGCATTATCGGATAGTGTAAAGAATTGTTTCCTGTCCCTTATATAATCGTTAGGTTTTGAATCGACAACTTTTTCGGTGTATTTTCCACATCCTTATAATTGGTGCACCGTTTCACATCCATGAAATGTCGTAAAGATCTGAAAATGTAATAACTCGATAGAGTAAGATCGAATGAGAAAGCTGGATGAGGTTAGGATTCTTGTAGACGTAAGAAACATGATCTTATAGAAACAAAACACGCTTTTCCTATTAATCGGCAAAGCTCGCTTCAGAAAAATGACATTTGTAGTGATTCAAGTTAGCGAGAATATCTATCAAAATGAATTGCTTCATTAAAATTCAGTATCCACAATAGAGGTTTCCATTCATATCAAACATAACGCGCAGCATTAGCTTCTCAGTTTCTAATCACAGTTGAGGTACATGTATTATTTTTTTATTTATTTATTTATTTTTTTTTTTTTGTGGTTGGGGAGCCATTTTCTCATTGGTTAAATATGATTACAAAGGATTCACTTTTTATTACTAGAGATGAGCCTATCAAAAACTGGTTGACTGAAGTGTCTGTCTTAAATTCGTATCCTTCTGGCGTCAGTCTAAAGTCGCGCATTTCTGCCAAAATTAAATTTGGAATTAAATAAATAACTATAATTCTTGGAAGCTAATCTTTTTAATTGGAATATATTTGAAAATTTATACGTTTTCATCTGAAATCAAAAAATAGCAACTTCACTCAAAATGATCCTAATATATTTAAGAAAAAGAACATCAGATTTCAACTTCCGCGAAGAAGTTGACCGAGCAGATCTTGATACTCAGGTGAAGCCGTATCGAGAAAATTATTCGAAAAAAAATCTATTCGAATTGTAAATTGTTTGAATAAAAATTAATCGAAAGGACAATTATACTAAATGATAATTATTTGAAATACCTATGGTTGAAATAAATAAGTGGTGTTGCGTTGAAAATCAATACCAATTTAACTAGAACTCACGACTCGCTTGAAGGATGGCATAGGGCTTTTTTTTAGAGCAAGTGTCATCCGACCATCCCACAGTATGGAAATTCTTAGACGCTCTTGAAAGCGAAGAGAACTTGCAAGAAATTTATATTGCAAAAGTAAGACCATGTTGGCAAAATATCAAGAGCACCAAGAAATACTGCCACGTAAATCTTAAAAATCAGTTTCATCTTTAACGACTACTCCTTAGTAGTTGACTATTTGCGGGCGCTATCATAGAACTTAAGGTTATAAGATTTATTTTCTTACAAATATCATTAATAAAACAATTTTCTATTTCGGATTATAACCCTTTGCGTATTTCCTCTTTTGAATTTTACCTTTTTATTGGAATAAATAATTTCGCATTTCGAATAATTAACATTTGGTATGTGTATTCAGTATTTGATAATTTTGCGGCAAAACGCGCCATGGTTATCCGTAAGGAATTGTAAATGTAGGGCCAGCTTAGACTTAAATAATTATAATAATATTTATAAAGATTTACGGAAACATTATTGTCAATTATGTATTTAGTTAAATAACAAATAAAAATATAAATTTTGGTGCTGTATTTGATTTCTTGTTTGGTATTTTTGATTTTCTCCTTTGTTATTGGCAGCATACTTTGGCTGCAATGCTAAGTTTCCCAAGTTGAACAAACTGGTGCCATTTACACTATTTATTAGGTTGGTGCAAAAGTAATGACGTAATAACGTCGTTTTTTGGCGTATTTTTTAACGTCAAAAACGACATTATTACGTCATTATTTTTGCACCAACCTAACACATAATCTTTGTTGCCATATTTATCACAATGTTTTGGCACATGGCACAGTGGATAAAGGCGTTAGTTAGAGCCAGTGACAGGACCGAAAGAGTGTGAGTTCAATACCTGGTTAAGGCAGTGGAGAACTTGGAGAGGTGAATTAACAGGAGATAACTGACATCCATTAGACATGGCACGTGGAACTACAACAGTGTACCTTAGCGAGCGAAATAAAGGGTCCAGTTCGACATTCCAAACACCTGAAGAAGGCCGGAGCGTACAACGGCCGAAACGTTGTGATAAATATGGCAACAAAGATGAGGACAATATACCAAACAAAGTAAATAGTGTACATAACACCTCATCTCAGAAATATAGACAGATACTAGAGCTATTTCGTTTACGCTTCGTTACCTCTCTTTTACAGTTTTGTTTTTAGATCGCTTTCTTTCTGTAGTTTTGATGGACCAAGGGAAATTCTGAAATTTACAATGAACTTATTCCATTTAAAAAATAAAGCCTGTGAAAAAAGAATATTTTAAAATTAATATATGACAAAAAATAAAATGCTTTTGACAAAAAGCGTAAATGATTTCATTATAATTATGTAACAATAATGTAATGATATCCCGCAGACAACTCTACGGTTTTTGTTACCTCATCTCATTGTATGGTTACGAATTATTAACTTAAATTGAGCTTGAGATTTTATGGAATCGGCTCTAATTTTTTGTAAACTATTTGGATATCATATGAATGTTCTCATATTTTAAAGACAATGGCATCATCGGCCTTGTATATAAACAGGTACAGCAAAGTAAAACCTACATTGCCTTCATAAAGTCTCACAGAGGACGAAATGCATTGGCTAAGAATAATTTATCTCTTGTTATTCATTTTGTCTACTCTAACGATATACTCTCTCTTAAAGTATATATATATATATATATATATATATATATATATATATATATATATATATATATATGTGTGTGTGTGTGTGTGCGTGCGTGTGAAAATATATAGAAAATAGGAAAAACTCGTTAGGTAAACAATCCGAAGTCCTTTAGTATTTTTGTTTTTATTTTCAAAAAACAGTGCTCGATACAAAAGTAAAACCTGAATATAATTATTTATTTAAAAATATGATTCCTTCACTACATAAGAGTTCTCAGGTTTCAAAACAAGAGTCAAAAACTTCAATATAATTATTAGAATTAAATTACCAACCTTTGTTCCATCTTCAAGCGAAATTTTTGGAATAACTACTTCTTGAAATTTACGCGTTTGTATAAGCATATCCATTATTAAAATTAAAATTACTATGGTAACGACTAGAGCAATTATTTAAATAAGGGGCGTAAGGGTTAATAATCTGTATAAATGTCTCAGTTACATTCAAAGAGGTCAAGTCAAGTTAGGGTTGGGGTGTCTAAATTTAATGCGGAAGATCACATCGTCTACTCTGATTAAACGTTAGGTGTCTATGGAGATTTATTTATTTTATTTATTTTTATTTTCTTTCATGAAAGGGTTTTTTGTATATGAAACTGTCATAATTAGCTAAAATTTGTTTTTTTGACGACTGCATAAAGGTTTGTTTTTATTTATGATTGGGTTGAGTTTTTAAACCTTTTTACTTAAACTATTGAGTTTAAAATTTGTATTTATTATTATGATAATTATTTAATGCGAAAATATGATGTTGGCAATAAGAACGTATCTTTTTTATATATGATTGCGTTGGGCTTCTAAACCTTTTATTTAGACTATGGAGTTTAAAATTTGTATTCATTATTTAATTGTTTGTTTGTTGTTTATGCTAATTATTTAATGCGAAAATTTGATTTCGCCAAAAGACGGTTAACTCATGCCTATTGTTTTAATAAATTTTCATTATTTAGAAAGTTGATATATAACGACCGACAAGTTACTGCGTTTTTTGTTATTTATTTTTGTTATGTTTTTATTTTCTTCTTTCCTTGGCATACTTTTGGAGAAACTGTCCAAATGTTCTGCATATTCGAGCACTTTCAGCTCTACCCTTAGCCATTATCAAGGATGATTGTATTTTGACATTTAACTAAATGTATGGATCTTTTTTTATGTATTGAGATTGATAGGAATTTTTTTATTTCCTAAACACAATCAGTCGGATTCATAGTTCATGTTATTGCCCGAAAACACACACAAACACACAGATATATATATATATATATATATATACATACATACATACATATATATATATATATATATATATATATATATATATATATATATATATATATATAAGCAAATACATGGATATAGATCCGACAGTATGAAGAAAAATATAAGAAAACATAAACGAGATATTCGCCTCGGTAATTTAATCAAAGCTTAAGTTGTACACGCGACTAAATCAGATCATAATTTCAATTTTGATTCTGTGAAGATTTTAAAATCTATTCATAATAAAAAATCTTAGACGGATTTATGAGGCAGGTATCATATCTATCTCACGAACGGTGAATACTAGACCTGGCTTCTTTAATATTTCCCCTTTTCTAGCAAGATTAATGCTCGACAAACGTACATATAAATTTTAGATTAAAATAAAATTCTTTTCATTTTTCATTCAAAATACTATATTTTAGGAATACGTTTTCACAACATCGCCCACGTGACGCCGACGTGATCATATTGAAACGGAACGCTGATCTTAAAAAATTTCAGTTGTCTGTTTTGATTAGTCTTACTCTTATGTCCATCGTCTTTTCATGTTGAATAAAATATAGTCTGATGTTAATTATCTTTTATGAATGTCCTGAAGATGGTCTAATAGACCGAAACGTCCGACGTTGAGATTATATTAACATTAAAACAGCATAATTGCATATTAGGATTTTTGTTTGTTTTTTCCATATATTTTTCTTCATATATAAGGTTGGTGCAAAAATAATGTCGTTTTCTCACATAGTAACATGTGATAAAGCGACATTATTTTTGCACCAACCTTATCTATATATATATATATATATATATATATATATATATATATAGCTTCTTTCGTTAGCGTTAGGTTTTCTTGCAAAATTGAAAACCTTGACTGGTGTCTTACTATAAGAAAATTTCGAACTGTCTCTGTCAAACATGGCATTTATAAGAACCATGGAACTTGTATGAAATCTTTAAGACCTTTCGCCACGTAAGGTCACGGCTGTAAAAAATTGACTAAAACTGCCAACAGGCTACCTCATCCATTTCTCCCGCTGAGAGAGTTAGAACCCTTGTCTGTCATATGGCATAATTGCATGAATTATCTGTCAGATTGACATACACCTAGTGTGCGACTCGTCACCGGTTTGCTGTCTGCTTCTTTTTCTACTTTTACATTTGCATTTCAACCAAGGTTCATGCCATCCGTCACCGACAGCGTGACAATTTTCCCAACTTGAATTGTCACTGATCCGATTCGTGACAGATTTGTCATTTTTAAATGGTCCACGGGTGTCAAGCTGAATGCGCTGGCGAATGCGAACGCTTAGTACGGTTTGTCGTACCAGACACCGAGTCTACGATAAACTGAGCCAGCATTTAAAATGCAGTTTATCAGGCCATGCAACCAACAGTCAGGAAAAGGATGCAAAGCAATCCTATTAATTTACGGTATTTAACCGAATTTGGACTTTCTCCTTTCGAAATTAAAATTGATTAGATGCCTTTTCTACGGTTTATCAACCTTTTTGCTGGTTATTTAAAGCCATGAAATATTTTACGTAGTAAGAATTTTTTTTTTTTTTTTTTTTTTTTTTTTTGAGATAATGGTTTAATGATAATTAACCCTCAGCTGGGGGGTTGGAGTTTTTTCATATCTTTTCGAATGGCATAACAACGGAATGTAACGAACATAACGAGAATTGTAATTCAGCACTCTGATTGTTCCTTTCCGAGCCGTTATACATTACCCGACCTTCATGTCCAAGCACCTGATATTTCCAAATGGTCACCAATATCTAAATACGGAACATTGCTAAACTTCACTGATCTTACAGGGAAAGTGTCTCTACGTTAAATGGCCGTAAGCCTGTCAATAAAGAAGTTAGAAGAGTGCCATGATCATGAAAATAAGGAGGAGAGATGAAGAGAAACTCATGGCTTGAAGAAGCTAGAATTGTAATGCCCAGTAAGGCGTTGACGCAAAAGATAGCAATTCTTGTGAAGAATCTTCCAAAGTAGCATTAGTCGTGAAGAATCCTTCTAGCATTGAAGTCAAGCATAGAATCACTTCCGCGCTGGATAATGTTACCGGAGCTACAGTGTGTTTGGCAAGAACTTACTTAACTACTGACTTAACGTGTGCTGTGTCGCAGGCGGGGCGCATATTGAACATTTATGAAATCGGTCCCATAATAAACTTACGATGTTCAACACTTAAACTGTTCAATTTCATTGAATTAAACTTAGTACCTTTCAAGATAATTGCTTCTAAAATTATACAATTTTTTGGACACACTGTGTGTGTGTGTGTGTGTGTATATATATATATATATATATATATATATATATATATATATATGAAGAAAACAAAAAAAAATCCATATATTTGCTTATATATATATATATATATACACAGTGTAACCCTGATATAAGAGACCCTGATATAAGAGAGATTTTCTCTGGTCCCAAATTATAGCCTGTGTTAATTTATATAAAATAGACCAAACCCGGATATAAGAGACTTATTATCCGGTCCCGATAACTCTCTTATATCAGGGTTACACTATATATATATATATATATATATATATATATATATATAAGGTTGGTGCAAAAATAATTTCGTTTTCTCACATAGTAACATATGTTAGAAAACGAAATTATTTTTGCACCAACCTAATATATATATATATATATATATATATATATATATATATATATATATATGACATGTATCAAAAATATTTTTAAAACCTCTGGGTGCGGCTTTCTCGCATCAAAATATGCTAAAATGTCCATATAAACATTTTTCCAAAAAACTATCGTTGCACCTCAACACAGCAACTCATAACAAATGTTCAAAATGTTCTCCTCATATGCATACATTCTTCGGATTATTAACTGGCGGACCCTTTCAAATACACCCCCCACGGTGTCGAATGGTTTCGCGGGCCCCCGTGACACGATGATGAAGATTCTCTGCATTATTGATGTCTGCTACATAAACCAATTGTTTTACGTGGCTCCACACATAAATATCAAAAAGATTGAAGTAAGGGTGAAGGTAAATGAGACCGTACCTCGGTTGCCTATCCATATTTCATGGTAGATGTCAGCCAGTGCATCGCGAACAATTTGATAAATATTTGCTGGAGCCACATCATGCATGAACTACGTGAGTCTTGGTATTAGCAGGGGTACATCCTCTAGCAGATATGGAAGTGTGTTCGAAATAATTTCCCTGTAGACATCTCCTATAAGATGTGCTGAGTAAACACGTAGACCTACCAGACAATCACCTACATTTCCAGTTGACACATAAATCGTAAAATGATACTGGAATCTAGCCTGTATGGAGATTCCAATCCGCCCACAACTGTTGGTTGTGTAAATTTGTTATTCCATCTCTTGCAAATGTTGCTTAATCCGTAAACAAGACTGAAGAGACAGTGAACGGTTCGGTAATTAAAAGTCGGCGAGAGTTCTCTCATAGTGAGTGATCAGAGGGCGAAAGGCCCCGCACGCGTTGCAAATGATACGGATACAGGAGCTGCTATTGAAGTACCATCCATGTGGTAATAGGACATGCACGATATGCTAGGGCTATTTCATGTATGCTGATTGCTGAATCATCTTCATCAAACTGCAGCATGTGTTCTTCATGGTTAGGCATACGGGCGGAAGTTTTTCAATCCATAGTTTGTGGTGCCATGGATCCTGCCTCAGCAACGCGATGATAAACAGCAAGAAATGTTACATGACTTGGCGACCTTCAGTCTGGAGACGCAATCCGATACAGCCGTACAGCCTCGCGTCCATTACCATTCGCACGGCCGTATGTAAAAAATTATAAAAATTGACGATATGAATATCCTGATATTGTTAAACGGAACACTTCTCAGTTACCTACTACACACGTAAAAAGTTGAAGACAGACGAGCCACCAATGTACACGAATGACAAATGTAAGCTAGTCTAATTGGCACCATAACGTGATAACTACAGAAACTTTGTGCACCTACCTTAGCAAAACTCTTGTGGAAATGGAGAAATTAGGGAATTCAACTGTAATCTTGTGACGAAAATATAATGAAAGATTACTTCGTGTTTGTAGAACATTCATATTTGTTCAAAGGGAGATATCAAAAATGGTAAAATATTTGTTTTTCCTTCATTACGACCTCTATTTCGAAACTGACTGGACGTTTTACCGAAGCTCTTAATAAGAGTCGTAAGTTTTTATTTTCTATCATTACTTCTGCAAGGAGAATTATTTGTAGGCAACATATAGTGTTTTTTTTTTATATTTTAAATTTTTATTTACTTATTTATTTATTTATTTATTTATTTTGCAATTTGAGGCAAGCGATTGCCACCGAGATTATGCCAGTAACAAGAATTCATTATCATTTCGCGGAGTTTCGCTTCAAATGTTATTAGTTGCCATTATAGTTTTTCGAATTCCCTTTCCCATAACAACTGGACTTGAAATCCCAAACATAACTCACGGATGAACATATGCGGACATATGGTTTTATATATATATATATATGTATATATATATATATATATATATATATATATATGACTGTCTTATATGTGTAATTATGAGCCGTTCTAAATTCTGTATATTTGCTTTAATTTCGGGTGAAAATAAAGACATTGTCCAACATTTGCATTTTTTTTTTATTTTTATTAAGCTGTTCCTTGATCTAAGTTTTCGGCTCAAATGTGTCATCTTTAGAGTGGTTATGCGGATATTTAAACAAAGATATTCACCATCAAAGATGATATTCTATTATGTTGACATAGAAGATTGCTATGCGACGATAACAGTCGCGGAATAGCAGACGCAGATCGTAAATTCATGATGCAGTTCTTTGACGTGTACCACGTGAGAGACCGAAATATTAACAGAAACCTATATCTAGATGCAAGGTAATGTGTTGTGACTAGTTTGAAATGTAATTTTGTTTAGTGTGGGTTGTTTTGCTTTAATGTAGATGGCCTCCCATATCTGAAGGTATTTTTTACTGGGTGGATGTGTGGGTATCGTTGTGCTATCAACTAATATCTGTCTAATAGTATGTAAATGGCAACGCTTTCCTGAGAAATGTTGTTTAATAAAGGTGACAGGTTAATTGTACGAGAGAGCATGCATATATATATATATATATATATATATATATATATATATTCCTTGTAGAGAAAAGAAATTTTCTGGCAATTTCCAGTGTTTAAAGCTCTTAGTATATTTATTTGCATCATTGACAGACCAACTTCTTATCCTGATTTAATTGGCGTATTCAGACTTGTACCGAAGCGGGCAGAATAGACATGAAGGAGAAAACAGTTAATTCTTTGTCAGTCGACTAAGAAGAGAAGTCTGTCATCTCGATATCGAGTAACTGTTGTCGGTTATTTCTTTAGCCAAATAGACTGGCACTGGTCAAATGATTATTTTCGAATTTAACAGATTCTGTTAAAGAGTGGAACAATAGCGAAACAGTGCTGACAGGCCGACTGCCCGTGTTGCATAAACACCAGTTTTTGTCCAAGAGAGGTTCGACTAAGCGCCTCCTAGCGACCGATGTCTACGTTTTTGATTAGTCGACACGGGAGGTACCTATCATCATCTATTCCCATTATGATGCGAGTCGGGACAAGAAGCTGCCAATGCGGACAATCCTAATGACTACTGTTTGGCTCAGGTGAAGAGCCCCAGGTTTGACCATAGATGCGGGGAGAGGTGATTTTGTTCTCTTATTCACTTGCTCACACGTCAATAGAGATCACGGGGGAAACGACTAAGTGCAGTGTCCATGCTTTGCAGTTTGTTGTAATGTGTTTGTTATTCTGATCTCAATACAGACAATTTTGCTTCCGCATGGGTATTCAGCAAGATAAGAAAATGGCGGACATCGAAAGACTGATTTGTACGTTTTGATAAATTGCGTGCAGCAAATATAGTTGTTCGATTTGGAATCACTCCAGGTCCCAGGGAGTTCATCCATTTACACTGAAGCATTTGTTTAAAACACGCACATACAGGCACACTGATTTTATATATATATATGCGTGTGTGTTGCGAGTAGCGTAGCCGACTGATGATTAAAATATTTCATACAACGAAAACGCGTTATGAGAAATCAGACAGCCAAGTTCGAATTGCAGTCAAGTTGATTACATTCACCAACGTGAAAATATTCCTATCCCTCCTATGGGTTAAATAGTACGACTTGTACTTTGAAAAATCTTTATACTCAAATGATTATGTAATAAAACACTTGAAATCCAAAATGTTTCGAATTTAGATAACGCACATGTGTGTGATAAGCCGTAAAAATAATCTGTGTACAAAAAATTACGATATAAATAAAATATATCGGAAAAAAATATATGAATAAAAACAAAATGAAAAATTTTCTTTACCAATGCGTTTCGTCGTCCGAGGGATTTTATCAAGGTAAATTTAATTATTTTATTTTTTTAACACGTGTTTATAAACAGTGGTAGAGAAATATCGTTAAGTTTTCAAAATCTTTAATTTTAAGAAAGCTTTAAAAAATTCTTAAATCTAGCTTTGTAAATAAACTATGGAGAACACTAAGTGAGATATATATTCAAACACAGATATTCCATGGTTATAATCTATTATATTGGAATCCTAATCATGATTCAATTCATCAGACCTACAAATTCAAAAATAAATGGGAAAATTTGAATTTTCTAATTATATAAATTTTGAACCTGGACATTGAGCTCTACCTAGATTCTATCCTCTTGGAAATTTATATATATACATACATACATACATATACACACACACATACACACACACGCATTTTATATATATATATATATATATATATATATATATATATATATATATATATATATATATATATATATCTTACTTAAAGAAACCTTTCTGTTTAGTAATTTTTTTCCTAAAATATCGATAATCACTTCGCAGTCTTTGTAGGTATATTTGTCCCAGACAACTCAAGGATGATCATTTAACTTTAATCCACACAAAAAGGGTGTGTGCTTGCTTTTCAGTGGATAAAATCTGAATGCTTATAATCGAGGCTGTTTGCTGACCATAATAATAGAAGTAGGCGCAAGATAATTGTCGGGCCCTGTTTGGTGAAATATCAGTTTTTTACTTGTAAGACGTAGTGTCTACTGCATGTTGCAGGCCAGGGCAATGATGTAAGATGACCCCGCGCTAACCAGACACATGGCTTCCGAATCGGCCTTACCTACAAGATCCCCAAAAATAGAGGGCATTATTTCTGGGTGCGGGCTTCACAGTAAGAGTGGGCAGAGGTTTGTCAATTTCGTCTGCCAACGATCTTCCGGGATTCACTATGGATTTACTTCCATA
>OZ010595.1:66871209-66943709 GCA_963932145.1 Acanthosepion lycidas
TGTTTCGAACTACGGGTCATTTATTAGGTTGGTGCAAAAATAATTTCGTAATAATGTCGTTTTTTGACGTATTTTAACGTAAAAAAAACGACATTATTACGTCATTATTTTGCACCAACCTAATATTACTAGACGACCCAGAAAGTAAAATTTAGTTTCCGCTTGGTTTTAATGTTCTCTATACAAAGCTCATGTCTTTACCTCTTTCACTGTCTGACGTCTATTAATTATGTCTTATGCTGTAATTTCTATAAGAAGAAATTAGTATCAAACCTCCGTTATATACTTGATAAGCATTAGCAATGTAGCCGTGTCAGACTGAGAGGCAACACGAGCAGAATACTGTGTCATAAATCAACAACTTCATTATTTGGAGGAATCACCAGTGAATAAATACACTAATATTTAAAAAAAAAAAAGAATTCCAGTATGTTCTGTGTGAACAAATATCTCGTAATTATATTCTTTCGAATCTGACAAATATTCTTATCAATGTTGTTGCAGACATAACGTAACCGCCGTTGTGCAGGTGTTTTTCAATCCAGGTAATCCTAAAGAAATTTCGAAGCCTTTGTTACGAAAGCTGCTTAATTAATTATGAAAATTTGACATGACGCCAGTTAAATATTCATGAAAAATATTTTGCGTGTTGCTGAAAGCATCTCCAGTACCAAGGGGGGGGGGGTTAATGTATATTTGAACTTTAAAAAAAACCGCCAGAATCTGTCTTGTTTCCTATACTTCACAAGAGTGTAAAAACTAAGGGCTTTTGTCGTATGATCTTTCGCATCAACTGCAATATTATCCCAATGTAGAGACTAACAAATAAATCCAAAATTTCGTATTGATTAAAAGGTATTCAAAACGGTAAAGCACATTTGTAACGCCACTTGATGGCTTCAAAATTGTCTACACGACATTAGTTAACGGCGATTGAGTTGGGAGATAACGGATAACGCTTCAAATGTATCTTTCAGTAAATATTATTCACACCACACCCCGCTTCAGTCATACGTCAAGTCGCTCGGTCTTCGATTCTGTTCTCTACTTTGTACCTATAAGAATGTTGCTTTTATTAACTACTGCCTATCTTCAGAGAGATTACCAAAGATTAAGAGAATCGCATAATACGGTTTGGATCCAAAATAGGCCAGAAAATGCAGGCCACTCATCCAAGATAGGGATGAAGGATCTATGGAGAGGTGAAGAATTGTCAGTTTCTCTAAAATTCGTCTTTGGACATTTTACCAAGTGTTGCCTTCGAGGATTTGGTTTCAAGAATCCTTTCTTTGTTCCAAATCGGGAATATTATATCTCAGTCAATCGTACAAGAGATTGTAGACGATAATAACTGGAATAAGAGGCTCTGAAAAAAAGAAAATAGGAAAATATTAAACTCAAATGAGAAAAAGAAAGAAAATAGAAAATTACAAAGCGTCGAAAGAAAAAAAAAAGAAGATAGGTAAATACAAAGCTTTGAAAGAAGAAAGAAAATAGGAAATATTAAGCTCTGAAAGGAAAAAAAAAATAGAAAAATACTAAGCTCTAGGAATCTCTGAAAGAAAGAAAAGGAAAAAATATCAAAGTAGCTCTGAAAAAAAAGCTTTGAAAAGAAGAAAGAAAATAGCTTACTTTGAAACTCGGTAAAAGTGAAGGAAAGAGAAGATCGGAAAACATTAAGATCTAGAAAGTAATAAACAAGTGAGATACGACATTCACTTTGAAAGAGTGAATATAGATTATTATATGAGAAAATTGAAACTACAGAAAGTACGAAAACTAAGAAGGAAAGAGAATAGATATAAATAACAAAATAAAGTAAAGGTTACCAGTTCTATAAATAAACCACAAACCAAAACGACAAGAAGTAAACTAAAAAAAAAAACGAAAAACATAGAAATGATTACCATAAGTTAAAAAAGAAATAAAGAGCATAAAAATAGAACGAATAAATCTATCGATCTTAGCATTATATATATATATATATCCATGATTTTGAACGAAAAATATCCAACGTCCAGGATGGAAAGAAAAACAGGGCGTTTAATAGCCAGTGGAATGGAGGCCCAAACAGGAAATTGGGAAGGGAAGAATGAAAAATAGAGAACAACAAATAAGATAGACAAAAAGAGACCAAAAAGAGGAATAGAGTAAGCAACTGAGACAACGCATTTGCCAAAAGGAAAAATAAATAATTGTCTGAATGTACGCAAGCTATAAAAAAAATGAGAATGAGAGAGAAAGAAAGAAAACGAATAGAAAGTAAGTGGCCGGGGAATACGTTAGATGATACAGATGTTTTTTTTTTTGTGGGGGTGGGCGCTATTTTTGGCTTTGGGGGGCATTTTTGCTTTTTTTTTCATTACTACGATCTCCTTCATCGTATTAATGAGATCGTAGTAATGAATTGCGAAGTTGGCATTAAAGTCCAGATAGTTAAGGGATATTCAAGAGTTACTTCCCGTGATTCTGCAGCCAAAACAATCTGAGTATATCACCCTGAGAAACGCGGCGAAAAATGATGACAATAAAGAGATTTCTGTAAAATAATAGAGAGAAAAAGTAAAGAGAATAAGGATGGTGAAGGGAGGAGGAAAAATTTATAAGAAGCAAGTCGAAGAAGAGCTCAATTTCGGCAGAAATTAGTTTAAAAGAAAAAAGCGAAATTCAAATAAAATGAAAATATAAAAGAAAATGACAGAAAAAATGTAAGAACAGAAAAATTTGAAGCTAATGATAAATAAGGAGAAATAAGATTCATAAGACGATAGAAAACGAAATGCTGGTCGATAGATTGAAAGGAATAATAGCCACGAAGACTGAATGAAAGGGAAAAAAAAAGAAGACACAAAAAGAAAGACTGAAAGTAAAAAAAAAAAAATAGTAGACGAAAAACCGAAAGAAAGATGGCGGGGGAAGAAACGAACAAAACGGTTGAGGAAAAGATAGATAAGCGAACAGAATGCAAGAGGTGCAAAGGAAAAAATAACAAATTAAAGAAAGAAATGGAAAACGATAAAAAGGCAATATCGGAAGGAGGATAGAAAGAAAAAACTGAAAATAAATTGAAGGAATTAAGGAAAATTGGTAACGAAAAACAAAGCAAAAACAGGAATAGGACAGACATAATTAAAAGAAGGATCATTTGAAAGAAAGAAAAATGGATACAAGAGGAGGCACTGTTCTTGGAAGTAAAGCCGACACTACAGACAAAGATATAGATTCATTAAGTAAAGGTCAGTTCGAATGAGGCAGAAGGATCCAGACAAGAATTAAAAGGAAATCATTAAATAAAAGGACAAAAAACGTAACGTATGAAGCCGTTCAAATTAAAAGCAAATACTGGAGTGAGCAAAGCCAAGAAATTAAAGAAAAAACTGATGAAAGAAGAAATAGTTGAAAGAAAAACATTAAATATAACCGCGATAGAAACGGAAATTATATAAAATATATTATATATATAAAATATGTGCCTGTGTGTGGAAAAGATATGTCGAAAGTTGAGGCATATTTAGAGCCTTGCTTTTCATATCAGTCACTAAGACATTACAAGTTTGCCAGGCAAGTGAACGTCGGCGATTTGAAGCGACGTGAAATACGACTTTACCACGGAGACCAGGAAGCTTGCTCGTATCCCGGACCGAAGATAAACTAGAATTTATTGGAAGCGGGCGGTTTCTTTCTTCTCGAGACCAGCAGAGTAGACGAAGCGAGAGATGACACTGAAAAGAAGCGTGCTTTGAAAGAGGCGTCAGCCATTTTGGAAAGGGAATGGGAAAAAAAAAGATAATTGTGAAAAATATTTCATTTCTTATTTTGATGGAAAAAAATTCACACACACACACACACACACACACACACATATATATATATATTATCAAAAAATAAATCTGCGCTACGGTTTCTTTCCAATATCTATTTCCTGAAATACTAATTTGCATATATATATATATATATATATATATATATATATATATATATATATATAATATAGGCAGGGTAGATTAGGGTAGCGGCTCGGATTGAGGAGAGTTCGAATTCCAGTCGAATCTATTACATTCACTTACGTGCTAATACCTTTGGGAAAGGAATGAATTCTCTTCTTCTCCCTCCAGCTATGAGTAATTAGCAGGACAGACTGGGTTCTATAGCCTAGGATGGTAACTGGTCTAGGAGAAGGAAAATTCTGAATTCAGAAACTGTGGAGGGTCATTTGGGGACCATGTGGCACGTAGTGCACCAAGTCTCTGTATTCAGCCCTTCAAAAAGTTTGATTGGTTCTACACAAAGCCTTCACTATAATCAAATCATATGTGTCTGGCTGTTGGTTGCTATGAAGTGAGTTGCTGACCCTGATACGTCGAATATGACAGGAGTCCACCATATATATATATATATATATATATAGATATTTTTATGTTTATACATTCTTTTTATAGATACAAATATTTAAGTAAATGCTCTGTTTATAGTAAACAGTATTAAACAACATTTACCGGCCTGAATGTCCGAGAAGTTTTCAGGCCGGTAAATGTTGTTTAATACTGTTTAATATAAAACAGAGCATTTACTTAAATATTTGTATCTATAAAAAGAATGTATAAATATAAAAATGTCTTAAAATTATTGTCAGACTTTGTCCATTTCATAATGTGATATATATGCACATTTCATTGAATACGACAGACAAGGTGCTTTGATTTTAGTTTTTTTATATATACGATTTCTCATGCGATCTAATATTTATTTTCTATTTAGATGATAAATTATATAAAAACTGTCCGAATGTTCTTTTATTCCGAGCGCTTTTGACTATACATTTAGCCATTTTAGTAATAGTTTGGGACCTGGATTGTGGAATCGAAGAACCGATTTCGAATTCCGGTTGAGTTAATTACATTCGCTTACTTTCTTTCCCAGCTATGGTTAAAATATCAGAACAGATTTAATCTTATAGCCTTGGATGGTAACGTGTCTAGAAGGAAACTCTGAATTCAATCCGGATCACACTATCCTGAAGGTGCGTGTATACGCGACTGGGACCGCTTGTGAATCCGAGTTCCTAATGGATTTGTTATGGACATGCATGTCTGAATGAATGCGGCCTCTTCTATGCTTGATCAGCTTTCGTTCCCGTGCGGTGGGTTCGTTTGATGTATCAACCGACCGGATGAATGCCGCAACAGGTAAAGGTACTTATGAAACGACTGAGCTTGTCCCGGTGTCTGGGTCCATCACTCAGGCATCAGGTTTCCGACTCAATAAGAAGTTCTGCTTAAATTCTTGGGCAACAACCCCATCTAGAAACCTTCTTCTTCTTCTTTGAGTGGCTATTGAGCCTTTTATTGGGTGAAAAATACAGCATAAGAAAAGCTAAAGTGGTCTTGCTTTGAAAAGTGGAAAAGAGGTGGTGTAGATTTCCAAGGTTCCTAATTAAGTATGTTGGTTTTGTCTAAAGAAAATATTAGTTAAGATGATGTTTTAGATGGATTGTAGACCTTTACAAAATTTGGCCCTCGCTTTTAATACTTGATCTAATCGGGGTGACTGTAATGATTAGAGACTAGAGTTGCAATTATCATGTAATGTGTTTGATCTGTTGCAAAGGCTATCTTTTGTTCAGAAATGGAGAAAAATGTATTCCTCATTAAACGGGAAAGTAGCATTTATTTTGTTTTGTTTTTTGTTTAGTTTTTTTGTGTGTGGTGGGGGGAGCTTTGCGTGTAACGAGAAGTTAAGGAAAAATATTCGACGTGACGTCTGTTTTAATTGGAATGGAACTGAGCGTCCGCCTCTTCGCTTCCTTTTCAAATATTTCCTCTTTGGAGATGGAATATCACCAATGTCACTTGGCTGGCCAGACTCAAAACAGTCTATTTGTGCGGCGCCAGTCCAATACAATACTGGCAGGCGGCAAAGATAGTGATGAAAAAAAAAAACAGATTATTTTAATTTTCTTTTTTTTTTTTTTTTTTTTTTTTTTGCCCATACGGTTCAAATTCTTTGTTGATAGTTGATTCAGGTGAGAGGATATTAATTATAAGCTAAAGATCAAGCTACTAAGAATCTAAAATATGCACTTACCTATGTACAAAGATGAACTGTACTTAAGTTACACACAGTTATTTGAATGTAGTAAATTATAATTATCTTAGACATTCTTTTTTTCACAGATATTCTGAATAAGATATATATTCGCCTAATCGGAATTATCTAACATACAATGATGGAGTAATGTAACTCTATTCATCGACAAACACTTTCAAGAATTTGTTTCAGGTACTAAATGTCAGAACAATAAAAATGCACCATTTTGAACTTAATTTTTCGTAACGACGAGTAGAATTTCTTTTCGCAACTCCAATAGAAATGGCATAAGATTTCAACAGTCTGACAGATCCTAAAGGGAAATAATATGTCGTTCAGCAAGCCGACAAAATATTAAATAGTTAGTATCCGATACATTAAGAATCCATATATGGATAAATGTGAAGAGAAAAATTGTAGGCGTAATCTCATCAATTTTCTTCATTTATATTCGACATATCGATTAACGAGCTCACTCCTGCTCTTTGGATTTAATATATGTAATATAATAAAATCATCTCCCTATATATATATATATATATATATATATATATATACACATACAGACACAGAGTTGCTATGGATAAATTGTCTAAATTAGGCAAAAATGAAAATAACATTGACATCTCATTTTAACAGATATA
Source organism: Acanthosepion lycidas (assembly GCA_963932145.1). Classification (NCBI taxonomy): domain Eukaryota; kingdom Metazoa; phylum Mollusca; class Cephalopoda; order Sepiida; family Sepiidae; genus Acanthosepion; species Acanthosepion lycidas. The sequence continues at coordinate 66,877,941 of OZ010595.1, forward strand.
TTTATCAAAATTACACAAAAATATTCTAAAGGGTGTTTCATTAAGAGGGATCAAAGTCAGCAGTAAATAAATCAGTGTTATTGGTGAAAATTTATTTATTTCTCTACTGGATCATGTAATTTAAGTCATAGAAATTATTCGTGAAAAATAATATCATGCAAATGTCCGCCAAGGCTTTGGCGGCACACCTCTACTCGATGGTCAAAATTTTTGATGACGTCTCTGCATAGCTGCTTTTCAATCTCACCAATATGCCTTATTATCTCATCCTTCATCTATTGAATTCTTGTTGACATGTTGGCATAAACTTTACTTTTGAGATGACCCCAAAGAATGAAATTTAAAGGCGTCAAGTCGCACGATCGTGGTGGCCAAGTGAGTTCTCTGTTTCGAGAAATGATGCAACCTCGGAACCTCTCATTACATTTATGTTTGAACGTCCATTTTGGAAATAGGCTTCGATAACTTTAACACATTGTTTGATTGTTAATCTTACCATGTTTGAAATTGGCAAAGACTTAAGTTGTTGAATCTGAAAGAAAAAGCAAGAAATCATTAGAGGCGTAAACTTCATTCTCATTTAAATTCGGTCCAACCACGGTCTCCAGACGACTTCGGAATCTCCTACACATCTTCTGGACTGTCCCTTTGTTTAATTTTCGAATGCTGCCATAATCATCGCCTTCAGTTTATTTTTAGTGCTACAAGGAGTTTTGTTGATCTCTCGCACAACGATACCCCACACATAATAATCATAGGTGGTCAGATGTAAGGGTGATTCCGCAGAAATTGTCTGACAGCCATGACTGTGTGTGGCGTGGTGCGGAGTACTTTTGCCAGATATACGGTTTTCCATGCTGTTATAATAATATAGACCTCACTTACTACTACTTCGGCAGTTTGACATGCTGAGACTTCGATATGAGTAGGCTCTATACCAATTTTTCAACTGCTGTCTTTGTTAATTAAATTTTAAATTTCGAGTTCTGACGCTGAATGCAGTCTATACGACTGATGTACTCGGTGTCAATTGAAATAGACTATACCATGAGGTAACTTTGGATTTCTCTGTTGTGTAATATATATATATATATATATAATTACCCATCCATCGATTTTATACCGATTAGTATCTAATATCAGTATGTAACTAAACCGCAGCACTGCACGTATAATTTCACTAGAGTGGGGTAGGTTTGTATAGAAATTTTTCAAGCGTAGCTCAGATGTGGTACAAGGCCGAAAATATGGGGCACCCAGTGAGGATCGAACTTACTACTCAGTCGCAATTGTTCAGGTTTGTATATAATGAGCTATTACTTCTCTGGAGAATTATTAACAGAAAAATGGTACACAGTATAAAAGAAGTTACCAACTTAGGTTACAATTGAGGCGTCCCCATCAAAGCAAGAGAGGCCAGTCTGCCTTGCTGTTTAACAGTCATCTGAGAAAAGACGTGACTTTTAGAAGGTCACAAGCGCCGTGTACACGAAACAGAATTAACGGGATTTCAAATTTTCACACAAATAGCTATCTCTCTCTCTTTCTCACCGACTAACTCAGACACGCATCACTGTATCTCTCCGAAACCCAACTATTTCTCACTCTCTCTAAAACCTAACTATTTCTCTCTCTCTCTAAAACCTAACTATTTCTCTCTCTCTCTAAAACCAAACTATTTCTCTCTCTCTCTAAAACCAAACTATTTCTCTCTCTCTCTAAAACCAAACTATTTCTCTCGCTCTCTAAAAGCAAACTATTTCTCTCGCTCTCTAAAAGCAAACTATTTCTCTCTCTCTCTAAAAGCAAACTATTTCTCTCTCTCTCTAAAAGCAAACTATTTCTCTCTCTCTCTAAAAGCAAACTATTTCTCTCTCTCTCTAAAAGCAAACTATTTCTCTCTCTCTCCAAAACCCAACTATTTCTCTCTCTCTCCAAAACCCAACTATTTCTCTCTCTCTCCAAAACCCAACTATTTCTCTCTCTCTCCAAAACCCAACTATTTCTCTCTCTCTCCAAAACCCAACTATTTCTCTCTCTCTCCAAAACCCAACTATTTCTCTCTCTCTCCAAAACCCAACTATTTCTCTCTCTCTCCAAAACCCAACTATTTCTCTCTCTCTCCAAAACCCAACTATTTCTCTCTCTCTCCAAAACCCAACTATTTCTCTCTCTCTCCAAAACCCATCTATTTCTCTCTCTCTCTCTCCAAAACCCATCTATTTCTCTCTCTCTCTCCAAAACCCATCTATTTCTCTCTCTCTCTCCAAAACCCATCTATTTCTCTCTCTCTCTCCAAAACCCATCTATTTCTCTCTCTCTCTCTCCAAAACCCATCGATTTCTCTCTCTCTCTCCAAAACCCATCTATTTCTCTCTCTCTCTCTCCAAAACCCATCTATTTCTCTCTCTCTCTCTCCAAAACCCATCTATTTCTCTCTCTCTCTCTCCAAAACCCATCTATTTCTCTCTCTCTCTCTCCAAAACCCATCTATTTCTCTCTCTCTCTCTCTCCAAAACCCATCTATTTCTCTCTCTCTCTCTCCAAAACCCATCTATTTCTCTCTCTCTCTCTCCAAAACCCATCTATTTCTCTCTCTCTCTCTCCAAAACCCATCTATTTCTCTCTCTCTCTCTCCAAAACCCATCTATTTCTCTCTCTCTCTCTCCAAAACCCATCTATTTCTCTCTCTCTCTCTCCAAAACCCATCTATTTCTCTCTCTCTCTCTCCAAAACCCATCTATTTCTCTCTCTCTCTCCAAAACCCATCTATTTCTCTCTCTCTCTCTCTCTCCAAAACCCATCTATTTCTCTCTCTCTCTCTCTCTCCAAAACCCATCTATTTCTCTCTCTCTCTCTCTCCAAAACCCATCTATTTCTCTCTCTCTCTCTCTCCAAAACCCATCTATTTCTCTCTCTCTCTCTCTCCAAAACCCATCTATTTCTCTCTCTCTCTCTCTCCAAAACCCATCTATTTCTCTCTCTCTCTCTCTCCAAAACCCATCTATTTCTCTCTCTCTCTCTCTCCAAAACCCATCTATTTCTCTCTCTCTCTCTCTCCAAAACCCATCTATTTCTCTCTCTCTCTCTCTCCAAAACCCATCTATTTCTCTCTCTCTCTCTCTCCAAAACCCATCTATTTCTCTCTCTCTCTCTCTCCAAAACCCATCTATTTCTCTCTCTCTCTCTCTCCAAAACCCATCTATTTCTCTCTCTCTCTCTCTCCAAAACCCATCTATTTCTCTCTCTCTCTCTCCAAAACCCATCTATTTCTCTCTCTCTCTCTCCAGAACCCATCTATTTCTCTCTCTCTCTCTCTCTCCAGAACCCATCTATTTCTCTCTCTCTCTAAAACCCATCTATTTCTCTCTCTCTCTCTCCAGAACCCATCTATTTCTCTCTCTCTCTAAAACCCATCTATTTCTCTCTCTCTCTCTCTAAAACCCATCTATTTCTCTCTCTCTCTCTGTCCAGAACCCATCTATTTCTCTCTCTCTCTCCAGAACCCATCTATTTCTCTCTCTCTCTCTCTCTCCAAAACCAATTTATTTCTCTCTCTTTCTCCAAAACCAATTTATTTCTCTCACTCTCCTATACACACACAGTCTCTATATCGCCTACGCCCACTATTTCTGTCACCCCCACCCCTGTTAATCATATATATATATATATATATATATATATATATATAGTTCAGTCTCGCAGCATTAACGTAACACTCATGCCACACTCACTTACATAAAAATAATAATTAGCGAAAACTGAAAATCCTATAAGCACTTTATATAAAAGAAGTAAATCCCCAAATAGTCATCTATGAGTATAGCAACAACTTTCTTAAATGTTTGTAGCATATATATATATATATACAATTAGAATAAAAGTTACCTCCCTTATATTGTGGAAAACAAAACGTGAATTTTTAAACCTAGAACGCTGCGTAACGCAGTAAAACGAAGTTTTGAATTTACAGAAATACATATACACTTTCACAGAAAATTTAAACCCCGGACGATAGTCTCAATCCAGACTGAAAGTACCTGGGGAAAATAAAAACTATTTGAAATAAAATTTTGATACTTTTCTTAATCAATTTTGTAAGGATATCAAGAAATCCGTGAACTTGAAAGGATCACAACCAAATTAATCACATATGTCTAAATTATTTAAGCAAATCTGTTTGAAGAAAATTATGCTGCATATATATATATATATATATATATATAATCTTGATTTACATCGAGCTCTCAGGATTTTATCCTCCTTGGGATTAACTATACGGATCACCAAGTTTTTCATAACTATATATATATATATATATATATATATATAAGGTAAATTTCTTTTAACGTAGTATGTCTCAGCACGCTTCTTTATTCGAAGTCGTTACATTTTTATGGACCTTAGCATTTCGAAATTACTTATTTTCTATCTTGATAAGGATCATTTCAATATATATATATATATATATATATATATATATATATATATATATATATATATTCGATCTTCGATTTGATTCACCTCTCCACTTGTTTGAGTCTTTCCAATTATCTTGACGCCAGCTTTGGGCGGCGCTGAGCCAAAAGTTTTCGTCGTTGGTTGAAGATCTAAATCTTTACAGAGACATAGAGATTCTGGGTTCTATGATTAAGCGATCATCTGTCACACAATTACCCACTATTAGACTGATATATAAATCTACCTATCATTATACACACACACACACACACATATATATATTTATATATATATATATACACATATATATATATATATATATATATATATATATATTAGACATTTTTTTTGTTTATACGTTCTTTTAATAAATACAAAGTTAACGACATTTACTGCCCTGAATGTACGAGAAAATGTCATCGAAAATATCGAACCTGTATCCTATACGGAACCGTCATATAGCCTGACGTGCTTTTACCGACTGAGCCACAGAGGGGCGTTTCGGTTAGCAAGGTCGATGTTATTGTTTTTAAACTAAAATTGTCCATGATTTTCTCTCGTACATTGATATCTGCTCGATACCTATCGAAATGTAAACAAATAACGTCACCCATTATGAAATGGACAAAGTCCGACAATTATTTTAAGATACTTTTTATGCTTATATATATATATATATATATATATATATATATATATATATATATATGTTCAGATCATTTCACTTATGTGTTGACTGGACTATTTATACATGATACTTAATGGTGGATTACGGGTAGCAAGGTCAGGTCTTTCCAACTTATTGTATTATGCTATCCTTAAGTGCGTAGGCGGCAACGGTTATGTTTTTAAATCATTTCACTCCAAGCAAAGAAGAAACGCCACGAGTGCGCAGGCGCTTGCAGGAACTGAAAGTGAAAGAGAATACTGAGAATGGGAAGGATTGAAGAATTGTCAAAAGATTAACGGGATTCAAGAAAACAGAAGATGGCGATTGATTTTGCATTTAATTTTTTAAAGATTTTAGGTTATCTTCTTTGGATTTTGACAGGATTCTCTAGATTACTCTAAGCGTTATTCAGTAGAAATAATTGAGTTCGAATGAGGTTATTTTACCTATTGTTTTGTTGGTTTAATTTTAATTAATTATCATTGATTAATTATTATCTATTTATGCATCATTTATCGTTTATTATTATTATTACATTTACTTAATTGTGGTTATGCTTGAATTCGTTGTTTCTTTATTAATTACTTATTCATTTAATTTGTTAATAAATGTATTTTTGTGCAATGCTTGGTTAGCTTATTTGCTTAGTTTAAAAGTATTGGCTTTATTGAAAGTAGATTACATGATCTGCGTTGTGTCTAGTGAAAGTATTTGCTTTTTTCTTGGGAGTGTTTACAAGGTTTTCGTTTCAAGTTTTCGATTTTTACGTAATGAAGATAAAAAAAAAATGTTTTCATACCTGCATTTTCATCATTATCTTCTTTTCTTATACTCAATCCCTCTCTCCCTATCGATTTCACTCACACTTTCTCTGTCTGTCACTCTCTATTTATATTAGGTTGGTGCAAAAATAATGACGTTTTCTCACATATGTTACTATGTGAGAAAACGTCATTATTTTTGCACCAACCTAATATATTGTCACTTCCCAGTATGCCTCTGTATCTCTCACTATGTCCCTGTCTCTGCCTGTGCCTATCTGTCCTTCTATCTCTCTTTCGCTCGCTGTCCATCGATGTCTCTCTTTCTCTCTCTTGTCCTCTCTCTCACTTGTCCTCTCTTTCTCTCTGTTTCTCTCTCACTTGTCCTCTCTTTCTCTCTCTTTCTCTCTCACTTGTCCTCTCTTTCTCTCTCACTTGTCCTCTCTTTCTCTCTCACTTGTCCTCTTTCTCTCTCACTTGTCCACTCTTTCTCTCTCACTTGTCCACTCTTTCTCTCTCTCTTGTCCACTCTTTCTCTCTCTCTTGTCCTCTCTTTCTCTCTGCTTCTCTCTCTTGTCCTCTGTTTCTCTGTCTTGCCCTCTTTCTTTCTCTCTCTCTCTCTCTTCCTCTTTGTTTATCTCTCTCTTGTCCTCTCTTCCTCTCTCTGTGCCCCCTCTCTCTCTCTCTGTCCCTCCCCCCTCTCTCTCTTTCTGTTCCTCTTCCTTCTTTTTTCTCCTTGGTTTCTTAGTTTAAAAAAATAATACAAGAACTGTCATTTCCTGTATTACAGACAGAAACTAGATTAAGGCAATTCATTTTATTCGGATGTTCTGGAGTCGTCTTAAGATAGTCATTTCGAAATAATAGGTGTATTCCAATTTATTACTTTTTGAACTAATTATTTTTTCAACTGACTCGGTGTTATCTTAAATATAAGGGTGTTAGTAATGGAAGGTTCTGTTTATTGTTGCTTTCGTTGTTTTAATAATAATGGATTCTCCCGTCGGTTTCAACGTATGAGGATCTGACAGCTTAGTCGATTCAGTTATGAAATTTTGTGCGATAATGTTAAGTGGCATTTAAGACCCGCTAATGATTTACAAAGGAGGCCACATATGGAGCAAGAGTAAGGATTGTGAAATGAGGTCACTGTTAGATTGGCTGACCTTTTAGATCTTGCTCTCGCTTCGTGAAGACGATTCACACAAGCTGATTGAAAACTGCTGAGTCCACTAAAACACGTTGATCTCCATTCTACCCGCGCCAAGGCTAAGCGCTCGAGGGTGTCGTGGGGTATATTGACAACTGACAAGATCATGGGTTTGTGAAAGAGCAGCCATCACCCTTGGGTCTGCCACTGTGTAGAGCTCCAGCTAGAGCCTTCCAGTAACATCCTTTACCTGACCCCGTCGCCTTGACTCTCTCGCCAGCGGACCTTACAAGTGAACTGTGTGGGTAAGAATGAACGAATCAAGGTAAACCGCTAGAAAACCCACACAACTGGTTTGATTAAAGCGGTGAAGGCATGTGCAGAACCATCCACCCTTTTCGGAATTAGTGATACACTCAGTCGGTGCAAATTAATGCCACAAACGAAGCAGACAGTTGACCTCAAAATAATATATATATATATATATATATATATATATATATATAATTCTTAAGTGGCAAAGTAAATATTTGTTTATCTGTCTGCTCTTATCCATTATTCTATAATAAGAAATAATGAATTTTAAATGACTTATCTTCCGATTTAGTTTCACAGAGGCACTGTCATGCTCGTCAGGGTCCGATATATTAATTGAAATGATGAATATATATCACCTTTAAAAAATAAATAAATAAAAAGGGATAGTTACTTTTCAAGAATCTGCTCGCCTTGCTTGGGTGTGTTTTTCTCGAACAATTTACTGTACAATATTTATTGTTAGGCGAAAGCGTAAATGTTATATATAACTCTTCCCATATCTATCTGATCTATCAATTCATGTGTCTCTGTTAAAAATAGATCTTTCGTTCTTCTCTCGACTTTATCTGTATACCTATGTCGTTCGATCTACTCATGTTAATCGAACCAGGTTATTTTAGCTTTGTCTAGATATCTGTCTCTGTGACAGCCTATTCCCATACATCTACATATATCGTTTTAATCTTACTATTTATTTATTTTAGTCTTTGACTTAAATATTTCTCTCTTACGTTCTGCTCTTGACTGAAAATATCAATTTAGCTACTCGTAGTCTATCTTATCTATTTCGGCCTAGACTCAAGATTCAAGATTACTAGCACACAAAAACCACTCACACGCTCACAAGACATACACAGGCATATAGATTACATAATACATATGATTTCGCATGTGACTATGGGACGGACAGAGGATCAGCACTTCCTTTGTAGTATAGATTATTTGGTCATGTTATAAATATATATATATATATATATAATCTTCCTTGTGTTAATGGGCTGGTTTGAGGTCGATTCCAGCGCGTCACCTTTGGAAAGTGTCTGAAAATCATACCACAGGTTGACCTCAGGCTTGTGAGTGAAGTTGGGTAGACGGAACTCTTGTGGGACGTCGATAGCTGTGCTAACACGAAGCCACGAGTCATCGTGGCTGAGGGCTTGCGCGTGCTGGCCTTGATCATATTTTTGAGCACACGAGATAACATGCTGTCTTCCAGAAAATGTAAGTAAAGTCTGCTCAGCATAGTTGCAGCATAAACCACAAGTGGGCTCTGTGGGTGTTGAGCGAGCGGCTGCAAAAGGGATAGACTAGTCACTCTAGTAGGCGGATATCCTCGAATACGGGTGGCCAACTATTAATTATTGCATATATATGCCTGTCTTATATATATATATATATATATATATATATATATATGCGTGTGTGTGTGTGTGTGTATTTATCACATAGTTTATACATATATATTAATCAATCGACCCGAAACAAGGTGATAATGCCACTAAGATGCAAGGACCTACTGGGAGTGAAAGAAAGTGATAAAGACTTCAGAACTAACCAGGAAACCAATCCTCAACAGGAAACAAGGGATAAACTTCTACTCAGGTTCAAAAGACTTAAGAGAAGTGTGAACCGGGCGATGGGGGAACCTATATACTACATTTGAGGAAAAATAAATGAATAGGGGAGAAAATTTCAGTGTTTAAGGAGATACGTTATAAGTATAGCGTTGAAGTAGGTTTTGGAAAGAGCTGGAAACCCAAACTTAAAAAGGAAAAAAATGACATAAACCTAGGTTATTTTGTCATTTTCTTTTTCAGTCTTTTCTTATCTGTGTAAAATAGCGCGTTGGCTAGAGTGTTAACTTGCCTAATGGCAAGTGCACCCCTATTGCTTTTAATCGTGTTTACCCCAAGCAATTTAGTAAAATCACTAACACACAAGGGCTTACTGTGATTGGAAGAATTAAAGAAGAGAAACATTACTAAAGGAGCGAGAAAGAAAGAACAGTAATCAGGGGAGCAGTAGATAGCGATTGACATTGCATTTAAATTTTTACAGTTTAAAGTTGGTTGGAAAGCATGGAGTCGGAAGGTAGTTCCACAAGAATTCCGAGAAAAGAAACAGTTAGCATAGAACTTGGGGTTACTTGCAGCCAACTCAACTATAAATCGATGACCCCTCATCTCCAGTTTACTACTCCGCTTGTAACGATATAGTCTAAAAATTCAATATAGAATAAAACAGATCATTCTTTAGTCATAAAAAAGGAATAAGAACATTATAAAGTCATCAGTTACTCAAGTTCAATGTAAGGCCCACAGACATATCTCGTTGAAACACCGGTTCGCTAAAGGTCACCGAATTTAAGCAATGCCAAGCCTGGTCAAAAGTTAAATGGGTGACGGCTTAAGAATGCCAAGTGCTCTAAGTTTGGACGTGCGGTTCGTGTAATAGATCACGGCTCAGATTTGGAAATCGGAGTGCCGAGTTCTAATTACAGTCGTGTTCGTTATATTTACTTAAGCGCAAATGCCTCTGGGAAACGGGATGAAGTCAAAGCCAAATATCATGAAGACGAGGTTAAGAGGTTCACTCTCTGGTTAGGTCTCTTTCCGCTCACCTCTCTGGTTAGGTCTCTTTCCGCTCACCTCTCTGGTTAGGTCTCTTTCCGCTCACCTCTCTGGTTAGGTCTCTTTCCGCTCACCTCTCTGGTTACGTCTCTTTCCGCTCACCTCTCTGGTTACGTCTCTTTCCGCTCACCTCTCTGGTTACGTCTCTTTCCGCTCACCTCTCTGGTTACGTCTCTTTCCGCTCACCTCTCTGGTTACGTCTCTTTCCGCTCACCTCTCTGGTTACGTCTCTTTCCGCTCACCTCTCTGGTTACGTCTCTTTCCGCTCACCTCTCTGGTTACGTCTCTTTCCGCTCACCTCTCTGGTTACGTCTCTTTCCGCTCACCTCTCTGGTTACGTCTCTTTCCGCTCACCTCTCTGGTTACGTCTCTTTCCGCTCACCTCTCTGGTTACGTCTCTATCAATGTATCCCAATATGTTCATATATATATATATATATATATATATATATATATATATACCCTGCTATTCCAACACAGGCTGTTTCTATTTATTATATCATGTTCTTATTTTTGTATCTGTGTAATTTTGTGGTATTATGCATGTAACTATTTATGTGAATCTTTTTTTCTTACTTCTTGCCTATCTGCCTGTACCGTTGAATTATTCCATATCTATGCCTCCCTCACACACACACACATATATATATATATATATATATATATATATATATCAAATTATTAACTACTTTATTAACTTGTTTCGATCTTTCTATTACCCTCAGTCCTAACAATTTGGCTTTAATCTTTTCTTCACACTTTTTCTAAAACCATTTACTTTATTCATTTCACAAGTAAAAAAAAAATCTCATAATTACGCCAAATTCAGTAGGCGCCTGAACGCAGCACGAATCCTATTTTAATGCCGAAAATCTATTAACCTCTCAATATTAACTACAAACTTTCTACCAAGCGCCTTCCGAAGCTCCCCCTTCTCCAACAACACACCCAACACCTTTTTCATTCGCTTCTATTAATGCTTGAGTAATCTTCACTCCAGTCTCTCAAATCGCAACTCATTCTCCATAACCGTGGTTGTCATGTGGCCAAACCTTACCTGCCACCCGTGATTGTCGGACCAAGCCTACTCAATAACTGACCAATCCGAGCGTTGCTGTTGTATTTCTGTTTTCTACTTTCACTTTCGAGTTGAAATTACTTCCTCACTTGGCGAGTGATATTTCTTCTTCAGACGCATGACATTTTTTAATAATCTCATACAAGCAAGCCGAAGTGGAATGGTGCGTGGTTCCTACTCGTCGGCTTTAAATACAGAGATTGGCAATGAAACTTCTCAATATGTGCATTCATTGCGGCAATGCTCAAAAAGGAAAAACGAATATATTTTATACATATATCAATGTATATATATATTTGTGATATATACTAGCAGTATAACCCGTCTTTGATCGGGTCTTTCACTAAAGGGAGATTTATGCAGTTCAATTGGAGCAGTTTAAAGTCAGCCCACCCGAAAATCAGTATTAGTAACAACATTTGGATGCAACTGAGACACATCGACAAATAGGTGGGGGATAACAATTTAAATTTGGAGTGACCCTGAAAAGGGAACTCTATAATAATATTAATAATATTGTAATAATTTAAACTATTTTTATGAAAGATACATATATCCAAGAACAGATAGTATATAGTAAAACGTTGCTGAGAGTTATAATGGACAGGAAGTAGTGGAGAGCTATTGTCGCCAATAATTCGGGCGAAAACCCGGCACTGAAGAATTATCTATCAAACAAAAAATAATCATGAAAATCTGATAAAAAACTGTGGAAATGCATAAACATCCGATCACAAAAATACATTTTGAGAATTATAGATATAGATGTATGCCTGTGTGTTATTTAAAATGTATATATGAGTGTTTTTATACATACATATATAAATGTGTTTTACATAGTTTAAACATGTATATTAATCAATTCACCCCAAACAAGGCGAAAATGCCACTAAGACATAGAGTAAAAAAAATGAAAACAAAAAACTTTAAAAATAACTGGAAGACCAATCTTAAAGAGGAAACAAGGGATAAATTTCTACTCCGGCACAAAAGACCTGGGAGGAGTGTAAACCGAGTGATAGGCGAACCTCTCTACTACAACTGAGGAAAAATAAATAAATAATTAATAAAATATCAGGGTTTACGGAGTTATGATATAGAGTTGAAGTTGGCATTAGAAAGAGTGGGAAACACAATCTTAAAGAGAAATAAGAAATGGATAAAACTCTACTCAGGACAAAAGACTGGGGAAGTCTGTGAATCGGACTCTCTCTCTCTCTCTCTCTCTCTCTCTCTTATATATATATATATAGAGAGAGAGAGATAAAAAGGGAGTTTTAAAGTGTTCAATATCATTGCTAATGCGTATGTAAATATAAAAGTGAACAGTGAAGTCAAAACCCAACGACGGCTGTCTTTCATGCTTATGCGCACACAAGAATGACGGGGATAGTGTATTAGCATGAAACAAATTGTTGCAACTGGGTTTTAACCTCAATTTCCACTTTATATATATATATAGAGAGAGAGAAGGAAAATAATATAAATTCTAAGGTTTATAGCATTAATTCAAAAGAGGGCTCAATACCACGAATAGAGCAATAATTATTTATTGTAATATTTACATACGTACAAAAACAATTTGCTCATTACAAAGATGCATTCTTGTGTCGATGCGGCTGCACCTCGACTTGTATGAACCAACTCACCTGTTGAGATGCATCCACATCGAAACAAGAATGCACCTTTGAAGCGAACAAGTTGTTTTTGTCTGTAAAAAAAAAAAAAATTATAAAATATATCTAAAAATCTGATGCCCTTGTGAAAGGCCCAAACTCATTTTCATCCATCGAGTTAAATAGCAGAGCATAATATGTCCTTTTTTTTCTTCTTTTTTTCGGGGTCGGTAGGGTCAATTAGCCTAGGATGAAACAAATGCTCAGAAGATTAACGACTTGGAACATTCATAGGCTTTGACCTTATTCTGTCGAGTTTACACACGGTGACAATGAGGAATATCTTTGTTCGTTTTTGTCTTTTTTTTTTTTTTTAATTTCTTCAGACTGGTTGCTTCTACAAAATCCTTCGTCTACTCTAGTCAATAGAAAATAACGAAGTCCAAAATAAAATCTATGAGGGTTTGAGTCTCGTGTTCTCATGAGTAATCTAAGATAATATATCATCAGAAAATAAACCGAATTTCTGTCGTCATAATTTTGATCAATCGTTAGTAATTAATCCTTTAATTGTTCTATAACATGTACTCACTGTGTGCGTAATTAACATGTATTTTTTTACGGTGTCCATGTTTCATGTTTTATCAACATTAAAATGTATTTAACATACTGTTTCTTTTATTTTTCAGGTAAGTTCTTTCAGAGAAAATTCTTTGTTGTCTCGTGAAACTAAAAGTATTTCGCTATGGATATGGCTGAGAAGGAAATTGTTAAAAGCTGAATCAATTCGTCATTGGTAAGTGAGTTATTTGATGTCCTTTATGTTGTTGCGTATAAGTCGACTTAGTTTATGAGGCGGTCTTTTTTATGTGTCAGTTTGCTGGATGTAGTATCTTTTTGATATAGTTCATGTTAGAGTTAAGTGTTTCAGGCAAATCTGACATGAGTTTGGATATCCTTTAGGGCTGATCGGAACTAACTGAGATATCAGTCAGAATGCTTAGCGAGTTAGATGAATAGCTAATGCCAGAAGTGAGGAAAACGACTTCAATATTCAAACCTGAAAACATCCGGGTAACTGTCATTATTCAGAGTCTGTGCACGATCAGTCCTTTCTTATTTAGTAACATTTGATTCCCTGTGGAATAGCTTTTCCTTATTTACACGCTACTTTTTTCTCAATGCAGTAAGCCCCCTGAAAAGAATAGGACCACATCCTCGCTACACTCTTGCTGCTATAATTTATAAAGATGTTTTGTCTTTTTTTTTTTTTTTTACTGCGAGGTTCACACCCTTTATAAGGCCCGGGGGCACTCGAAGTAGAGGGTTACGTTTGGACGCCATTTGTGTATATAGGAGCAGAAGGTAGCGGTTAACCAGAGCCTTAAACAGGTTAAGATTCTAGGGATCAGGTAAACATCATTTTGGGAGTCAGTTCTACAGAGCAGTGGTTCGCTATAAGAAACTGCTCGAGTGGACTTTCTTCTCACGGAGGATATGTGAGTGGTTTGCTTACTAAGTAAATGGTATGGGGTGTCCTTGCCATAAAAGGTTTGAATTAGCAGGACCAGGTAATGCAGTTCGTCCGAGCAATTTCCGTGAAAGAAGCAGCAGAATAGCGAGAAGCCAGCCGCATCCAACCTAAATATTAGGTTGGTGTAAAAATAATGACGTAATAATGTCGTTTTTTGACGTTAAAAATACGTCAAAAACCGACATTATTACGTCATTATTTTTGCACCAACCTAATAGATTCAATGCTTTGGAGTTTGCCGCCGCGCGCCTATCCGGTTTTAAACTCAGAATTGTCGTCCTCTTAGATAGGCTCCCAACCAAGGCGACAGAAACCGGTATATTTTGCTATTTATGCCATACCTTGAAAAACAGATGTATACATGGCTTTCTCCAAGAATATTTCTTCGAAAGTGAATGCAACGAACTCAGCCGGAATTTGAAGTCGTCACGTTGATTCCTGTGTCCGCACCGACAGCCGCTATGTCCATATCCGTTTAACTAGTCAACGCAGTTAGATATCTGCATGGTTAACTCGCTTATCGCGTTAACGTATGCGACGGCTTGCAAGTCGATAGGTATTAACGCTTGAAGTAGATCGATACCAACACGTCACCGAATAAGCGGTGGGGGGGGGGTGGACGATGACGAAAAGACGATGCGTCCCATAAACTTTGTTTTGTCACCTGAAATAGACGGAAGACCTTCTGCGGATGTCCTTTGCCTGAAGGAATTGTAGCCATTAAGTGGTGAACGGTACATATACGGTTAATGGTCATCGCAAAGACCGCTTAAGCTTGGAGGCTTCAATCATGTTGTTTTTTTTTTTCTTCCTGATAGCCAGTCGATTTTCTCTTTGAAACGGATAACTACCCACTCGATATTTCCTTTTTCAGTTAGGTTGGCAATAGAAAGAAAATGCAACAAAAATGATACTCCAGTTAAATCAATACGGATGTCCACAATGCCATTATGTGGGGAGATTCCGTTTGTAGCTACGGATATACAACTGCTTATATTTGCCTGAGTTTTTATTTTGAAGTATTATTGTAATAGGAAATCTAGTTTTGAAATTTGATACTTAGTCCCGCAAAACACTATGGAAATATAAAAATAGGTTTTAATACCAGGAATACCTTTTTGGAGAAATTATTAACAGAAATACAATTTTGAAGATTAAATTATTCCCTGCAAGGTATTTTTACCAACAGTATATTTTTAAAAAAGAAAAATATCGGCAATACACATTTTGGGGAAAATATTGTCGGCATTAAATAACCCATTGAGGTCGATATGCCGTAAAACAAACCAAACTGTATATGTATATTCTTGTGGAACTAAAGAATGTTGCTCGTCTGGACATTTATCATGAGAATAGCGATAGCACGTTTGTCGAGAATCAAAAAAAAAATTGCATAATGGAAAATAAGACTTTCTTCATAAGGACGCGGTTTTAATAAGAGACTAGCTCGTTATCCATTACTCAGTGTTTATAGTTGATATTGGCATCAACTAGCCTCTGTAATAAAGTGTGAAGTTGTCAGTTAGAACTGAACACAGTACACGAATAAGGGGCGGCTAGCTTGTTAACCATTACTCTTAAGAGTCTGTGATAGATAAACCCGACCGATGTTTGGCTGGAAATTCTTGTGTAAACCCGACCGATGTTTGCCTGAGGAGACGAAACTATATGGAAAAACAAATGTCTTCTTTACATAGCGTAAGTGTTGATTGGTCGTGAAATCCACTGAACAAAAATTCGTATACAAAAATAAGAAATTATGCTGTACCATGAATGTTGTTTTAATCATTAGGCTACGGAGATATTTATTTACATGCGGATAGTATTTTATACACCAAATAAAGGTATCTTTATGGATCATATCATATACCTCCGTGTACATGTAGTTTTCATATTATATATTTCGAGTGGCAAATGATAGAATACACACCTTCTTAAATTCCATCGCACGAACCTATCATCCCCGTGAAAGCTATATATGGTGAGGTAAGACCTAACAGTCAGACTTTCGTTGCCAAATGATGCAATATATTACACTTCTATTTAAATTCATCTTGTTGGCACCAAAATCATATATCATCACCATGTGGTACAAGTTAATATCTCCCTTAAATAATAAATTAACTTTTATTGCGAATAAAGTCACTGAGAATGGACATGTTTTTAAGAATCAAATTTGCCTCAAGTGTCGAGTAATAAATTAGTTATCGATAAGTCCTAAGCATTTCGAAATAGATGACTATGTAGAAACTTATGTGTATTGGAGGCTTCTCCATGTGGCTGACATAGTTGCGTTTTACTATACCTGCTTTTCGACAGCGATCGACTCCAGTCAATTTTATTTTTATTTTTCGAATGTTGACTTTCAGAGGTGATTATTCCATATGGAATATTAGCATCGACGAAATTTTTTATCCTCATACTCACCCCAGTTAACAGCGTAATTGGTTAAGATTAGTAAGCATGACTATTTAAACTCTGTCATGGCTTTGAAATTTTTTTTCCATTATCACCTAAAGCTAGTGAACATATTCTACTCCACTATTTAATCCATAATAGGGGTCGAAGAGATGCTTTTTTCTTTTTTTCTAATATTGCAGAAGTGAATGAAATGATTAAATAATTCTGCTTTTCAAGGCAATAACTGTTTCGCAATCGTATTTCTTAGCCTTGTAGAAGGTGTGGTGTATTACGAGGGTAAAAAAGTGCAAGAGGTGAGGATTATGGGGTTGTGCAGGAAAGATAACGACCAACCCTAGACATGAAGAGGACAGATTACAATGACTGGGGAAACGTTCTACGTGACGTGAATTTCACAAAGCAAATATTTGAACGGAAGAAGCCGTCCACGTTAAACTTACTTCTTACTAATGAAAGACGAGGGGAGCGGCAGTGACTGATCTTCGTAGACAGGTCTTGGCGGGTCCCAATTGCAAAGATCAGTTTGGGTAGGACCAAGGGATGTAGCTGTCAGAATACATGCTGTGGAAATATAAATGTAAATAGCAAGTCTCTTGCGACGTTTAGTTTTTGGGGGAAAAGATTTCTGTCGCAAGTTATTGATAATTTTATTCGTATTCATAATTGTTGTATCCTTAAACAAGGCCGAATTTAATGTGGGGCATCCGAGCCTGTAGGCTCGGCCAAAACTTCGCCGTATAAAACGGGGTCGGTTAGCTGTCTCCCGAGACGAGATTCTGCCTTTCGACATGGCCTCGTCTGGGGATCCTCTCTGCCCGGAGGTTGACCAGCACAGCTCAAATCTTCAATTCTAGACTAATTCCCGAATCAGCTCCCCAGGTATATCCTGTGCTCACTATATATATATATATATATATATATATATATATATATATATATATATATATATATATATAATTTCAATTAAAAGGTGCAAATATAATTTATAAATTCATGAATCATTCATACAAAAAACAAATATTGAGGTTAATGATTTAAATGGCGAGAATATTCTTGCCATTTAAATCATTAACCTCTATATTTGTTTTTTGTATGAATGATATATATATATATATAGTCAGTTCAAATAGGCAATAATGAGTGTGGGACATTCCATGACAAATACATTTTCGACGGTTACTGACTATATAATTGCTGTAGCCTGTTTAGATGCCAGATAAGAAAGACGCGGAAGACGAAGGCAGGGTAAACAAGTGTATTGATGTCGGACGACCGGCTGAACGGTTGAACTCTCTGCCTTCGGGCGGGGTGGAACCCGAACGAGGCCATGTCGAAGGGCTGAGTCTCGTTCGGGGAGGTAAACCGACCCTGGACCCGTTTATACGGGTTCAAAGGGTATATTTTTGGCCCATCCCACGGGCTCGGATTTCCCACGTTAAACCGGCCTTGTGCCACATGATACCCTCGTGGGGGTGTGACTAAATAAGACTCTCCTACGACTCTACTGTAGGAAGTCTCTTAGTATTTATGAGAGGAGGAAGAGTTCATTCTACTGTAGGGGGTGGGGTGCCACGACAATTATCTGTTCGAAGACTTGTTCGGATTATTACTTTAATATTTCTTTCACAAAAAAAAAATACATTCAGTCGATAACTTTTTCAAACGTTGACAGATATGCAAACTCTATAGCAGCTGGAGGACTCCTTTTTTAACCTCCCATGCTGCATCTTTATCAATTATACGAGGTGTACCGGTGTTGTAATGTGTAACCACTCGAATTGAGAAACTGCAGAGCCGAGTTCGAATTCAAGTGGAGTTCATTACATTCACATATATTCGCAAAACACTTTCTAATATATTTTGCACCCCAGTTACGGGTTAAATAATAGGACTTCTATCTAAAAAATCAGTGTCATTTTCAAAAGGATTAATAAAGTATTCGCTCGAGAAAAAACGTGTATATTCTATCCAAGATGGGTTTCGGCTTTAAAATCCAACATAAGGTTTAAAAAGAATAACTTCTATTTAGAAGTAATGGAAAAACCAGACGACGGGATAAAATTCGCTAGTTACCCCATTTCGAGCCAACCATTCATTCTTTTCATTTTAATGATTTCATCACAAGCAAGGCAATAGAGCCACTAAGAAGCAGTAAGCTACTGAGTGTGAAAAATATAAGAAAAAACGTTATTACGTAGCGAGAACGATGAGAGAAGAAAACAGAATTTAATTGAACAGAAGACGATGAGTGTCATTGCATTTAAATGTTCGATGATCAAACTTGGCATGAAAGCAACAAGCGAGAAGTGCGAGAAAAGAAACTGGTTACCTCTAACCATTTCAAATGTAAAATAACGCGATATTGTCGCCAATCTAGTACTGCGCTTAAATTCATAGTCACTGAATCCGAGATGCCAGGTCAGGACCAATAATATTGCAGACATTTTTGGGGCATTTTATCAATGATCTATAAATATATAACAGTAGCACTAGACCCTTTGCGACAGAAATATTCGAAGCATAGATGAATGTTAGACTTATACATATACAAGATAATTTTTGGCGAGAAAATTGTCTAGCTCAACAGGGCGAACCAGTATTGCTAACAGCAGACTTAGCAATAGATTTGATATATATATTTCGATTTCACGTAAATAGAAAACGTTAGCCCGCGAAGGCGTAATGTGTCAGTTTACTGGAGGTTAGCATCAGCCATGGTACAAAGTTTCAAGTATATGGCATTAATTTCGAATCGAATTCACTCCTAATGATCTGTAATTCCAGATTGTTATCAATTACACCCAGATGAGGGGTCCACACACCCTAAAAACTTTACCTTTATTATACTAATCATCATAATCATCATCAGTCCCATGTCCAAATTTGGAATTGGGATACCTGCGCAGTTGACTATTTCCCTTCAAATCTCTAAACTGGCGAAGTAATTCACTTATGACTAGAGTGTCTTAGCGAAATAATCTTGGGAAAATCCGACCCTGTCTAGATCCAAATTCAGACACGGGAGTTTTCATCAACAATGAATGCTCACCTACGTCACCGACATCTCGTGGGGCGTATCCTTCACCTTGGATGCTGACTCAGGTCTAGGAAGGCCATCGTTCAGCAATGCTATGTAGTCACTACTCTGGGTGTTTACATAACTATGGAGCCCAGCCTTACCACATGATGCTAGAGGGCCGCTAATTCGATAAGACATCCATTCTTTGTGACTAATTACCCACTTACATTGAGGAAGGGACCAGTTTAACGGCTGATGCCTTGAGTATGACCTAGGTATTAATAGAGTATATGGTACCAGTAGCAATAATAGAGAAAAACGTAATAATATCCAAAGCAAAAAAAAAAAAAAAAAATAGCGTGACGAACAGACAAAAAAAGAGGAGAAAGCTCTTCATAACTCTCGGTAGATAGCGTCGATTGATTCCGTTGCCAAATGGAAAGCTACGAGCCTCTGAAGGTTTGCGTGGAGAATATTGCCAAAATTTTGGACGCAGTTATTGAGTCTAGCTCCAAACAGACATATTTCAAAAGAAATTAAGAAGTGTCCGGACAGGCTTAACTGACCCGTCCTCCCCGACTTCCCCAAACAGTAATTCTGGTCTTTATCTCTTCTCTTCTATCTGACAAATCTAACCTCGCATGCTGATGTTAAGAATCGCAGAGACATGGGGATGAGTTGGAACTAGTTGATCTAAACTTGAGACAAAAATAAGAAATATTATCTCGGATTAGAACTCCTTTTGCTGACCAACGTTCCAGAAAACACTGCTGTCTTTCACTGCACTGTTGTTTTCAAAATTATCAGGTGTGTGCAAAAGTTTCCAGCATTGTTATTTTTTTTATGTCTATTATTCGACCTTCACTTTAAAAAGTCAAGGCATACACATTTAATTAAAAACAGAGTTACTACAGGAAAGTAGATAATTTGAGAGTGGATCAGCAGATTCTCCTTCTACGTACCATGTCCCATCATGGTTTAAGTAGTCATAATTCTCCACAACTTCCTACCCTTTGTAGCTCGTAGTAAGATTTGATTTTTCATCCTCCTTCCCAATCCCTATTCTGCCAACCATTTGCACAAGCTCTTTAGATAGGTTACTTTTACTTTCCTCTGTCCGTTTTGCATTCAGAATGTCAAGTAAGTGTTAAATTTTCTAAGCCGTCTCTTCTCATTATGTCTATTGAATATTTCAGCTATATTTCTTCGTGTGGCTGAGAACTTTTCATTATACCTCGACTGATCCTACTATGCTGTGCAGTCCATAAAATTAAAAAACGCGCAAGCACGAAATTAGAAATATAAAATAGCAACAATTTACCCATCATACACTGAGTGTTTAAACATGTGTGTGTGTATATATATATATATATATATATATACGCGCGCACACACACACATATCATATATACATGTATATACACAGACATATATATATATATATATATATATATATATATATTACTGTCTGGCTGTCGGTTCCTAGGAACTGAACTGCTCGAGCCTCATACGTCGAATACAAGAGAGTCCACCATATATCTTCTGCCCCCAGCTATGGGTTAATTATTAAGACTTGTGTCACTAATCCATTATCTCAAAAATAATTCTGACAATATTTTCTGGCTTTGAATAATCTGCAAAGAACTTTGGAACTAGAACAGTCTACCCAAACGAGCGAAATAAAGGGTTCAGATCGATATTCGAACCACCTGAAGAAGGCCGGAGCCTACAACGGCCGAAACGTTGTGATAAATATGGCAACAAATATGAGGACGATAATCCAAATAATGTAAATAATGTACATAATACCTCATCTCAGAAATACAAACAGATAAAAAATTTAAAGTTTAAATATGCATCCACATACAAATAGAGAGATAGGTCTATTTTACACTTTACATACGGATAAAGACTTCGTTTTCAAACAGACCATTTGTTCTTACTCTTATGTAAAATGTAAAATATACATCTCTCTCTCCCTCTCTCTCTCTCTCTCTCTCTCTCTCTCTCTCTCTCTCTCTCTCTCTCTGTATATTTAAACATTAACTGTTTTATCTGTCTATATTTCTGAGATAGATATTATGTACACTATTTAAATTATTCGGACTATTGTCCTCATCTTTGTCGCCTTTTTATCACCACGTTTCGGCCGTTGTACGCTCCGGCCTTATTCAGGTGGTTGAAATGTCGAATTGAACCCTTTATTTCGCTCACTGGGGTAGACTGTTCTAGTTCCACGTGCCATGTCTAGTGGATGCCTGTTATCTCCTGTTAATTCCCCTCTCTAAGTTCTCCAACGACTTAAACAAGTATTGAACTCAGACTCTTTGGGTCCTGCCTCTGAACCATGTCAGTTCAATACCTGGTTAAGTCGGTGGAGAACTTGGAGAGGAGAATTAACAGGACGTAAGTGATAACTGACATCCATTAGACATGGCACGTGGAACTAGAACAGTCTAACCCAGTTCAGTTCGACATTCCAACCACCTGAAGAAGGGCGAAACGTTGTGATAAATATGGCAACAAAGATGAGAACAATAGTCCGAATAATACCTCATCTCAGAAATATAGACAAACCTGCAAAAGGTCGAGTGGTTCTTCGACTTTATAAAAGGTGAACATTGTTTTACAAAAAGAACTTTTTATAATTTTCTGTAAATTGGCATAATCTGTTGGCAGATATGGTGAAGTGTTTCGCATTACATTGCTCAATGTTTTAAATTCAGATGAGTTCTTTTAGACTGGCTGTCGCCCATCCTTCGGTTTGACCTATAGCCTTTCCCAAAGTCATTAATGAGAAAGTGAACGCAATTAGTCGCGTCGCACCAATTGTTGCCATTTGTCTTCCTGAAGAAGAAAGAGAGGCGCCATGAAGACACTGAGGAAGGAAAAAAAATCAGCAAAAAGTTGTAACAAGTGAGAGACAAAAGATCCAAAAGCGAAAATAAAGGATGCTGAAAAGACTGGAAAGAGAAGAACGAGAGAGCCTAAACAGCACCCACTCTGCAGTGAAAGGGAATTATCCTAGGTCGAGTTTTGAACTTGGTTCGTCTCATCCTCTTTCCGCTCTGATAACCGTTTCGCCAACCTTAAAACCGAACGCGATACACGAGGGAAATTTGCTGGTGTGAGAGAAACTTGAAAATTATCGAGACACGGTCGGCGCCAGAATAGAAAGTTACAGAACAAAGAGGAGGCGAGAATAAAAGATGGTTGATATTGGGAGGCAAGAAGCTGATAAATGAACAAAGACAAAATGATGCACAAGGAGACGGTGGTAGGGAAGAGCGATATATTTTGAAAACACTTTAAAGTTTAATGAACCTTCTGATTCGGTCTCACAATTCTCTTTCCTTGCGTTAAAACAAGTCTTAATATGGAGAGTCGGTAAACTAAAATAAACAGTTCTAATTTCCCGGGCGCAAACCCAAACTACGACGTTCTATAATTGGAATTTATTCTTCTCTATGAATAAACTCATAACATTGTAAATTTAATTAGTGCAAGGGTCTATTTAATATATATATATATATATATATATATATATCATACCCCTAACAATCATGATTCTCCAGATACAATTCTCTCTATTATATTTTGATTTGTTTAACGGTATATCAACTCCTTATGGGTTATTTAATGATGAAATTTAATTTTCTTGGGAGGTTTGAAGTAATAAAGATGTTATTCTGCTTTCACAATAGAATACATGGTAGCTGATACTCAACTTTTGTGCATAGATATGCTTGAATGGACATAATTACTAGAGGCTGTGATATGTGTATTTCATATTGTACTCTCGTTGAAGTTTATATTTTGGAATACAGTTTGATTTGTTTAATATATTATAGAAAATTACATGGATTAACATCATAAAAGAGTTCTTTCCCGTTGATCGTGTGACTGGATAGTGTTGCTTAGCGTCATATCAACACGTCTATGGGTCATTTAATGACAAAATCTAAATATGTTGAACACAATTTTATGGCTTCTACTAAATATATCTTAAACGCAGTTGAACACCTTCCGCTACAGATAAAATATATTGTTGGCAATTCTACTATAAATATGTATTGTTGGTAATTTTTCATCTAAAATGTATTGCTGATTTTTTACTATAAAAACGTATTTTTATATTTTCATAGTGTTTTGTTTTTGTTTGAGGGTTCTTTATTTGCTAACAGCTGGGACCCTAACAGGTGCTACCAACATAGGTCAGTGTGACCTGAGAACAACAGCAATTAAGAGTTGGTTCCACGCTCTTCAAAAACTCCAGAAGCCTAGTTGCCGGGTGTAGTTTGTCGTCATACACAGGACTGATCTATATTATCTAAGAAATGGTAATCGATTAAATTGCATCGGATAATAAAGAGATGTGAGTGTTCGTCTTTTACGTGGCATATTCCTTTATGGCTTACCAATAATGATACTTCACAACTTCCTGTCTTTTATGAGATTGTCTTTTTTCTCGTTCTTCCAATCCCTGTTCTCCCAACAATTGATACAATATCGTTAAGTAGGTTCTTCGTTACTTTTCTTTTTTCCCTTCTCCCTTCAATTCTTCATGCCATGTTTCCTCGTTATGTGACCTCGAAATTTAAATTGGCCCTTTCTCCTAAGTATAAGTGTCAGTGTTTTTTTCATTTTCTCTAAAACTTCGTCCTTGCTCACATGTTCACTTTATAGTATTCTCAGCATGCTTCAGTAGAACAAAATTTTCGTTGCTTCAAGTCTCTTTTTCATCTGCCATATAGGTCGGCTGATATTACATAACAGTCCAGTATTTTTTCTTTTTTATTCTTTCGAACTTCTCCTTTGCTCAACTTTTAGAAGCCATCATTCGCTATTCCAACTTCATCTTCTGATTTCGGTCTCGCATCTTAAAATATTTTCTAAATATTTAAATTTCTACCTGGTGGATTTCTCC
Organism: Acanthosepion lycidas; assembly: GCA_963932145.1. Taxonomy (NCBI): domain Eukaryota; kingdom Metazoa; phylum Mollusca; class Cephalopoda; order Sepiida; family Sepiidae; genus Acanthosepion; species Acanthosepion lycidas. The sequence continues at coordinate 66,902,526 of OZ010595.1, forward strand.
AATTCCCTGTTTGCAGAGTTGTTGTTTTTGCTGACAATCATACATTCTGTCTTCTTAGAATCAATAGTTAGTCCTTTCCTCTCGCTTTCATTCACTCGAGAAGTTCCAGTAGTTTCATTTCCGTGTCTCCTATCAACACTCTCACTTACAAATATTATGTTGCTATGATTTGCTTGGACATGTAACAAAGCCGAAGTAAGTTCATATATTAGAAGTTTCTGAAGAATTCGCATTAGTATTGTTTTAATGTATTGCCTCTTCAGGAGATAAGTGTTCGTGGCTTTCTACTGATAAGTTTTCTTTATTATCTTTGAATTACCATGACATTAGAGAGGATAGTGTTGTGGTTTTCCTCTTTGCCGATCTACGGTTTCGAATTCAGAATGATCTGTAACCGAAACACGCTTCAACCTAAGACTGGAGAACAAAGTATACCGTGCTATTTAATCTATAGAGGGAAGATGAAAAGAATGTTTGTCTTTCCCGTCGCATTAGTTAAAAAGTGAACGTAACAGACTGGATGAAAACTGGAAATCACCAATAATGAGTCCCCTTTTCAAGCGGATAATAGGGTACGCTACCCGAATAGTATATAAAAAACATTTTATCAAACATAGGTTTCTAAAATAAATATTTCATTAAAAATAGGTTTATAGATCTGGGTTTATAAAAGATCTGTTATAAAATCTTGGTTTTATAAATGATCTGTTATAAAATCTTGGTTTTATAAATGATCTGTTATAAAATCTTGGTTTTATAAATGATCTGTTATAAAATCTTGGTTTTATAAATGATCTGTTATAAAATATTGGTTTTATAAATGATCTGTTATTAAATCTTGGTTTTATAAATGATCTGTTATAAAATCTTGGTTTTATAAAAGATCTGTTATAAAATCTTGGTTTTATAAAAGATCTGTTATTAAATCATCTGGGTTCATGAAGAATGTGACATTAAAACTGATTTTATAAACGGATCTGTAATCTAGGTTTATAAAACGTTTGTAACAAAACCTAGGTGTATAAAAGGCCTGTTATTAAATTTTGGTTTATAAAAGATAGATTATTAAACATGGGTGTATAAAAAGATGTGTCATAAAACCTGGGTTTATAATAATCCACTCTTAAACCTTTTATAAAACAAATACTCTGATCTTAAAAATTGGCACATGAAAAACCCTTTATTTAACCAATGTTTATAAAAAAAAAAGATAGTCTGAATTAAATATTTATGAAAAAATCCAATAGCGAATATAGATTTCTAAAAACAAAAAAAGAAATCGGATATTATTTATGTTTCTTGCTAAAAGCCCATAATTTAGGGTCATTAATGGATTTATGACCCCTATGTCGCTGGTTGATGTCGTATGAGAGATTAAGGCTCGGCGGTTTAAATCACAATTTAAATGCAGCAAGCAAATTTAATGGCTTTCTTCTTTCTTTCCTCCATCCTTTTGAATTAGTTACCAGATCATTATGCAAATTGTCAGCACGTTCATTTCCTTTACAGACTAAAAGAAACCACAACAAATTCAGATATCATGGGAAACTACATCATCTTTGGCAAGGTTTCGATCATTATTTTTCACAGCTTCATCTCCTCTCTAACTCGGAGTAGATGCGTTCGCCTTTTATCCGGTTCATACTCCTCCCAAGTCTTTTGAACAGGAGTAGATGTTTATCCATTGTTTCCTGTTTAGAATTTGGATTCCGGTTCCTTTTAAAGTTTGCTTCAGCTCTATACTCTTAACACTTGTTTCCCACGCTAATATAAGTCTGTACAATCACTCTCTACCTTGAGTGGCTCTTAAGTCTTGTCTTATGTGAACATTGGTAAGTAAAAGTAGTGTTTATTCCTCCCACCCCATGTTCTGCCAACCATTTACATAAAATATGTAATGTTCCCCTCCTGATCATCCTGCTTTCCTGTGAAAGTCGAAAATCAGCAAGTCCTCTGTACACATTATATGTCCAAGAAACGTTTTGTCTTATTCTAAGTAAAACTGATATTTTTTTAATTTTCTGTAAGAGCCAAAACCCTTTTCCATCATGTCTCTTCACCATCTATCAGGAAATTGTTCAAGATTAACCGCCTTATTGGAAGACTGATATTTCATAGCAATTCAATAATCGTTTCTTTATTATAAATTTCGAATTTAATGCCCGGATATAGCTTTTAAAATCTCTCCCCAATAGGAAAATTATAATTTGACCCCAACTTTTGGCTCACTGAACTAAAATGCGTCTAATATAAGATCACGTTTATAAAAAAAAAGAACAGATATCCCTCAAGGGACACTCAACGTTAATGGTTACAGTTAAATGGTTAACGATGGAAGAGGAAGTGGTAAAAAAGTGAATATTATGAAAATAAGGAACAGATGACATTTGACCCTTGAATGTAAGGGGTTAAGATTTTAGTATTCAGGAAATCATCCGGATAGGATTTTGTACCACAAAAATGCATTAAAAATCTGTGTGAGTGAAACTTTCAAGTTAAATTTGAAATACGGTGGAGATGAGTGATTCGACTCCGTAGAAGCAGTATAGCATATCCTAGCTGTAAAGGTTCGGGTAAAGGAAGCACGCTGGAGTAATGGATAGCGGCCCGGATTGAGGAATCGGAGAGCCGAGTTCGAATTCCAGTCGAATACATTACATTCACTTACGTGCTAATACTCTTGGGAAAATAGGACAGACCGGAAGGCAATTGGTCTACCGAAAAAAGAAATGGAAACCTACTGCGTCAAAGTCTGTCTCGTCAGTCATGTATCGAATGATACATGGTCGCTTAATGTGCATTGCACATAACTGACTGAAAGGTTTGAATTTTGTCCCACTAGGCTTAGGGTGGAAATTTAAGTTATGAGACTGGCCGCTGAAAAGTCGAAGCAATACGAAGACGACACAAATTTAAATTATTTATTCAAACTGCCCGCTGGATCCGTTTGAAACCCAGCATTCCCTAGTTGTACTGGAAGTGCTTATAATCATTATAATAATCAACCTCATTGATAGAGCATATCTGAACAATTGACATGGAAAAAACGATATGTTTGCGATGTTGCCTCTGGGGAGAAAAAAAGCTGTAGTTGGAGAATAAGTCTTCCTCGGCAAAACCATGTAAAAGAGTTTGAAGTCTATCAAGACTGGAATGTGAGAATTGTGTAGCAGCAATATGGAAGCAATAATCGTCTAATCTGTCTCGTGTAAAGATGACTTTAATTTTACAGCGAGTTATAGCCTGGTAGGCAATTAATATTAGGTTGGTGCAAAAATAATGTCGTTTTCTCACATATGTTACTATGTGAGAAAACGACATTATTTTTCACCAACCTAATACATTATTTTCTAGTTATGTTTCCTACGTTCGTTGCCTTGTGCCAGACTAGGCAGATAGTGAATAATAAAGCGATTCTGTCAAAAGAAAAATCATAAGAACAAATGTATTGATTTTATTTGCTCTCTTTCTTCATAGTAATTTATCAAGTTTTGTTTCCTTTCGATGTTCCTTTGTAATCGACCAAAAAGACGTTAACATTTAATAAAACTGTCGACTTCAAGATGTTGATAAGAGCCTTCGGCAGCACCTCTTGAGAAAGTCGGTAAGCAGAAAAACTTGAAGAAAAAGGAACCATCAAGAAGTTGCATTTCTGTCTGCCTTTTGGAAAACATCAAGATCTTTGTCGATCAACCAGAAAATATGGATACCTCTTATGTAGGCAGACTTTTTTTTAGTCTCAATAGCTCACTGAGTTTAGCTATGGGCTTTCTGAAAGTACCAACCTATCCGTAACCCCAGATGGAAAAGATGGTTTTATACGCTAAAGGCATCCCATATTTTTCTTTTCCATTGTATTTTCTGTATGTTTTAAAATAATTTCTGAAGTGGGAATGATATTTTTTTTCTGTCTAGTATAGCAAAAATTACATCTTGAAACAGTAGGATAAAACTTTCTGCACAATACACACTCCCTTTTGCCTGCACCGTTATATATATATATATATATATATATATATATATATATATATATATATATATATATATATATATTAGAGAGAGAAAGAATACTTAAATTGTTTGAGGATTGCTTTGTACGTAAAAATATTTCGCATTAAAGTTTATGTATCCTGTGTCTTCAAATATATTCCTGCATTTTTCCCAATCGGATTCCTATTTGAATGTTATAGATTTGACGGTTGTATATGTATTTTATTTGATTGTGTTTAATGTTAAATATGAACTTGAAAGAGGACGTTTAATTAATATAAGAACTGGCCAAAATTAACGATAGATAGCAAATAAAAACTACAGATAAAGTTCACTTTCTTCAGAGACATTCATTCATTCCTGTAGTTCACTGCTACTAACAATCAGGGATTGTTTTTCTCCTGATGATGGCCATATTGGCCGAAACTAGTTGAGGAATCTAACTGAAATAAAAAAAAAGTATTAATATATATATATATATATATATATATATATATATATATAAATCTTGTCTGTCTGAAAATTTTAATTTTAGATTATTTTTTCGTTTAAAACAAACACACACACACATATATATATATATATATATATATACAGGTTAATCAATTGTGGATATGGTCATCAATATTTGTGGTAAATATTCTGTTTAATGCATTGCATATAGGAGAAAATTCTATGCGTATACTTCATCTCTCTCGTAGATACATATATATATATATATATATATATATATATATATATATAAGGCAGGATGTGTTTGTAAGGAATGCACTGCCGCAATTTTCGACGGATTTGCACCAAAATTTACATGCTCCAAGTTGGCGGGGAAGACAAGACTTTGCATTTCCCAACTCCCATCGACAGTGGAAATAATCGATTTATTCATGTTTCTACGGCATTTTTCATGTAGTTTGCGGCTATTTTCTACTGGCCAGAGTGAGAGCCTATAGCTGGCTGCCACGAAAGACAGAAAGATTCTATTGGCCAGCGTGAGAGCCAACAGCTGATTGACACGAATGTTAACTAACATGCAAAAAAAAATCGATAGCTGCATTCGTCACAAGTGGGAAAAAATTTAAATCTGCATGACACTTTACACCAATTGGCTCATTCGCTTGCTTAAACTCAACGTTGATTCTGATTCCGCAGAACTGGGTTGGGTGTGAAAAAGTATTTAACATTCTTTTTTCATTCGGTTTTTCCAGTTACGAGTCCTTTTTTAAAACTGAACGTTTTGTGTTCATTTTGTTTAGTTCTTTTTTCGTAACAGATTTAATGTTTATTATAGAGCTTAGAAAAAATTCGCAGTGTGAGATAGGCAAGAAGTAAGGTATGTAGCAACACCAGCACGGTAAAGGGCACTCCTTTAAAGGCAAGGAAGGGCAAAAGTATTTTAAGTGATAGCGATTGCTGTATGAGTCGTACGATTTTTGAATCAAGAACGGGCAACGCCGGGCCATGCTCCTAGTATATATATATATATATATATTATAACAATCCTGATGCTAATTTTAAACGAAGTCGTCTGGCTTGATAGTTTCGTGTGATACAGCCTGTTATTCTACAACTTTAATACTTATGACCACGCTGCTTATATTTACATGAATTCTCTCACTGATACTGGATATTTTCCTACATATAAATCCTACTTTCAAATCTATATTTTATCACACACACGTGCGGGCGAATGTAGGTGTTTGTGTGTATGCTTGCTTCTTTAAATACGACAGGAAAAGAATATTTCTATGTTCGTATTCAGTTTTTGAAAGAATACTATAACCTTGGCCTATAACAGAATAATTTGAAGAACACAAAGATGAACGTCCTTCCCATAATAATCAGATCACTGGGAATCATTTCAGAATCGGTAAATGTGAGTGTGGATTAAGTGAGAGGAAAGACTGATACATTCCCAAGTATTGCAATGTTTGTGGGAAGTGCCAATGATTTTAGAAGACTTGCTGTCTACTGAAATCATAAATGGCTGGTGTGTGTACTTAGCTAGCACAAAGTAGTAATTATAAGAATATTAGTCACGTGATTTGTACAGTTTATTATTTATATATTTCCCGTGGACGCTCTCGGAGAAAATATCTGCTTTTTATTAGTTAGATGTTCATAAAAACAAAAGCAGTTTCTATGCAAATTTACTGGTATTTGGGTGTAATATATTGAATATTTGTGTTTGGCATTTAAGAGATCAGCTTCAGTAATGTCCGTCTTACATGTATAAGAATTTGCGTGTAAGGTAGAATAAGACGTGTGTGTGTGTGTGTGAACGTGCATCAGTTCTAACGTACGTTGCTTTCTTGTTTTGTTTTGTTTTTAATTTTTTTCGCCTACACAATTCAGATAATTTTTTTTCATTTTATATTTTTTTTTTCTCCGTTTCTATTCTTTTGGTTTTATGCATAAGGCCGATTCGTGACTGATATTCGCGTGCCAATGTCCAACACCTTTTTGTGTCTTTGGTTGTCGGAGACGCAATGAAAAGACGGAATGGCGTCACGCGGACTCACGGACTTGACGCTAGAGTTGGCAGATCACGATGCAGAACTGATCGGTACACACATGTATACTAGTTTGGTTTGTTTTTATTTTATTTTTTTTTCCTGTGGTTTAGTTGTAGAAATATATGACTACATGGCCATACACCAAAACGCATAAATAATAGCGTCTATGCACTTATTCCTAGACACTCACACAAAATGGCCGAAAAGAGTATAACCAGCGGCAATGCAAGAAGAGATCTTAATTGTAAAATACGTTTGAATAGTTATTGTATATTTGGGCATAACTCTTTGTGCGCAATTATGTGAATAGTGTGTGTGAGTTGGACTTTTGATTGCATCTGGTTGCGATACGCGCATAGACGGATAAACACGAGTATATTATTATTATTACAAATAATCATAGCATTGAATTTCTCATATATATATATATATATATATATATATATTAGGTTGGTGCAAAAATAATGACGTAATAATGTCGTTTTTTTGACATTTTTTAACGGCAAAAAACGACATTATTACGGCATTATTTTTGCACCAACCTAATATATATATATATATATATATATATATATATATATATATATATATATACATACTTGAATCCCACTAAGTCAGGTTGTGACGCAAGGTCAGTTTTTAACGTGGGGACCCGAGTGTTTTCACTCGGGCTGCTGGTCTTAGCTAGCCATAGCTTGTCCAAGCTGGTCAGAGCTAGTCATAGCCGTGATACCGCCAGCACAGGAACGGAGCCCTGTGCCAGGTAAGTATATATATATATATATATATATATATATATATATATATATATATATGGCCACTCGTATCCGAGGGATACTTGGCGGATAGCCAATCCCTATTCCAGATGTCTGCTTACTTTTGTTTATTCAACACCCCCACAGAGCCCAGCTGTGGTTTATACTGCAACTCGGCTGAACAATTTGAACAAGACCAGCACGTTCAAATCCTCAGCCACAATGGCTTGTAACTTAGTACTAGCACAGCTATCAGCTGCAACCAATGGTTTCGCCTACCAAATTTCACTCACAAGGTTTGGGTATAGTTTTCAGGCACTTTCCTTCTAGTCCGATAACATCAGCAGGTATTTTTCATGACAAATCGGCCATGGTAAGATTCGAACCCTGGTCTCATGATCAGAATGCGAACGGCCTAACCATTCGGAGATATATATATATATATATATATATATATATATATACATATATATATATATATATATACTGAAGTGATTTTCTTCAGAAAAATCGGTTTTCAAGCTCATTAGCTGCCATCGCTCTTTCTTATATTGAGGGGAGTTTATTAAGAAATACTGTGAAATGCTAGTATTATGTCATTATTTTCCATTCGAGCTACATGTGCTATCCGTTTTAGTTGTTGCTGCTGTTGGTTTTCCTCAAGTGATGTGGTTTCTGTAATTTGGTACAGTTCTTTGTGCATCGGTATCGCAAATTCAACTTGCACTGGATGAACCTTACTGTAAAAAATAAATATGTTCACTTACCTTATAATTGTCTCTAATCTGAGTTTCATGAAATTACATCCACTCTTCAGGAGACTTGATAGTAATTTATTGTTATTATACTGTGAAGTGGTTTTGCTCTTTGTTTGATAATCTGGGCGTTGAGCACGCTGAGTAGGTAAGTGTTTGCCTCTTAGTCTTTTTTTTCTTTTTCCTTTTTCGAGATTTTTTTGTCTAAGGTGTTAGGTCTTCTGGCAAGTTCTCTGTTGCAGGAAAAATGGTCGGTTTCGTGTAACACTCCAGTAAGTACTTCGTTCTTGATTCTATCTTCTACCTTTAAAAGAGCCAGATCAGGCTGAAAATGGAGAACTGTTGTCATATCTGGCCAGGAGATGCTCAGTCCTCACTTTCCAGTCTCAGTAGAGATTGAAAATATCTCGGAATAAAAAATTATTTTCCACCCTACGACCTCTCTCTCACAAGCAGGATTTGTCCAGCCTCTCGCTGCTCTATTGCTACTTCTATAGAAAGTGCTTGGATGAACTACATTCCGTGGTTCTGCCAGGTCTAACCTTCACACCAAAGACCCACCATGCCACTGAAATTGTAGCAAATCACCCACATTTTCTCCATATTCTATTGTTGAACAACTTCTTGTGAACCACCTCTCTGTGGGACCGATTACCAAGAGGATGTTTCTGTGATCACTACAATCTTAGATTGCTCAAGTCTATGCTTAACCGTTATCGCTCCCTCTTATCAACTTATAAACTGACCCTTAACGTAACCCTCTACTGTGAGTGGCTCCCGGGCCTTATACAAGGCGAACAAAATGTAACTCGTATAAAATATAACCAAGATGTTGACTTTCCACACTATCTGAAAGAGATGATTTGGTTTGGTTTATTTTGATATACGGCATATCAAACTCAATGGGTTATTTAATGCCGACAACATTTTTTAGGATAGATTCGTATGAATAGAATATGTATTCTTTGGTTTAGATTGGTTTGGTTTATTTTGTTTTACAGCATATCAACCTCAATAGGTTATTTAATGCCGGCAAAATTTTTTATTGTTAGTAATATTTTGCTTTGTCAAAAATATGTTTCTCGTAATATTTTTCCTACCAAATAGTATTACTGGTAATTATTTTTTTCAAATATGTATTGCTGATAATAGTTAACTATTTCCCTATAGTTGGGACCCTAACAGGTGCTACCACCCCGGTTCAGGGTGGACCTGGGAACACCAGAAATTAAGAGGTGATTCCACGCTCGTCAAAACCTGATCGGAAGCTTTGCTGCTGGATGTAGTTTATCGTCTTACCCAGGACGATCAAATAAATGGTTAGGAATAAAAGCAATCAATACCAAAAAGTGAAATAACAGTGGACTGGAGAAAATTATTCTTCTGAAAATTTGTTTCGATAAAGATAAAACATAAATTTCTAAGAACAGTAGCACTGACTGATCGGTTAATTAATGTCGAATGTTTCCTTATAAGGAAACGGCTAATATAACAATCGCCTTCACCATAGTTCCCATTTGATATTTTGAACGATATATTCTTGTTGTTGCTGTTTTTTGGGGGTGGGGGTGGGGGGTCAATGATGTTCACCTTGTACAAGGCCTAAGCGTTATTCGAGGTAGAGGATGACCGAGTAAAATGCGCTGATTATAGGGATATGTGGGGAAGCTGTATCTGTCTGTCAACCGTCGGGATCATCACGCCAATGTGATCTATCCTTTCTTTATCCGTAACAATATGCGCTACGCCGGGGCTACATATAGTTTTGAATTCAGACTTATTTTCTCCTAGACCGGTTGCCAACCAAGGCTATCCTGCTATTTAACAATAACTGGTGGGGGGAGGAGCGAATTAATATTAGGTTGGTGCAAAAAAATTTCGTTTTCTAACATATGTTACTATGTGAGAAAACGAAATTATTTTTGCACCAACCTAATACCTTTCCCAACGGTATTAGCACGTAAGTGATTACAAAGTAATCCGAGTTGAATTCGAACTCGGCTCTCGGATTCCTAGCTACTATCAAATACTGCACCTTGCCGTGGGGAAGAAAACGGTTAACTCTAGACGTGAACAGGTTAAAATTGTAGTTATCTGGGAAGCAGACTTTTGGGAGTCGGTTCCACAAAGCAGCGGTTCGATTAATCACCGCTTTGTAGTTGAAGTAACAAAGAATCATTTAGTAATGTTATTTTCGATTTTTTTATCACAGATTGTGAGTACATTTTGTCTGTTACATTAAGTAGCACCACGCTTGTTTAACTACAAACACATTCAAGAAAAAGCAGTAGAAAACTGAAGCTACTACAGTCGTAGTTATAAGTAAACTTATATTGCGCAAAACATACAAGAAGAATCTAAAACAGGGAGAACCCTAAAAAACAGCGTGGAAAAAAAAAATGAAGCAATAAAGAAGATTCGACAGAACTCGGAAATATTGTCTGTGACGTTTGATGGTTGCTTGCATTTTCTTCAAAAAAGACAAAGGCTTTCGCCTGTGTCTGGAGACACGACTCGAAGTACACGTCGGGTCCTTGATGGTTCGCAAAAACTACTCAAGTGACAAGAAGAATGTTGGAATCTTCCATTCCGTTCTTTAAACGGCACTTCACTTTTTCTCCTGACAAAATCGACATATCGTTCTCAGACATTATTATTTATTTATTTTTTTTTTTGTACCATTCTTTTTTCGATAACGAAAGACGGAAATTCGCAGTCCTTTGTCAGGGGCGTAATTCGTGGCGGAAAGAATTACGCTTTCTCTCCAGGGATAGAGGTTGGCGTTCGAGACCAAAAACCATGATTCCAAATGTCGATTTTGAAATATTCGTGACATTCCCTCACCTGTACATTCTACCTTGATCAATTTCCCATTCTCTATCTATATATTATTTATCTATGATGGGTCTCATGTTCTTATCTTGCTCTTTTATCTTGATATAGAACTATTTATACCTCTCGCTCTGATTCATTGTCTTACTCCCTGTCTCAAACACTAACGCTTTCTCCTTCTATCGCTTACAGACACACACACATATGAAAAGAATGTATAAACATAAGAATTTCTTTAAAAAATTGTCTGACTTTGTCCATTTCATTTTCTGTGACGTCATTTGTTTACATTTGATACGCCATGAGCAGATATGAATGTACGTGAGAGAGTCGTAGAAGATTGAAGTTCAAATACAGTAAATTCGACCTTGCTAACCGAAAGCTCCTCTGTGGCCAAATCGGTTAAAGTCACGTCAGGCTGAATGACGGTTCCGTATAGGATACAGGTCGGAGGACGAATATTTTCTGTAAAAATTTCTCGGACATTCAGGCCGGTAAATATTGTTTAATACTGTTTATTATAAACAGAGCATTTACTTAAATATTTGTATGTATAAAAAGAATGTATAAACATAAAAATGTCTTGAAATAAATAAATATATATATATATATATATATATCGCACATAGTGCTGATGATGATGATAAAATAATGTTCGATGCGATATAACAGAGCTATAAACAAAATATTAAATATACATATTTATACTAACCGGTAAAATGACTCTGAGTTTTATGCCCAACGCAATCTAGAGGTTCTGATTTTTATGCCCAACGCAATCTGAAGGTTCTGATTTTTATGCCCAACGCAATCTAGAGGTGCTGAGTTAAGATCACATGTAAGAATAAATATATACAGTGCAATATCGACTTATGATTTAATCCGTTCTAAGATTGGATTCGTAACTAAAACTTTCGTATGTCGAATCAATTTTCCCCATTTAAATAATAAAAATCAAAGTAAATTTGTTCCCAGCCCCAAAGGTATTGATATAAAAATCGTATTTTATGTAAAATTAAAGTACTTTTTAAAGATTATACACAGATAATATAAATAATTATATCACTGTGCCTCCTTCGCAGGCTTATCAATGAGATTTAATCAGTTTAGAATATTGAAATGATCTTTCCAAAATTCCATTAAGGTCATGTTTGTATTTTCGGTCACTTCAAAGCACCTCTGAAATAAGGCGGCTTTTGATTATACACTGTATAATAGACTAAAACACACTTTACATAGAGATTAAACGAAATGAACTCAGCATTTTCATATTTTACCAACTTTAATTCATTAAATTTTACTAAAATTTACTCTACTGTACAGTAATGTATTTATTACTGCACATAAAGTTTTGTGTATTAATATTTTTCTTTTTTTTTTTTTTTTTTTTTTACATCTATACGAATACACATATTTAATGTTTAAATGTTTATTCTACGACATAACAAAGAGGACTGAGCGAGATTATATAATGCTCGTAGCATTACACTACGTCTACTGTAATGGAACTGTATAAAAATATGTACTGTATAATAATATAATACAGTAGAGTATAAATATATATCATAATAATGTACACTGTATATAGAACAGAATATAATTAAAAAAATACGGTATAAAATATATCTGTAAATATTTAGTAGAATACAGTTTAAATATACATAATAAAAAGTTTTATACTGTATAACATTCCAGTGTTATATCTATTAATATATAAAACATAAAAATATAAAATACAGTAAAATTAGATAAGATTTAAAAGTATTTACAGCACATTTCTATCAAATATCTAGTTTGAAATAAAGTGGCGGGAAGCCCATCCATACTTAATTTCGTAAGTCGAAACAAGTTTTCTGACAAAAAACACGTCAAAAAACGACATCATTACGTCATTATTACGTCATTATTTTTGCACCAACCTAATATTTGTTCATATGGAAAGTTTTTCCTAAGTAGAGGTGTTCGTAAATTGAGTTACCACTGTATACTTATCATATATATATATATATATATATATATATATATATATATATATATATAAAATGGGAGAAAGGATAAGATATACCTGTTTCTATTCCATATCAAGTCTGTCTATCATGTGTCTCCATTAATGTCAAAAATAAGTAAATTAATCTGGGAAAAAAGTATTAAAAAAATCAACAGGAATGAAAGACTGAGAAACTCGACTCAAACTCCTGTTCTCTTTTTTCATCATATACTCATTCACATTTCACAAAGTTATTCACCGTCCTTTATATGCTTCCATTTTTTTCTCTATGAAGATCAATAGTCTTTTGACAAATTTACTGATAAAAAAAATTATATATATATATATATATATAAGGTTGGTGCAAAAATAATGAGGTAATAATGTCGTTTTTTGACGTTAAAAAATACGTCAAAAAACGACATTATTACGTCATTATTTTTGCACCAACATTTTATATATATATATATATATATATATATATATATATATATATATATATATATATACATTCATTCGTGTGTGTGTGTGCTTTGAGTCATTCTCGAATATTTACAAAATCTTAAGCGTCTGGTAATGAAGGAATTGCTGAGCAACAAATCAAAACTGTTGCTTGGAACTACTTTTTTTGCCTACGTGACAAGAATCGCGCTTTACAGAAAGTTAAAAGCTTCTTTGTAAGGAAAGCAGACAGATTTTATTATTCAAAATAATCTCTGCTGACGTTAGCCATCAGAAAAGTCAGTTATTTATATTAATCTGTTTATATTTTCGATAATTGTATAATTATTTTGTGATTTATTTTTCGCGTCACATACAAATTCAAACATTTTCATTTTCGCTCACAAATGAAGCAAATAGCAGCAGTGTGTTTATGAAACTGTTTACCTTTTGAGTTTAAAATAGACGTGCCTGGACGATTATTTATTCATTATTTAGAAAAATGGACTCTGGACGATCTTTAATTCAACAATTCCTTTTTTTTATATAATTATTTTGCCCCAAGCAAGTCAATAAAAGCTACTTGGATGCAAGGGTTTACCAATAAAACGGTGGATACAATAAAAGAACACAGTTCGAGGAAACAGATGATAACGACTGATATGGAATTTAAATGTTTGTAGATTATAGTCAACAAGAAACAAGAAGCCGGAAGAGAGTTCCACAAGCGAGAAGTGCGAAAGAATAAACTATTAGAGTAGAGCTTAGGTTTTTTTTAGCAATTTAAAGATTGAAATGATGGGCCCTCGTTGCTAATCTAGTACAGCACTTCAATTCAGGAAATTGAGATATCAAAGTGAATAGCTTATCGGAACAATTGCCATGAAAACATTCCGAGAAAAGTCACATAGACGTAATGTTACGACGGTGGGAGTTTCAGTCCGAGACACCAGTTCAGGACCAATAATATTGCAGATATTTTTTTTAGAATGTTGTCAAAAATCGCTAAATCCATAACTAAAGCACCAGACCAGATGTAGCAGTAATATTCTATATATCCATACGCATACACACAATGCAGGGAAAAATAGTAGATTTCTAAAAGGGCAAGGTAAGATTCTGGTGAGAAAAATCGTGTAGCCCAACACAATGAACCCATTTATTAAATATTCAGGAAAATTTCATCTACATTTTATATAAGGCTGCGAACTCTAGGACAAAGCATATTAATAATGAAATGCACATAAAAAATAGAAAAGATTTTATGCTTTATTTTTTTTTTTTATTCAGTGAAATTATTATCTACCGAGCTAGAAATTTAGATATCCTGAAATACCTAATTGTACATGCTATCCTCTGCCTCAGATTGTAGCAACCACCCACATTTTCTCCGAAATGCACTGCAGGTAAGTTCCACTCGAACGGCTTCTTTCTGCGAACCACTGACCTGTGGACCCGACTCTTAAGAAGATGTTTCTCCCGTCACTACAATCTTAATCTGTTCATGTCTCGGATTAACTGTTGTCTTACCCTCCTAGCCGCACAAACTCTCTCTTAATGTAAAAGTCTACCTCGTGCGGTCTCTGGGCGTAGTACAGAGTGAGCCTTACTATGTAAAAAAAAGAGATATATATAGGGATAGATAAGCACTTTGGACAGAGATATATAGCATAGTGACAAGCACATGAATGCTTCATGGTCTGAAGATCGGTGGTGGGGTGTTTGCTTTTGTATTTTACGCTGACGATATCAACAATCGCTCTCTCTTCGATATTAAATGTTCTTCCATCATAATTATAGCGAATTTGAAACACTTATGTAATGTTATCAGCAAAGCTTTTTTCTATCGTCACGGTGCCGATATTTGAAGAATATGACACGCTGTTGTATTACGGTCTGTTAGGTGTTTATGCATTCCTCTTATTAATAGTAAATTTTACCCAATTCTAAGTGGATCAGTCATTAGTAGTTGTCAGTGATTGTTTAGAAATTAACATTTCGTTATGTAGATATCCTGTCTTAATGTAGTCAAGTCATTAATAAACATTGAAGATTGAAAACTCAGGGGGAAAATTGTTTTATGTCCAATAAAAGCACAAAGAAAATGGACGTCAAAATGAAACACATCTATATTTTTTTCTGCGAGTCAAAATGAAATTTTCCCCAATTTAAGAGAGATATGTAGTAAGATTGGAGGGAAAGATATGTAGCATATGATTGGGGGTAAAGAAATGAATACATTGGTGCTCTCTGTAATTACTGCCCAGACAAAAATAGGCATATTAGTCAATTCTTTTTACAGTAATGAAAAAAATGAATTAATCGCATTTGCAGACACACTTGATTTAGTATATATTTTATATTTACTATCTCATTCTTGTTTATATTTGGTTGTCAGTATTCTAATCATCGGCTTAATGCATGGGTCCTGTAACCCGTTAGGGTCACGACTTGTACATAGCAAGACCGCCTGACTGGAGACTTGTTTTTTTTTTGTTTTAAATATAGATTTGTTTTCTCCTAGACTGAATGCCATCTATGTTTAATGCATCCAGCCTGTTTTATTATTTACTCATGTTTGAATTTTTAGATTTTCTTATCTGCGACTGGCTGTTACTTTAAATAAAGGGGAGATATGTTAATGCCTTTTCAAAAGATATTATTTCGAAATCAATAAAACAAACTTTTTTTTTCCAAATACCGATAGTTTTCCTATGCTATGTCAGTGGAGGTAGGGAGAATAAGTCTTCTCCCTACAAGACCGTGTAAACGCTATTAAACTCTGTAAAAGATGAAGTTTTTCTAATCTCTTATTACTTGGCTTAGTTTCGGGAAGACACCTTTCTCTATTTCTATATACCTCTGGGTTTCCATGGCACATTTTCCTTCGTTCGTTACTGCACTATCCATATAGTTGAATATTTGCATGTGCTTGATTTTAAAAGTTTCTCAAAAGATTGCTCAAACACTTGCCTTTAATATCTTTTTCATACTGTTTTATTAGACCAAAATTGATCGATAGACTTTTTATCTCTAATCTCTTGTATTATACGAGTTTCTATTGGGAGAATTCGTAAAATACGCCGTAACCAATCTGTGTGTAATGCATTGAATCTTGTACATAGATCCGAGGATCAAGATTTCTACGTTACGTTCAGTCGAAGTTTTTTTTCATGGACAAATTCTCTGAATTTACGATTAAGATGAATTGTAATTCTTTCAGAATGAAGACAAAATGAGTAGAATTAATACAATCTTGCCTATCTGCTTTTATATTTCGCAATATCTTGAGTGTACTTTTCTCTTGAACCTGAAATCGTCAAAAGCGTCGCATCTTAAATCGAAACTGGATTACAATAAGGTGAATCCGCAGTGGCAAATAAGTTCATGTTTATGGAAGTGTAAATTTACTGAAAGGACAATGGTATGTCTCGTGATGAAATTAATCTCTGAGGCCACACTCGTTATCCGGGCCATTATTCACCCTTCCCAAAACTTCCGGTTGCGTCGGGTTGGGAGCAGTCTGTCCGGAAGTAGCTCGTGCGTCATTCAAAAAACCCTAGGGCTGAAATGTTAAGGTTCGCGTTTATAATCGATCAAAATCGGACTTTGAACCAAACATAAAAGTTTTTCTCTGCGGGGCACAAGATTGTGAAAGTCTGCTCTAATGTACCGTTTAGTTTTCAACCTTTTTCTTTTGTATTTTTTCTTTTTCTTTCATTTTAATTTATTTTTTCCGATTTCTTTTCTGCTCGCTTCTTTTGATTTCTTTTTCTTTAATTTTTATTTTTATTTCGCATTCCTTCCCTTCTTTATACAAATATTCTTACTACGTTTCTTTCTTTGTTCATTTCTTATTTTTTTATGTTTGAAATGTTTCTTTCTTGATTTCATTTATTTTTAATCTATTCATATTTCTTACTTTCTTCCGTCCTCCATTATTTCTTGTTTTCATGTCTCTGTCTTTACTTTTCTTTCTTCTGTCTCCACTTTTCTTTCTTTCTTTCTTTCTTTCTGTCTCTACTTTTCATTCTTTCTTTCTGTCTGTCTCCACTTTTAATTCTTTCTTTCTGTCTGTCTCCACTTTTAATTCTTTCTTTCTGTCTGTCTCCACTTTTAATTCTTTCTTTCTTTCTGTCTCCACTTTTCATCCTTTCTTTCTTTCTCCACTTTTCTTCCTTTCTTTCTTTCTCCACTTTTCTTTCTTTCTTTCTTTCTCCACTTTTCTTTCTTTCTTTCTTTCTCCACTTTTCTTTCTTTCTTTCTTTCTCCACTTTTCTTTCTTTCTTTCTTTCTCCACTTTTCTTTCTTTCTTTCTCCACTTTTCTTTCTTTCTTTCTCCACTTTTCTTTCTTTCTTTCTCCACTTTTCTTTCTTTCTTTCTCCACTTTTCTTTCTTTCTTTCTCCACTTTTCTTTCTTTCTTTCTCCACTTTTCTTTCTTTCTTTCTTTCTCCACTTTTCTTTCTTTCTTTCTTTCTCCACTTTTCTTTCTTTCTTTCTTTCTCCACTTTTCTTTCTTTCTTTCTCCACTTTTCTTTCTTTCTTTCTTTCTCCACTTTTCTTTCTTTCTTTCTCCACTTTTCTTTCTTTCTTTCTCCACTTTCTTTCTTTCTTTCTGTCTCCACTTTTCATTCATTCTTTCTTTCTTTCATTCTGTCTTTCATTCTTTCTTTCATTCTGTCTTTCATTCTTTCTTTCATTCTGTCTTTCATTCTTTCTTTCATTCTGTCTTTCATTCTGTCTTTCATTCTGTCTTTCATTCTGTCTTTCATTCTGTCTTTCATTCTGTCTTTCATTCTGTCTTTCATTCTCTCTCTTTCATTCTCTCTCTTTCATTCTCTCTCTTTCATTCTCTGTCTTTCATTCTCTCTGTCTTTCATTCTCTCTTTCATTCTCTCTGTCTTTCATTCTCTCTGTCTTTCATTCTCTCTGTCTTTCATTCTCTCTGTCTTTCATTCTCTCTGTCTTTCATTCTCTCTGTCTTTCATTCTCTCTGTCTTTCATTCTCTCTGTCTTTCATTCTCTCTGTCTTTCATTCTCTCTGTCTTTCATTCTCTCTGTCTTTCATTCTCTCTGTCTTTTGTTCTTTTAAATATTTTTTTACTCTGTTCACTTTCTTTCATGCTTTCACTTTTTTCTTTTCTTCTGTTAGTTTTTTTTCTTTACATCTTTTTGTATATCTCCCTTTTTTTACGATTTTCTTTTCAACATTCTCTCCTCTATTTTCCTTCATTCACTCTTTTTCTTTTTTTCATTATTTATTTCGTTCTTTTACTCACCTGCCGTTCTTTATATTTCTTCTTTATTTGATTTTTTTTCTATTTACGTGTTTCTTTGTGTTTGATTAATTTTATTTTTCATTTTTCTTCCCTTTTCTCGTTGACCCTCTTTACTTCCTCCCTTTCCTTTCTTTACTTTCCCTCTTTCCTTTTTCTTTAATTTCTCTTTACTTTTCCCTCTCTCTCCTCTTTTATCTCTCCCCCTCTCCTTTGTCTACCTCCTCTTTCCCCCACTCCTTTGTCTACCTCCTCTTTCCCCCTCTGCTTTGTCTACCTCCTCTTTCCCCTTCTTTGTCTACCAGGTCTTCCCCCTCTCCATTGTCTACCTTCTCTTTCCCCTTCTCCATTGTCTACCTTCTCTTTCCCCTTCTCCATTGTCTACCTTCTCTTTCCCCTTCTCCATTGTCTACCTTCTCTTCGCCTTCTCGTTTTTCTCTTTCCTCTTCTCTATTTCTCTCTCTTTTCCCACCACTCTTTTTTTCCTCACCCTTTTGCTCTCTCTTCCTCCCTCTTTGTTTACTTTGCTGTCTATCATTTGTTCGCTTTTCATCTGTCTCTTTATTTTTCTGCTTCTTAATTCAATTAAAGACAGAACCACGTTATATGATAGCAGTTAGTTGGTTGTTCAGCTAATTAAATGAGATCGTTTGCGATATCGATTATAAAATATTAAAATCCGGACATAATGGCGGCCACTTCTATGTATTATGACCCTTGAAGACGTGGACAGTCATTGCTCTCCACAACTTCTTGTAGTTGCTGGTCTTAGTAGGTCTTTATCCGGAAAACTTAGTCGTTGCACGCATGTGCAGTCTATGATGTTCTCAATATCCTTCTGTAGAACCACATTTCCATTGCCACAATAATCTTCAACTGTGAAGAGACTGTTCCACATGCATTACTATATTGGAATATCGATATTATGTAAAAGTTCAAGACACTCTTTTGAAAACATTTTTTTAATAGGATGATATATTAAAATACCATTTTCATCAGTAATCAATTTATTACTCTGTTATTAAGCACAATGGACAGGTGGCCAAGTAGTTAGAAATATAAGACCTGTGTTCGAATCTCGTTATGATCGATTTGTCAGGAAGGTAACTTATTGTTGTTATCATAGACGCGATCCCAGCGTACGGCACCATTGGATGTGCCTGAAAACTGCACCCTGGATTGACCCAAGCCCCTATGAGTCGCATTGGGTTGACGAAACAATTTGGGAGTTGTCGATGGTTGAGCTAGCACAAAACCGCAACTAATCGTGAGTGATAGTTGTTGCGTACAGGCCATGTCCAGACTGTTGATCGCGCCGGATAATAAGCTCTCTCCCGGAAACTGTATCTAAGTTGCAGTATAAACCATAGGTGGGTTATGTTGATGTTGAACAAGTACAAATGTACCTGATCAGGTTTCTGCAATAGGGATTGACTAACAGTTATACTCAGATACGAGCGGCCAGTCATTATATAAAAGCTTCATTTTCCACCTCTTATTAATGTACTGAGTATTGTCACTATTGTATTTTAGAAGTATATTTACATATGTAAAAATGCAAAATAAGACGGATAACAAAAATTCTTCAAATGCTAGATTCATGAGACATAAATTGTATTTTAAATGATTTCCTTTCAACCCAAAGCACGATCACTGCTAATAAACCATTTTGTTATCATTTCACTTTAAGTAAGGCAATAAAGCCACTAAGACGCAATGGGGTTACTGAGAGAGAAGACAAATGAGAAAAGGAAAAATATTATGATGTGAGAATAATAAAAAAACAGAATTTAAGAAGAGAGAGGTTAACAATTTTCACTGTATTTAACCTTTTGAAATTCAAACTTAACTGGAAAGCAAGAAGACGGAAGAGAATTCATAAGCGAGGAGTGTGAGGAAAACATAGAACTTAGAGGAACAACTTGAAATTTCAACTGTCAAATAATGAGACCTATCCGTCAATAGTGTACTGCGCTTAAATTCGTGAAGGCGAAATACCAAAGAAGAAACATCGGGGCAATCACCATGAAAATATTAGTAGTGAATAAACTTCGAAAGATACTTGGAAAATAATCATTACGGTCGGCATGGTTTTCGGTGGAACTTTCATCTTTGCTAGCCCCGATTTTATCAGCAATCTTTAGGTAATTCTGTATTCATTTGAAGTGAAAGTTTTCCAATTACTTCCTTTAGTCTGCGGTAACGAGCCGGATTTATAGCGACCGCGAGCGATTAGAACATAACCTAAGACCTCACAGTGTTCAGATTCCACTTTTGACGCTTCTAGCCAACTAACAAATAACTTCCCCACTCCGCGCCTCCACTTCCTACTTCGGCCCTGCAAGATGTGATTTATTTCTCAACAGTGAATGTCGACTCTGAAATAAAGCCGGAAACACCTCATTAGCGATCGTCTTCCCATTGTTTCACCTTCAAAGCTAACGTAGAATAATTTGACCTCAATCAGTAGAGAGACTGGTGGCACTTAAATTCTAGATGTTACGCTTCTGTCGAAACGAAGGTAAGCTTTCAAAGGATCTTACAGGTCGACTTCAAGACGTTTACAATGCCTCGGGATAACCTCCTTGAAAGACGCGCAAAGTACTTATGCCTTGCTCCAGTGGACTGAAGCCATAGTCGGTCTATTGAGAACGCCCGGATTCTTTTCTTGAATAGAGAAATGTCTTCTCAAATGAAAGAGAGAGAATCACCTTGATCCTAAAATTTATAAAAATGAGCCGTAGGCCATAGTACTTTGCCTCATGTCAACAACAGTGTTTGACATATGAATATTACGAGAAAGTTAATGTCTAATTACAAACCATTTTTTAACTCTGAAAATTTACTTCTCATATTGAATTCTGTTGTCATATCTGAACTCGTGCAATCGCTGTATATCTCGAGATTCTCGACAAAATTCAAAGAAGGGTTTGTAATATAATAGATACTGACCTGGCATCCCGGCTTCAGTCACTTTCTGACTGACGTGACGTGGTTTCCCTCTGCCTTTTTCTACTGGTATTTTCATGGCAACTGTTCTGACGAGCTCTTTTCCTTAGTGTCTCAACTACGCGGATTTAAGATAGCTATTAGCTCTCACAGATTTTGTACTGAACGAACTACCACCATTTTTATCCTAACAATTTCTTTTCGCACCAATGGAACACCATTTCGATTTCTTGCTTCCCTGATATCTGCAATTTTCAAAAATTTAAATGCAACGTCAATCGCCATCTTCTGTCTTCCTGAACCCTACCCATTAGTCCTTTCATTTCTTCTCCTCATTAAGTCTTCTCATTCTCTGTCAGTCCCTCTACCTGCTTGCGTCTTAGTGCAGCTATCGCCTTAGTTGGAGTGACATGATTTTAAAAAATGTTCAGCTACGAAATTACAAAAAACTCTCTCTCTCTCTCATACACACACACATATCTATATATATATATATATATATATATATATATATCTAGTGTGTGTTTGTGTAATTTTTCAGTTGAAGCTGGATTTTGTTTTTAATGTGACATCATTTATGCAGAAATCCTGATTCCGTAGACGCACCGTATTTTGTTTAACTTTAAACAGTATGAATTTCTTCTACTGGTCCTTCAATTATAAAGATTTTCAAAAGTTAAAAATTTTATTCAGCGGAGCTCAATTCTTCGTTCCCATTGATAGGGGAAACCATCCTAGGGTCCGAAAACTGCCATTTCAGTCACATTATTCTATATTAAGTCTCTTCAATGCACAGGCCGGTAGACATAATTAACGTTGCTGGAAATTAAACAAAATACAAGGTGTCTACTGTCTATATATATATATATATATATATATATATATATATATATATATATATATATATATATATATATAAGAGGTTATAGTTGTTCCAGCGAAAGAATATAAAGCGATTTTCCAAGCGTAGCATATATGTGGCACAAGGCCAAAAGTATGATGCACCTAGATGGGATAGAATTCACTACTAATTTGTACTTGTTATCGAGACGAGTTTGCTAACCATTACACCTCCTCGGGGTGCCACAACGAGAGAATATATATATATATATATATATATATATATATATATATATATATATATATATATATAAACATACATACAGTGTAACCGGGATATAAGAGACCCGTATATAAGAGAAACCCGGATATAAGAGAGATTTTTTCTGGTCCCAAATTAGAGCCCATGTTAATGTATATATAATAGAGCAAACCCGGATATAAGAGACTTCTTCTCCGGTCCTGACAACTCTCTTATATCCGGGTTACACTATATATATATATATATATATACACACACACTGAACTGCGGTTTATAAATCCATGTAGCACACCTATACATTACTTTCATCATATTGGCCCTCACAAAGTCCTTGTGTCAGACTAAATATAATACCTTGGAGTGACTGAGATGTTTCACAGGGCCTTTCATAAATTCCATTCTTGTTTGTTCTCCATAATTGTGACTTTGCGCCTGACTTAAACTGTGACATTAAATTATTAGCTTCATATTCTTTGTTCTGAGTTAACTCTTCGACAAACATTTCCTTCATCTTTTCCCCGTTTCCTCTTTGCTTCCATGTTCAGCCCACATCCTCGAAATCCCATTGAGGCCGATGCAGCAGTGACAGGAAATTAGCTTTGAGTTAATTCAGACAACGTTGACCTTTCCGGATTTTTCTACAATCCTATGAATTTCAAACAGAGAAAAAAAAAGATGACAGCAGTCGTATGACGTGAATAACAACGGTTCCTTGATTTACTCAGATCTGCATTATCATTAATAGTAAACATTTACATGGATTTGGTCTAACAGACCACATTCATAATATCATTAAAGCAAAATCATTGCTATGGATCCGTAGATGACAAAATACACGAATCCAGAAAGTCAGCTGACTGAAACGCTCTTTTCTCAGCTACAAAAATAAAAATGCTGTTTCAAATAATGCATGAATAACAAGACTTCATCAGGGAACTGAGGATTAAATAAACTTCCGTCGTAATTATTTCGAAAATGCAAACAGTAGTTATTTTTAAATGTTCGATCTAATTTTACTTACTTTAATACGCTTCCAATGGATTGGATTGTGATCTTTCCGAAATTCAATTTCGTGGTTTCCCAATCATTAGCACGTGGGCCCACAAAACTGAAATAAATTATTTTGGTATATTAGAGCCACAAGAATTCGTATATAAAATATCATTAAAGAATTTTATACGACCACTGAAAAGCAACATTTCAATTAAATTCTCAGAGCGAAACAGAGCCGTGTTCGTATTTTATTAAGTATATCTCACACCCCTCCCCATTCTTTTGAACAGGAGCAGAGGTTTATCCCTTGTTCAGGTTTCCAGTTCTTTCTAAATTTTTTTTTTCATTCTATTTCCTTCCCAGTTTCTCCTTGAATTTTGGTGGTATTATCGCTTTGCTTGAGGTGAATTGATTAAAAAAAAGATACATTTATTTAAAAAAAAATGTAAATAAAGAGCAAGACACGCATTACTTTACAAAACAACAAGTGATTGTCAAAATGCGGGACAAAAACGTATCCCGCATTTTACGACACACTTGACAACTAAATGCGCATGTTAAAAAAAAGAAAAAAGAGATCGCCTCTAATTCTGACACTAATCTACAGTTAAAATATACTAACAAATACTTCGCGTTTCAAAAATGAAATAAATCAAAAAAATATTTCATTAATTTTTCTCTGGAATCATATCAACTTTCTGTTGAAAATTATCCCCTGAAATACTCATATACAAGTCGATTATACGTGTACCAATGAAATCTTTACTTGAGCCACCACCCAATCATCTTATATCCCGTGTATGAGTCGATTTCAACTTTTTAAATTAGCTAAAAATTTACAATAAACAAATAACACATATAAAATATTTTCGCCAAAAATTGCTTGAAGCCATTAAAAAATTGACTCTTACTACAGGGTAATTGAAAAGTAAATCCCTATTTTATTCATGATGGACTTTTCCGCCTAGCTATCATTTTTAGAAGAATGGAGAGTTCATCATACATAAAAATAGGGAGTTAAATTTCAATCACCCTACAATTATTATTATAATGATTTTTTTTTTTTACGTTACTCACGATGTCATGCTCGTTCTGCAGATGAAAGCACTGACGTAGTGAGTTCGATCCTCCTAAACGTCTTATTACTTTTTAACGTACAATTAGTGAATAAGATTAGATAAGCTCAAATTTCAGACCAGTTTTCGAGAATGTGTGTTTGATCCATTCTAGGTGCCGCATTATACTGGCTTTGTATAAATACATTACTATTATTACGGCATTTTACTTTCAACAAGATTATCCTTTGCTTGATCGGCGAAACTTAGAATACGTCGACTTTTTCAATTAAAAAAAGTAAGACCTCACGAAAGCGATTACCTTTCGGGTGGATAGTTGCTAACTCGGGAATAGATCGGGCCTACATCTACTTTTTAGATTCTACTGTGAAGCGGACTTACCTCGATCTCTGTTAATTCATTACGTTTGTTTTCTGTTCGACATAACAGAGGTTAAAATGTAGTTAAGTTAACCAACCGATGAATTATCGTTCTCTACAAATATTGATTTAATTCTTTCTTTTAAGTATGAGGTTAATTTTCGTTTATGGGAACTGAATCAGACGAAATATGTTCGTGTTTCAGCGAACTGTAGAACCCTTCATATCGAGTCTCCATTTAAACATTACTCAAACTCTAGCCCATATATAGAATGTCTAATATTTTGCCTTGGAAATTGTGCTTCAAAATTCGACTTACACACGAGTATATACGGCAACCTGATGCTTTTCCCCCCTCAATGTTAGTACTCCCAGTGCGATGTCTGCTATTACAGTTGCTACCAAATCTAATGATTCTACGTCAGTGTCAGCGTTCCGAACGCTGCACCCGCAACTGTCGTTGACCTTCCTACTTTAGTAGCCGCAACCTTTTCCAAATATCCGCTGAACTGACCAACTGATTCTAAAACTTCTTTAATTTACTAAGTTAATACTACTTACTGGGATTGTTCTCTTTTTTTCTTTTCTTTTTTTTAATTTGAATGAAACATTATATGACAAGAAATATCAAATAACACGACTACCACTGGATATATTTCGATTTTAGCTGATAGGAATATGGGCCGTGGCCACTTCAGTCGCCATTTTGAGTGATTTTATCTAATACGCACACAGTACTGCTACTAATAAAAGAAATAGCGCTACTTTAAAACTGCTGCTGAAACTACTAATATTACCATTAGTAAAAGTACTACGACTACAAGTTTTCAATAAGTTTCTGTGGCTCATCCGATAAACACGCTGAGTCGTAGAAAAGAAAACTGAAAGAAATTGTTAAGGTGATCAGCAAATGAAATAAAGAGTTTGCATAAAAAATAAATAAATCCAGGGATTTTGAAGAGCAGACGACACAGAAGAACTAACAATGATGTTATCGACAAAAAAATCGTCTGCATAAGACGGGGTCATAAGGAATGACTATTCCACCGTTCTGAGACTAGTAAACGTATTCAAGTGTGATGTACCTTCGGCACCTAGTAGCTGACCGATATTAGTTTCCTTAAGTGTCACTTCCTTCTATGTTTTTTTTTTTTTTTTTGACAAAGAAAAAGTTTGAATAAAACAGACGCTGACAATAAGAAACGGATTTAATGCTTTTTTAATACAGTGTAACCCGGATATAAGAGAAACCCGGATATAAGGGAGATTTCTTTCTGGTCCCAAATTAGAACCACACTTACCTAAACAAAATAGACCAAACCCGGATATAAGAGACTTCTTCTCCGGTCCCGACAACTCTCTTATATCCGGGTTACAATGTAATTAGAAACAGAGAAATTAAAACAAAATAAAATTCGAATTCAAGGAATTCGAAAATGCAACGCAGTTTCGACAAAATTCTTAGTAAAAGCAAAAGAAAATCTAAATATTTACCATAATGTTTCTGAGAGGTGGAATAGAGGAGGTACGTTGTAGTCGAACCTTTGGACACAAAGGAGATCCAGGAATTTTCTGAGATCTCAAAAAAATGTTTGCATTTATTGAAGACGCTCAATCGACAATCAGTCGAGGATTGTTTGAGCTCGCATCATAAAACCGTCGAAAATCAAACGAGAATTTTGACTGAAGTACGGAAGTGACGCCATAAGCAGTTGGCCAATTTCTCACCAAGCCACTTTTGTGTCAAATTTTAAAATATATCTAAACTCTTACAGATATATCTATAAATTATAAACATATATTGCAGGTAGAAAGACATTGAAATTCTTTGAATCGTTTCAGCTGGATGATGTCTTAGTTTTGAATACTGATCTTTATAGAGTTTTAGGAAATACAAATAGATTGCTGCTACATAACCTTTCCCTTGCACCAAAAGCAGATGCATAAATAGTGCCAATGAATATATGATATAAAATATTGATAAATAGATAAAAAAATATATTGTTCCAGGTTCCTAACCATAGCTATTGTGATACCAGATAAATCTACGTAATGTATATATATATTTTTTTTTTTGTACCAGTACTTTAGAAGATGAAAAAGATTTAAGACTTATCATGGCTTCGGAAGAGCAATTTCTCTCTGATAGTAGATAACATTAAACAATGAAATTTTTCAACCCAAACAAATCCCGGGGGGGATATTTAGAAATTGGGGAGTATATTTACTCTTGAATGCCAAATAAAAAGGGGGTTGTAATGAATGGGGGCGTGGAGAATATCAGAAAATACAATAAAATATTGTCCAATAAGCGAAACAGTTGAAAGTGAAGAATTCTTAGAAAAGTGATCGTGAGTAAATACGGCTGTAGGAGAATGGTTAAAAAGACGTCTTTGAAGTCATAACAAAACCGCAAATAAATAAAAATGCAAATAAATGCATATCATTGTATTCTAGTGTGTTTGATATCGTTTACAAAGTTTTCCGTTCTTCCTTCGCGTGTAAGCAATATTTTCAATTTTTCGCCATAACAAATATCCTTCGCACCTGTCTATATCTCTGAGATGAGATATTATGATTACTTAAATTGTTTACATGATTCGGACTGTTATCATCATCTTCATTACCATATTCAAAATGTTTCGGTCGTTGTATGCTCTGGCCTTCTTCATGTCATTTGAATTTTGAACCGAACCCTTTATTTCGTCCGCGGAGGTAGATTGTTCTAGTTCCACGTGCCATGCTTCTTCCGGATATCTCGGTTATTTCCCTTTAACTTTTAGTTTTGGTTCACCTCTTATTGAACTCACTACTCTTTGGGTCTAGTCACTGGATTTAACCAATGTATTTATCCACTGAACAATGTGTTCTTGAGCTGTGAGTTCAGTAACAGACAACAGCAGTGGTGAACCAAAACTTAAAGTAAAGATTTGAAGTAAAGGGAAATAACTGTGACATCCGGAAGAGGCATGGCACGTGGGGCTAGAACAATCTAACCCGCAGGGTTCGATTCGATATGACAATCACCTGAAGAAGGCCGAAGCGTACAACGGCCGAACCATTGTTAATATGGCAATGAAGATGAGGATAACAGTCCGAATAATGTAAATAATACAAGTACCCTTGGTACATTTTGAACTTTATCTTTAAAGTTTATAATTGAAATGATTCAAATACCCCACGAAAAGAAATATGTGGTGGATGTCACGCTAGATATATTTTAATCCTTTCACTCCTAGCAAACGATAATTTCAAATGAACACAGGATGTTACAGGGAGTGAAAGTGAATGAGAACGCTTTAGTGTGGAGGATTGAGGAAAGGACAATAACGGAACAGGTTTCAAGATCATTGAAGTTAGCCGGAGACGTTGCATTTAAATTTTTGAAGATTGCACTTACCAGGGAAGCAATAAATCTGAACGAATTTACACAGGTAAGAAGTGTGAGAAAAACTCTTAGGGGTGATTCTTACATCTACTTCGTTCAACAATAAAACGGTGAGACTTAGTTGCCAATCAAGTAGCACGCGTAAATTCAGGTAGACAAAGCACCAGGGAAACAAGCTCATCAGAACAGTTGCCATAAAAATATTTCTAGAAATGACAGAGGGGAAAGCCACGTGACGTCGGTGAGAAAGTGACTGAAGTTCAGATGCCTGGTCAGGAACGGTTATATTGTAGATCCTTTTTTGAATTTTTTTTCGAGAACCTCGAAATGTACAGCAGGGGCATCAGGCCAGATGTGGCAACCATTTTCAGTGCACGGACGAACGGTAGATTTGTAAATGTCCAAGATCAACTCTGACGAGAAAAACCTTCTGGCACGACGACCAACTTTCCTTGCAGTAGATGCAGCTGTTGAATCGATATAATCGCTTTACTTTATATCAGTGCAAAACCAGAATCCAAGAAGGAATAGTGTGTTGTTCTCCTGGAGTTTAATATCACAAAAAGTTCTCTATGATTAAATGAAAATGGTTTCGTTTTGTAGGCGTTAAAATTACAAGACATTTCTTGCCCCAGTTAACCTTTGATTGGAGGTCCATTTCTAGAGCAGTTGCTACTCATTTCGAAAAAATGTTCAGCCTTTCATTGTGTCGGTTGACTACATATAACAAAATGATAATAAGCAGGGAAGTTCCAAATAAGCTTTGTGGAAATGTTGTTTTTTTTTTTGTTTTTTTTTAGCATTGGAAAATATTCCCAGTTCAATTAAATTCGCTTTAAATATGTCCAAAAGAGAAATCATTATTCTGATTAATTTCCCCTATTATTATGCTTTCATTATTCTTTTTTTATTTATTTATTTTGTTAATTCTTAAATACATCTGTTACATACCCCCTCACTTCTGGGGGAGTTCTTGGTCACTTTGCCAAATAAACAAAATGTTGTATAGCCCCCTTTGTTCTGAGGGTCTCTTAGTTGACGGTCTTTGGGCGATTATAACGTTGTCTTCCTCTCTTTCTTCTTTGGATCGGGTGATCACTAGTTGGTTTTTAGTTCGGAGGTAAAATGAGAACTTCAACAAAAGGGATTTGAATATTATCTGTTTTATTAAGCACGCCGACTTGCACATTTTGAACTAGCCAGTAGGGTCGTTCTATCACCCCCACCTCACTGGGAAGCAATTTCCTCGACAGACAAAATAACCAGGTCTACTGTGTATAACGTGTAAAAACTTAACTCCTTGAAATCACTTTCTAACTCTCTAACATAGGACTCGGCCAATCAAAATCGACATCCCTATTTAGTCTACCATCTGACCTTAAATGTCAGCCGTAGAAGTTCTGAGCCAAAATACACTGCCACTAAAAAAAATAATAGTCATAGTGTGAACGTAGGCGAGATTACGGTCATTGTGAATTCCAGGATCCTTTTGATGGTTGCATAATATGGGAAACGCCAGTGATACAGAGGGTTTCGAAATCAGAGTTATCAGTCTCCTGGTTTCCGAGATAAAACTCTACAATATAAGATTTGATTGTTTTTCAAAAAATCTGCACTACGGACGAGCTATTTTTTTTTTTAAATGAATGTTGTTGAGCAGGTAAAAATATGAATCAATGGCTGATAGCATTGAAATTACTAAATCCGAAGAGTTCAGAAATCTAAAAGGTCTTTTGGCTTAGAATATCGAAATTAGTAAGGCCGCATAGTACAAAGGATGGAAAGGACTTTTGACTGATAAGAATGTATTTAGTAAAATCGATGATTACAGAGACCGAAAAAGTTTGTCAGATACAACAACGCCGAGAAAATTGTTGTAATAGAATAAGATCGTGTTGGGCATACTGAAACGTGATAAAAACTGAAGTTTAAATAATAAAGACTTAATATAGGATGACATAAAAACTTGAAATGGTCTATATTTGACTAGTATAATTTAATAAGATCCAATATTACTCATTAATTCCCGTTCCTCTGAAGCTGCACAGCTTGATGACTGCCTCGGCACTTACGCTATTGGTCATGTATTTCGTTATCTATATGAAACTGCTAAAGTTTGGGGGAAAGGTCACTACTGTCGAAGTGTAAAGTTATGGCCATTAAGAAACCAAAAATGTCATTTTGGTTAAGTGTTCCTTCTCCCCATAGAGTTCAAGATAAGGAAAGGAAAATGTTTCTGGGGAATGCTGATTAATTAGAGAAATTACTTGTTCGTCAAATCGCTATCTCACTGCGGGGTTTTTCAGGAAAAGCTGTTTATTGCTTGTACGATCAGTCAATAACCTAAAACTAGGCAAATGGCTTTTATAAAACATTACGAAAATGTACATCGGTCACCGTTCAAACTCTTGTTTTTCTCTTCTTACCTGACAAAGAACGAAATTTGAGAAAATGAGTTCCTGGCAGTCTAAAAACGTAGGTTTGTTTCTCAAATCCAATCTGAACAAAAGTCGTGGCTTCATCCAAAGAAGCCTTGTAAAATCTGAACCTAAACGCATTCTTTTGAGAAAATGTTCTTTATGTGTACTTTTTTTTTTTTGTATGGTTCCACAGGAAATCTTAATAAAAAATTGTGGAAAGTTGGGTAAACTTTCAGTGCAATACTAATTCACTGAGCATTTGGCTCTTTTGAAAGTATTATTGTTTGAGATTGACTTTGGTTGGTTTATATCATATTAGCATTTTACAGCATCGTATTAGCATTTTTCTGGGAATTTTGGTGTAGTAGCAGTATGTTTTTCTCTTGTAGATTTAAGAAGTTATATAAAAATAAAAGATAACCTAGGCATTAATTGAAACAAATAAAACAATAGTCACAGTCTGCAATACTGTCTCAAAACAGCCCGCCTCAGGAACGACTTCAGGATTTCCCATATCATATATATATATATATATATATATATATATATATTATTTCGCAGAGTTAACCTGTAGAAAAAGACAATATTTATAAATGTAAAAGACAATAGGAAAACTGTGATAGTTGCCGACGCGTTTCGTTCAATGTAGACTTTTTCGAAGCAAAACTGAAAATGTCCTTAGCACCTGGAAGAATCTAGAGAACAGAATTGACATTAATTGACGTAATTTTCAGTTGACAATATGAAAATAGCGTTCTCTAAATTCTTCTAGTTGCTAAGGACATTTTGTTTTGTTATTATTAGCTACTTTGTTTGATAAAATCCTTTCATTTTTTGCCTTGAAAAAGTCCACATTGGACGAAACGCCTCGGCAACTATTACACTTTTACTATTCTTATATATATATATATATATATATATATATATATATATATATAATTTTCACTCTAAGACAAAATAAATAATATTATAAACAAGTTTCTGGTTTCATCACATGAGCGGGGTGCGACGAAATTTCAAACAGGAATGGTTAATTCTTAGTCAAGATTCTTGAGTTCCGTATTAAGCTCAAACATTGTGAAGCTTACAGCAATATCACGATGAAACACCGGTTCCCGTAAGATATATCGAAGCTGATCCTGGTCAATACCTAGATGGCTGACCGCTTGGGAATTTCAGGTGATGTAGCTTGGATGTGCAAGTGGTGTAATTTTTAACGGCACGGAAATGTAAATTTGAGGGCCGTTTTTCAATTCCAGTCAGGTTCTTTATATTGACTCCAGCGCAATTGCCTTGGGATAAGGTAAGAATCGAGCTGCTCTCTTCATTAGTACGTCTTGTATCAGTAGAATCATGGTGGTCTCCATACAGTTTTCGCAATCTAGAAATTGTTTCTGCCTTTAAATAAGCTTCAAAGAGTTGATAAGTCATGAATAATCAATCAGTCAATTAATATATTTGTGTTCGTGTGTGCGTAAATGGAGATAAAAAAACTTACATCAATGTTAAAAGTAAAAAAAAATAAGAGTTGTCGAACAGATCCGCCTGCAAAAATCTGGATTCGAGATGCTGAAGGTAACAGTCAGCTAAGTGAAAAACCTTTACTCATATCAATCATATATATATATATATATATATATATATATATAAAATAGACAAAGTCCGACAATTATTTTAATTGTCCATTTCATAAGGACGTGACGTCATTTGTTTACATTTGATACGCCATGAGAGGATATGAATGTACGTCAGAGATCCATGGAAGATTGAAGTTCAAATACAGTAAATTCGACCTTGCTACGCTCCTCTGTGGCCAAATCGGTTAAAGGCACGTCAAGCTAAATGACAGTTCCATATAGGATACAGGTTCGAATCCTGTCGGAGGATGAATATTTTCTGTGAAAATTTCTCGGATATTCAGGCCGGTAAATGTTGTTTAATATTGTTTATTATTAACAGACTATTTACTTAAATATTTGTATGTATAAAAAGAATGTATAAACATAAAAATGTCATATATATATATATATATATATATATAATGTGTGTGTGTATGGATAAACAGTCATTGTGAGATGTAAAACATTGCTATAACTTTACACAGAACCAAATAGTACCCAGGATTTATCCGATTTTCTCTACTAGAAGTGAAATATGTAGTCGATTCCATACTCACGCTCGTAGGTACTCAAACTCACGCACATATACATTTCTTGGAACTAGTCTTTTGTATTGTATTGGCTTAGCACTGGGATACGTCGTAGTCAGTTTCCACTAAATAACCTAGAAGCTCTCCTCTCTGCTATCGGAAGAGCTAGGGAGTGTTCGATTCTTATTCTGATAGTACTACTCCAGTTTGCCGTCCTGATTGCCTTCTGTGCAATACAATGTAGCCACAATCAAGGAAGAAAGAATTCTTTAATCTCGCTTTTTCTTGTACCATTCTGAGCCCGTAATCTTGTTGAATGTTTCATATACTCATAAGGACAGATTGGCTATATTCATTTAAGAAAGCTCTGTACAAATAAAGGATAAATCCACATTTCCTTTTCTCCCACAATTTATCTATGCTGGCATGCACACACATCATATCTATCTATCTATCTATATATATATATATATATATATATATATATATATAAACAAACATATGAAAGATTTCTCAGAGTTAACCCATTAGAAAAAGACAATATTTATAAATGTAAAAGACAATAGGAAAACTAATGGCAGCCGACGCGTTTCGTCCAACGTGAACTTTTTCAAGGCAAAATACGAAAGGATTTTATTAAAGAAAGTAACTAATATTAACAAAACAAAATGTCCTTAGCAATTGGAAGAATTTAGAAAAAACTATTTTCATACTGTTAAATGAAAATTACGCCAATTATTGTTACGTGTGGAAATATTGTTTTTATTGTTGTCTTGACGGATTCAACCATTTTTCATTTGATTTCTTTATACTGTTGTGTACGTTTGCTTGGGAGAGTAGTTAACACACAAATACATGCATACATACATACATACATACATATATATATATATATATATATATATATATATATATATATATATATATATATGTAAACAGAAATAGAATATCATCACTGTTTTATCCGTGTATTGCTTAATATATTGTAATGTAATTGTCATCTTTGATAATGGCTTATGTAAGCCGAAAGCTTAGATAGGATTAAAAAATATGTATCAATGATTTTCTTTCTTCGTTTAATGATAATGTTATTAAGCTTATCAGACGATATGAAAAGAATTTACATAAAATAAATAGACAACACTTGTCTATATTATTTAATGAAACATACATCAATATATATATATATATATATATATATATATATATATCTGTAGCTCACTGCTACCGGCAAGCAGAAATATTTCTTCTCCTGATGATGACCATGTTGGCCTAAACTAGTCGAGGAATCTAAATGAAATAATAATAAAAACGAAAGAATATTAATATACAACCCAGTGTGTCTGAAGATCTTAAATTTTTAATATTTTTTATTGTTCAAAAAAGAAATATATAAACAACAAACAAGGATTCTATAAGAACAATCTTCGAAGTAAAATATAAGAAATATACATATCCAATATAAAATACAAGCAAAAGAATACTCAGATATAAATATCTCCCGGGGGCTAAAGTTTCATGTTTACCCCCTGGATGATTATGCGTCTGTCTCACAATCTCCAGGCTGTCGTATTGACGAAATAGTCAATTTCTTATGCCGTTGGACTTCACGTGACTTGCGGTATATATCAAACAACAAGGGGCAGAAGTGGGTTAGAAATTAATCGCTGCCAAATTGGGTGAGAAATACTATATAAGGTTTACTGTCCCTGGAAACCCGGATGTATGTGTCTTGGGAAAGAAGCAGTTTGCTTGTGCCTTTTAATTTTAACTCCATCCCGACATTATTTATCACAAATGTATTCACATACCTACAGCAGCTAAATGTTCCTGTCTCTTATTAAACGTTCCATCATATCCGATACCTTTCAAAATCGGCGGTATTTCGTTCAGGCACGGGTTACACCTATCAGTTTTGCCGGCGAACCAACCACTCAACCATGGTGTCTGATGTGCCCTCCTTTTTTTCCAAGAAATAGATGTTAGAATATTAATCAAGAGACAAGAAGTTAACGCCGTCGGCAGTGATATGAAAACATTTGCAATAAAGAATATTGGTGAGGAGTAAATTTAAAACCAATATAATACAGGGGTATTCTCTGAGAATCCAAATGTCTAATCTAACAGACGTTAGACGTCCTGACTTCCGTGTGAATTTATTCTTTGTTGAATATATAAAAGAGGCTTTCAATTTCTTTGAAAAAACAAAACAAACTTGTCTTCATTTGATGCGCATGCGCTATGGTGTACATGCGTTATATATGTCGATGAAAAAACTTTAAAAGAAATAATTTTTCGACGGATAATTATTTAAAATCTTTTTTTGGATAATTATATTTTCTCGTTTGCCGCAGTATTCTCAAACATTAATTACATTAGTAATGATGAATTATGCATTTTCAATTAGAAAAAGAGAATGTTTAATAATTTGGATTCTAAATGAGGCGAGAAAAAATCATAAACACCTGATTTAATTAGTGTACCGTACTAATTATTTGATTGGAATAATTTGTATTTATTTTTATATATTGCTTGCTTTTTTCACAAAAGAAGGGATCCCATTTTTATAAGACGACGCGGTAGCTATTTTCAAGTCAATAAAGCCATTGTTTTCGAATTACTGTTTTAGCTTTCACTCTTTCCTTTCCTGTCAACCCAAGATAATTTAGATTTGCAATTAGATCTTGTTCATTTAAAATACTACGTTTATTACAAAGTCTATTCAGTTTAAATACAGGAGTCATAAAAATGACTTTTAGCTTAGACAGTTTCCGTCAGACAGTAAAATAAATTAGACCTCGTGACACTGATCTCCATTTTAATTCCATCAAAAGTGGATGTGTATGTAAGTTTTCGTCGACGCATGAATATTTTAACTGAATATCAAGCCTAAAATCATTGATAAAAACTAAGCAATCTCATTTTTATCATCGAATTGTTTTCGAGAAGTTCAGTTAAGTGTTTAAATTGTTTTTCTTTGTTCTTGTCTCAATATTTATGATTTTATTGTTTAGTCCAGGTTAGAAGTTGTACGAGAATTTACTCTTGCAATGTTTAATTTCAAACTTAGTTAAATTACGTGTGGCATGAGATATCACAAATAAATCTATATCAGTCAACCTAGACATACGCATATATATTGCACACAAATACATCTATGTCAGTCAACCTAGACATACGCATATATATTGCATCCACGAATGCAAAGTCACATGCAAACAAAACTGGGCGGAGGTCGAATAAATCTTTTTAAAATAAAGACTATTACTGTTGAGTTTCCATACCAATGTAACGGGTTGATTATACTAGCGATGAAGTGAGCATAAGTTTGGTTAACTTTCCAGCACCCTACTCAGTATTGCAGCTATTTCCAGTCCAGTCATGTCATTTTCTTGGTCCTTTCAACTCTTTCCAAGATTTTCAGTTTCTTCAAATTTATAAGTTTATTCCAAATCATTTTAAGTGATCCATTATTGATTTCCTTTTGCTCTTTGCCATGTCCTTACTGGTTGTGGATTAGTATGGCTTTTTTGTCACTCTAACATTTAAGACTTTACTATCTATCTTTCCTATAATTCATTTAATCGTTAAGTTAGTTTCTTGTTTCACTGTGCCTCTTTTCCCTTGAATATACGCAATGAGTGTTAAATTCTCTAAGCTGCCATTTCTCTATATATATCTCATTTCAGTTGCCTCTTTAACATAGTCAATGCCAGTTGCCTTGCAGTTACCTCTTAAATGCTGGTGTTCCGAGGTCCACCATCACCCGGGGTAGTAGCACCTGTTAGGGTCCTAGTTATGGGCAAATAGTTAACCCCCAAACTAGAGTCAAACACAATGAAAATGTAGGAACAGGTTTAATACCATAAATAATTTGTAAAAATAAAATATTACCAGCAATTCATCATTTTTGTAGGGAAAAAATATTACCAGCAATAAAAATTGTCGGCCTTAAAATAACTCATTGTGGTCGATATGCCATAAAACAAACCAAACCAAACTCTTGTCGTTTCTATTTTCGTTAAAACCTGTCCAAATGTTCAGTACATGTTATTCTCATGTGTTTTCTTTGTTCCAAACAATATCGTACGATTTAATCCATTGGAAATTACTAAAAACCATGTTTGCTATTGCTATGCGTCTTCAGATTTCTGTTACCCTTTCTGTCGTCAGCTAGAATAACCAAACTGTTAACTCTTGACTTTCACAAAATGACCTCTTCCTCCTTCTTCTTTTTAGCCTGTGAAAGTCATTTGTTGATGCGTGTTGATAGGGAGCGAATATGACATGCTTGGGTGATCATCTCTTCTTTCAATCAATGACCGCCCAAGCAGAAATGCACATCAGTGAATGTACAGAACCCAACTGGAATTTGAACACGTCTCTCCGATTTCTCATTCCGAGCTCTTGGACATTACACCGCCCGCACATCCAACCTTACAGCACCTAGTATTCCCAAATAGTTACCCCTCTAGGTACTGACCATCCCCGAACGTTGCTTAACTTTAGTGATAGGATGGAAACTGTTGTTTCAACGTGATATGGCCTTAAGGCACAGTGGATTAAAAGAAAAATGTTATTCTCCTCCGTGATAACACCAGGCTGCACACACCAAGAATAACCAAGGAAAAAACAGTTTCGAACCTGGTTTGTCTGTTCTCTCCTCCACACCTTATTCTGTTGACCTTTCATCAACCGATTCTCGTATGGGGAAGACATTCTATAATGAAAAGAAAAAATTGTTGAATACGTTTTCACTTCAAAACACGCAGAGTTTTTTCTTTTTTTTCTTTTTTTGTCAAAATCTGTTAAACTGCTGCCCGATAAACGACATATCTTCTAAATAATTAAACAGCAATTTCTGTCTGTCCTTCCGTGTGTCAAAAACCCCCCTGACTCGAGTCACACTTATTCTACAGAGTGTGCTAAAAGTCACGCAACCATTGGGAGAAAACGTACACTAGTGAAATAGCAACCGGGAAAAATCTTCCTTCAATAATTCGACCAATAAAATTTCTTACAGAAACCCGATTTCATTTCGTAAATAAATTTAAAATTTACAGTGTTATCGATGATATGCGGTTTTTGGACCCTATATAAATAGACATATTATACTTTTTTGGAAAGAATGATCCCAGGATTGAAAATATGAATTGATGAAATTAATTTTATTTCATCAAAATACCAAGAAACTTGAGACTTTTCGTGATGTGAGGTTTTGAAGAGTTTGTGATTTGAAGAACTCAATTTTCGTCTGAAATTGGAATTTCGTCTCAAATCTTTTGGTCGTACGGTCTTTTTGGTCGGAAATGGAATTATAGCCCGAATTTGTTTTAAAATGAAGTTTCGAAGTTCAATGGAGCGAATTGAGGAATTCAAAATTATTTCTTCAAAATGATCTTTGTTGTTTTCTAAGCGGGAACAAAAGTTCCTTTAATTTTTTAGTACGCATGCAGTGTGACTTCTAGCCTAATAATTGAATAATACGCAACTGTACTTTATTTTATGAAGACTAAAGTTGATAAAAAATTATTTATGACGGAACCTATTAGTGTTAATATTATTTTTTCACTTTTTATGTTTTAGGGTTACCAGGCTTTTTATGGTAACAATAACTTTAAACATAA
Source organism: Acanthosepion lycidas (assembly GCA_963932145.1). Classification (NCBI taxonomy): domain Eukaryota; kingdom Metazoa; phylum Mollusca; class Cephalopoda; order Sepiida; family Sepiidae; genus Acanthosepion; species Acanthosepion lycidas. The sequence goes on from OZ010595.1 coordinate 66,941,140, forward strand.
CAAAACACAAAAATATATTATTTAATGCAATTTAAGTAAAGATTATTCTTGAGTCACCTTCATTTTATTAGTATAGATTCTTCAAACCACCCATCATTTTTTGGTAAGGTGGGTGGGGGCTTAATCTTATCTCCACACACCGACTTATACCAAAAAATGGAACTATTTGCTTGAAATACACTTCTGAAATGCTAAAACCTCTTACTGCATTCTCAGAGATCGAACATGGCCTTATCCAATTTTCGTGAGGTCAAACACATTTTTGAACTTCAATACAAATTTAATATTTCGTTTCATTTTGCTATATACTGCTTAATTCTGATACGAAAACTGTTCTTTGATGAACTCTAAAGCCAAATTTAACATAGGAAATTTGATTATGAGATAGACTAAGGTAAAATGTTATTGAGCTTTGTCATTTGAGGGTGATCCTAGCACGAACACACAAACTGAAAACAAGTTTTATTAATCAACAAATATATTTTTTTGTGAGTTGTACAATTTGATTATATTCTGAAATACGGCCATAACTCGTTGAAACGTCGATTCTCGAACGATCACCGAAAATAAGCAACGTTGAACCTGGTCAGTACTTAGATGGGTGGCACCTTCTTTAGGCTTGGATATGCGGACAGCCGATTCCTAATTCCAATCGAGTTCGTTATATTCATTTACACGCAACAAGTTTGGGATAGGTATGAATCTACCTCTTTTCCCCCGGATATGGGTTAATTAGTATGACTTTTATCAGTAAATCATTTTCTCTAAAAACATTGTTACAAAGGATTATAAAATTAAAATATTTTCTGGCTTTCATTAACCTGCAAAAGGTTGATAGTTAGTAAAAAAGCAAATCAAATGAAATAGCATATTTATATTGTCTTCCTTTCAGGATGTTTATATTACGTGAAATACGCCAAGATTATATTCAGCCTTGAATAGAGAGATGGCAATCCACGATCTGTGTTGATCTTGAGGTGATAGTCATTTGTTTTTTGTTTTGTTTGTTATTTTTTTTTTTGGGGGGGGTGGCTCTCGGAACGGGAAAACACAATAATATAGAAAATAACATATTCTAAAGACCCGGCTTTATTTTCGCGCCTTCTTATAATAATGTTCCTTTCCTGTCGAGGTAAATTATCTTTTTTCCGTAATGTTGAGTCCATTTATATATTATTGTTCTTCAATTTTGCCTGGACATCAAAATAGCGATGTAATTAAACATTTTTAATGTATTTATCGATCGTGTTTGAAGGGTTAATAAAGTTATCGATAGTATCAGATTTTATCCTTTCCGGTCTGTACACATATATGTAGCTATCTCTTCTTTTCGATTACATTTACACACAGACAAACAAATGAGAGAATGCTCAAATATTTTCGGGCTGAGAAAGTCACCGTTTCGTCTGATATTTGGTCAAATTTCGGTTGGTTAACTGTTTTCACACACACACACACACACACACACACATATATATATATATATATATATATATATATATATATATATATATATATGGTGAACTCTCCCGACAGCCAGACACATGTTTTATTAATCAAGAAATAAGACAGTGGTGAAAGCAGAACCAACCACCGTTTTCGAAGGGCCGAATACAGTGACTTGGTGTATTACGTGCCACAAGGTCCCCAAACGACACTCCGCAGGTTTTGAATTCAGAGTTGTCCTTCTCCTAGACCAGTTGCCATCTTAGCCTACCCAATCAGTCCTGCTATTTACCCATACCTGGAGAGAGAAGAGGAGGATTAATACCTGTTCCAAGGGTAATTGGATGTAATGGATTCGACTGAATTCCGCACTCCGACCCACTATCCACTACTCCACCGTGTCTGAACAATTTTAACCGTTCTGCCTGAATTCCTGACTTAAAATTCACAAATAATTGTTATGTCAAGTTTCACGCCAGATATAAAAATAGTTACAAGTGTTTACCTACCGTTCAACCGGTGTCTGGACATTAAGTCATTTCTTTCTACGACTGTTCAACCGGTGTCTGGGTATTTATTTCTCTACTACCGGTGAAGCGGTGGTCAGGGCTCAAAGGTTTAATGCATATTAGAGCAGAAACCATTCTTTAATACATCTATTGTTGCATATGGCAGGGAAGGAAAATTTTACTATTTTTTTTTTTAGTTTTTCCAGCGTTCTTACGTTCGATTTCTGCTTCGTATTTGTACAAATCATATATGAACTTCAATATTATATATATATATATATATATATATATATATATATATATATATATATATATTGATTATTAAGTTAACGTCTCTATCCGTTTGAATTTTGATCTTGAATTTAACTCCTGACTGTTTCTAGATAGGTAATCTCTTTTACTTAAGTTTTAGTTACTATGAAAAAAAAATGTTAAAAGATAAAAAAGATTACTAGAAGTGAACTTATATTTTAAAATAAATTTTTATTCTTATTATGTACTTTAATGAATATTTTTCTAATCGACTATTTCATAGAAAATCCCCAAAATTTTAAAAAAATTTAAATCACTAACTAACATCAAATTAAATTTTCATACTCAAAATTATTTGAGGAG
>OZ010595.1:66951209-66977109 GCA_963932145.1 Acanthosepion lycidas
AACTTATTCTTCTCTGTGTATGAATGAGTAGGAAAGAAAGCAAGACAAAAAAGCAAGGAAGAATAAAAAAGGAATGAGAAGGAAAGGAAGAATAAAAAAAGAAACAAGAAGGAAAGGAAGAATAAAAAAGAAACAAGAAGAAAAGGAAGAATAAAAAAGAAACAAGAAGAAAAGGAAGAATAAAAAAAGAAACAAGAAGAAAAGGAAGAATAAAAAAAGGAACATGAATGAAAGGAAGAATAAAAAAAGGAACGAGAATGAAAGGAAGAATAAAAAAAAAGGAATGAGAATGAAAGGAAGAATAAAAAAAAAGGAATGAGAATGAAAGGAAGAATAAAGAAAAAAATGGAATGAGTATAAAAGGTAGAATAGAAAAGGAATGAGTTGGAAAGAAATCAAGAAGAGAAGAAACATGAAACGAAAAAAAGAACAAAAATCGACACATGATTATAAACAAGGAAAGAAGACAGAAGAGAATGAAAGAAAAACAAGGAAAAAGAACAAAACTGTTTTCTTTAGAAATCGTTGTCTTTCGCCTCAAATTCCTCATGAAGTATCAGTTGTATGATTACGACTGACTGGACAGTTGGGCAGGACTACTAATACTTTCCTTCGGCCGAATATGTTAGCCTGATTACTGTCGGAATGTCCTTGGCAAATTTTATTTGTCCGCCGATACCTATAGACTACTGACCATCATTGCAGAAATCAATACATTTATAGATCAGGAAACGTCCATCGAACTAACAAAGTTAGAGGCTTGCAAACAATGTCTCAAATCTCGAGTATGATTTTGCCTGGTTATTCAATGTTGTTTGACTATAACATATTGCTATGTGAAAAGAGTAAACGGAAATTAATAGGTAAAAGGTTCGATCTTTGGTTAATGAATCATTTTTAGTTGTTTTTCTTATTTTTCTTTCTCTCTCACTCCCAGACTCACAAACATATTTTTAGTAGATGTCTTTTAATCCGAAAGAATTTCTTATTGTTCCTTCTTTTTCTAGGTGCCGTGTTTGTTCAAAATGTGTAAAGATCATGGTTCTACAAAATTCCGTCCTTTATAGTTAATAAGCTATTTTAGTGGGTTCTCGAGCTTAAGTTGATAGCCCTGCTTTTTTTCCTAAACAGGGAAATTATAAATAGCTGGTTCAGTATGACTTGTCGATCTAGGCCAGTTGATAGTAATGTCACTGTCAAAAAATAAATAAATAAAATGAACACGCACGTCGGTTCAAACAAGTTTACCCACTGAAAATAGAATGTTTAATAGCGATCAAGCGAGATATATATAATATATATATATATATATATATATATATATATATATATATATATAGTTCAGAGTAGATAACATTAGAAAGATTTTAGAGTTCAATGAAAATAAGTGGAAACAACGTCTAAAAACACACCGGGCTAAACCATAAATTTAACAATATAGATAGTACTAATATATCAGGTCATCCCATAAGTTCTGTTTGAATTTTGAATAAAGAAAACAAGTGACCAAATGTTAAATTAATTACAGATTCAATCAACAATGTATTTTCCCTGATTATCTATGACTTTCGTCCATCTATGAACAAGCTTACTAATTCCATTACTGTAAAATTATTTTGGCTTTGATTCGAAGAACTCACAAATGTCAGTTTTAACCTCTTCCTGTGTTACAAAAGCTGTTTCTTCCAGATGATTCTGTAATCTACGAAACAAATGGTAGTCTGAATGAGAAAGATCGGGCGAATAAGGTGGATGAGGAATTTTCTCCCAACCAAGTTCTTCGATCTTTTGTGACGTGATTCTTGCTGTGTGGGGTCACGAATTGTCCTGATGAAACATCACCTCTTTTCGATTCACTAGAGCAGGTCTTTTTTTTCCTCAAAACTTGGCTCAAACGCTGTAATTGCTGACAGTATATGTGAGCATTAATTGTTGCATTAGGTGGTAAGAATTCGAAGTGAATTATTCCTTGGCGATCCTACCAGATTGAAAGAAGCACCTTTTGCCCATGAAGTTCCCTTCTCGGCTGTGGCTGGGGTCCTTCCCCTTTACCAAGCCACTGTCTACGGCACTTAACATTTCGATAAAAGATCCATTTTTCGTCGCCAATCAGAGATCTATCCAAAAACGTTGAAACAAGTTGGCGAGAATGGAAAGAAGAGCAGATGTCAACTCGGGATTTGAGGTTGTTTTCAGACAATTCATGAGGCACCCATTTTCCAAGTTTAGGAACTTTTCCAAGTTGTTGAAGATGACGATGAACAGTTGTATAGTTTGAACTTAGAACCACTGCCAATTCCTCAACTGATAAAGCAGGATTTTCTTCAAGGGCTGCTTCAAGAAGATTTTCATCAAACTCAACTGGACGTCCGGTTCGATCTTCATCTTCAAGAGTGAAATCTCCACCTCTGAATTTTGCAAACCATCTTCTGCAAGTTCTTTCATTCGAACATTCCTCTCCATAAACTGAGTGAATGTTTCTAGCTGCTTCGGCTTCTGAGTTTCCTTTCTTGAACTCATAAAGCATTATGTGCCTCAAATGATTCTTGGGTTCTTCCATGTTAGCAGGGTTTTAATCAAACAAAATTTAATTTTATTGTTCTCTGAAATAAAATTTGATCAGTTTAAATGCATCTAAACATAAAAATAATAATGTTCAACTCCATTAGACATTATAAAATACTCTTTAAATTTCGTTCATTTTAACAAAAAGTTAAAATTCGGACAGAACTTATGGGATTACCTAATAAAACTCTACAAATCAAAACCTACCCACACAGACAGACATGTTTACGGAGGTGTTGAGGCCTCACACTTATACACACACCCACATACATCATACTCACTCACTGCCTAATGAGCCAAATGATAACACACACCCACAGCAATACACACGCTTACACATATCATACTCACTCACTCCCTAAGAACCAAATAACACACACACAAACACTTAACAGAGACACATCCCCTCTCCAGGACCAATAAAACTGTCAAACTGACCAGGGGAATTCAGAGAAGCATAGATCCATCCAGCTCTTATCTCAAATAATAACTTAAAAGAGACTGTTTGACCAACACAAGGAATGTTAAAAGATTCATGTTAAAAAGATAAAAAAAAAACAAATGAAAACTACAGACAAAAGTTCATTTTCTCCATCAAGACATTCATTTCTGTAGTTCACTGCTACCAGCAAGCAGAAATATTTCTTCTGATGATGATGGCCATTTTGGCCGAAACTAGACGAGAAATCTAAATGAACTAATAAAAAAAAAAACGAAAGAATATAATTTTTTTATATTTTTTTTTATTGTTAAATATATATATATATATATATATATATATATATATATATATATATATATAATGTGTGTGTGTTTAATACTGAGGTCAAAACCAAGTGGCGACAGACTGTTTCTTGCTTAAACGTAATCTTCATGCCTGGTTCAACCTGAGCGTTGCCACTGCACGCTCCAAAATTTCTTATCCGTTAATAATAACATATTTCTAAAAAAAAAAAACATATTTCGATTACTATTTTATCTTTCATGTGACGCTGCTATCTGGATTTACTAAAAAAAAACAAAAAAACAAAACAAATTTCCATGCTTGAGGATGGCTGTAAGTACAGCTGAAAGTACTCTCATTCTCTCAATCCCTCATTCTCTCAATCTCTTATCCTTTCTTTTCTTTTACTCTTTCTCCTTTCCCCCCCTTTCTCCTTCTTATTTTGTTTTATTTTCCTTTTACCTCTTCTTATTTGGCTCTTTTTTTCTTAATTCTTGCTTCACCAATTAACTTTATATTTTCAGTTATGTTTCTTTTATTTTTACATTTTCTTACACTCGGGTTTTTTCTCTTCTCTTTTAGTAATTTAATCTTACATTTGAATCCCTCCAGTCGACAATCGATTGGATTCTCAACTATTTCTTTTGAGTCAGGTGTGTGTGCGGGTATATATATATATATATATATATATATATATATGTATGTAGTAGGTTGGTGCAAAAATAATGACATAATAATGTCGTTTTTTGACGTTAAAAAATACGTCAAAAACGACATTATTACGTCATTATTTTTGCACCAACCTAATATATGCGCGTATGTGTCTATGTGTACGCAAGAATGGATCACATTCCATTAATTTGGGCAAAACCATAATATCAATCCTTTTGGGTTACAGAGCCTTTAGCTAATACTCTATGACATTCTCCGCCAACGCTTAACGCCATCTTTATCCCTTCCAGAAAAGGCAAGCCGCATAACCTGCCATCAAATGTCACTTGTTATCGTTGCCTGTGCAGTGTGCATCGCGTTTTTCCTTTACAGCTGACCAGTCAGAGCCCAGAGAGCTGGATAAAAGATGAAACGTTTTCAATCAACAACTATCATTCAAAAAGCCAAGCATTTTGCCAATCCCGTTGTCTTGGACTCCGTTTGTGACTTCCGAGTATTATACTAGTTTCTTTTATTTTACTTTTTATCCAGAAATAAAAATGGAAGGAAATGCATGAATTGCTTGTAATTACGACGTTGTTTGCAATAGGCATCTGCGAATTCGCTCTTATCTGGTCTTTGTGATTTGTGAGTAAATGCTTATATATAAACATGTTTTTGTAAACATCATAATTACAAAGATCTTCCACTCTACCAATCAACGCATTCATTCTTTTGATATCTTTCTGTCTTTATCTAATTATTATTATTATTATTATTATTATTATTATTATTATTATTATTATTATTATACCTCTTTAACGCTTAAAAAACACGTAGATCAGTAAATTGATGCAGATTAACACGTTTAAATTCGAGCAGATTTTTGTAAACAAAACGCTCAAAATTAAGAGAGAGAGAGAGAGAGAGCAAGGATAGTTACTAGATCAAATACCAGTTGTTTCGTTTGGTTTGTTTTACGGCAGATCAACCTCAATGTGTTATTTAATGCCGACAATTTTTTATTGTTGGTATTTTTATTGTTATCAAATGTATTACTGGTAATTTTTCCCCCTTCAAAGATCTATTTCTAACAATATTTGTTCTATTTCTAACAATATTTGTTCTTCAATTTTTTTTTTTCAAAAAAGTATAGCTGGTAATAATTTTTTTACAAAGTATTTCTGGTATTAAAACCTGTTATTACACTTACATAGTGTTTTGACCCCAGTTTAAGGGTTAACTATTTGCTGTTAACTATTAGTTGGAACCCTAACAGGTGCTATACCCTGGGCCGGGGTGGAACTGGGAACACCAGCAATGAGGAGTTGATTCCACGCTCCTCAAAACCTACTAATCAGAGGCCTTGCTGTTGGATGTAGTTTAACGTCTTATCCAGCACACGGATGTCATACCCAGGATAGTCAAATACAGTTGAAAAGACGTATCTATCCGATTTCGGGTTTTGCAGATATACCACTCGTCAGGATGCGATAAATCTATTGATCCATTTCTATGAACTGTGTGTATAGGAATGTATTACTTACGGCTACATCACGTCGAAACTCCGGTTTCTAAACGATCACCGAAGTTATGCAACAGCGCGCCTGGTCAGTAGCTGGAAGGGTAACTACCTGGTTAGTACCTGGAACGGTAAGCACCATCTCAAAGTCTAATGCAAAATTCATAACTTTAAAAGGCGACATATTCGTCATTGGTTGCCGTGTGAATTTTGAAAGTTTCGAAATGCTTTAGAAATATTTGTGCAGCATAGACGGCTACAGTGAAGCTTCGTACATGTCAGTTACGGCTTAAAAGTTACCCTCGCCTTTGATGGCAAATGGTCTACCACAGAAAGAAATGGCATCCTACTAAGGGAAAAATCCTGCCTCGTCAGTCATGTATCGAAAGATAAGTGTGTTATCACGTATTGCACATAACTGACTGAATGTCATAATACTGTTGAATATTGTCAAACATTGAAAATTATCTTTCCTCCAAATCCTCTGAAACTACACTTTGTATATCCTCCTCCTCCTCCGTGCACATCACTGAACTGAAATGGATATATATTTTGGTCAACAACATCAACAGGTCTATCAGAATATAGGCTAATTTATATCTTGTGTAAAATGTGACCCCCTGAAAATTTACTTCAAAATTAGCATGATACGTGAGTATATACAGTAATTATTTTAGAGGTTTGAATTCTGAATCAATAAAGCAAGGCAGAACCAAAATTGAATGGTACAAAACATCGTCGAGAAATAGTTTATCATCTTTTCTATTCGTTAATGTGCCACTTAATAGTGGATCTCAAAGTCTAATGCAAAATTCATAACTTTAAAAAGCGACATTTTCGTCATTGATTGCCGTGTGAATTTCGAAAGTTTCAAAATGCTTTAGAAATATTTGTGCCGCATAGACGGCTGCAGTGAAGGGCCGCACATGTCAGTTACGGTTTAAAAGGTTTTATAATAGTTGCTGTGGCATATCTGACAAGCTTTGCTGCAGAAGACGATCCATGCTGAATAATAAAAAAAGAGATAGTTGAATTGGATCTGCACCGCCAGAATAATCTGGACGCTTAAACTTAGTGCCATATCCATCTATGCGCGAACCTCTCAAGTCAATTGGGCTGGAGTTGGGGACTACAAAGAAAGAATCCAGGTTCCTCCTGATCTTTCGCGTGAGAAGCGAACATAACCTCCCCTGCTGTCTTTTAACCAGAAATGCCAGCATTTTTATTTTGTTTCACATTGTTATAGGTAATGTAAATGATGTCTTTTTTTTCCCTGTCGACAGAAAAAGAAAATGGTTATCGCAAAAATGAGAAACTAGTGACAAACATCTAAACCGGGGTTCTATCCGCTGAATTCCTTTCTTTGTGTTTGGTCGGATATGAAAGGTGTCGTTTTTACGAGCTAACGCGACATGATGAGATCATCGCTGTCGACGTTTATTGCCAGCAACTTTGTCGGGTCAACGAAGCATTGCGCCCAAAATGTCACGCTTTGGCAAACAGAAAACATGTTCTTCTCCAGAATTACATTTCAAAGATGCACTCTGCTAAGCAAACCTAAGAAGATCGTGAAGATAGGAAGTTTTTCCGCATCCCTTATACGCGCCAGGTTTAGACCCTGTGTATTTCGTTTCAATCAATACGTTTCCTAAGCGGCGGAACGTTTACAAGCAAAGAGTTTGAAAGCAGTCTTTCCGTTATTGTTTCGGGAAAACCCAGTTTTCTTTAAACTTGGAACCGAAAAACGGCCTTGCCATTGGGTTCCATACGTTGAAAATGAAGCTGTTCCTATTTTTCTAACGTGATTTGTTATTTGTATATTTTTTCTGGCAAAATATAATTACCATTCGAATAGCTTAATATTGTTGTATATTATGAAGTTTGCCATGAGCAAGGTAAATTTTGGAATTGCTTTGGTAATGAATTCCATAATGAACTCCAAAGTGAATAAAATATTACAGGATGGAATGATGATTACTCCCGATAGAAAAACAATCGGTTTCTTAGAATTCGGCTAAATCTTCGAGTGTCCAAATTAACAGGAATACCGTGCATATCTTTATAACTAGATGGATGTAGATAATGGAATGAATCAACATGATGTGGCATGAGGACGATTTTGAAAAATTATGATATTCCTGAAAAAAAAAAAGAAATAATTGAGGTAAGATGTTAGAGAATGAAGAAAGTCTCTATTCAGAATAAAGAATTGTAAAGAAAAAATAGGATAGGTTCATTGAAATGAACAATAGAAAAATGTCTCTTATAAGGATTAAAAAGTAATGGAAAGATAAATGAATAGAGAGAGTGGATTGTTGTGAAACCTAGATATTTAGAAAGATCGAAATATTAACAAACACAAGGCATTTAAAAACAGAGAAAGAGATAGATGATAAAATAGAGATAAAGAGAAAGATCGTCAATGAACAAACTGAGAGGAATAATGATCAGACAGACGTCGACAAACAGAGAAAGATTGTATTAGAGACAAAAAGAGCAATCCAAATATGTGAGATGAGGCTAGGTAGGCAGATGTAACCGTGTGAGGGCTAGGTAGGCAGATGTAACCGTGTGAGGGCTAGGTAGGCAGATGTAACCGTGTGAGGGCTAGGTAGGCAGATGTAACCGGGTGAGGGCTAGGTAGGCAGATGTAACCGTGTGAAAGCTAGGTAGGCAGATGTAATCGGATGAGGGCTAGGTAGACAGATGTAACCGTGTGAGGGCTAGGTAGGCAGATGTAATCAGATGAGGGCTAGGCAGGCAGATGTAACCGTGTGAGAGCTAGGTAGGCAGATGTAACCGTGTGAGGGCTAGTCAGGCAGATGTAACCGTGTGAGGGCTAGGCAGGCAGATGTAATCAGATGAGGGCTAGACAGGCAGATGTAACCGTGTGAGAGCTAGGTAGGCAGATGTAACCGTGTGAGGGCTAGGCAGGAAGATGTAATCAGATGAGGGCTAGGCAGGCAGATGTAACCGTGTGAGAGCTAGGTAGGCAGATGTAACCGCGTGAGGGCTAGGCAGGCAGATGTAACCGTGTGAGAGCTAGGCAGGCAGATGTAACCGTGTGAGGGCTAGGTAGGCAGATGTAACCGTGTGAGGGCTAGGCAGGCAGATGTAATCAGATGAGGGCTAGGCAGGCAGATGTAACCGTGTGAGAGCTAGGTAGGCAGATGTAACCGTGTGAGAGCTAGGTAGGCAGATGTAACCGTGTGAGGGCTAGGCAGGCAGATGTAATCAGATGAGGGCTAGGCAGGCAGATGTAACCGTGTGAGAGCTAGGTAGGCAGATGTAACCGTGTGAGGGCTAGGCAGGCAGATGTAACCGTGTGAGGGCTAGGTAGTCAGACGTAACCGTGTGAGAGCTAGGTAGGCAGATGTAACCGTGTGAGGGCTAGGCAGGCAGATGTAACCGTGTGAGGGCTAGGTAGTCAGACGTAATCGGATGAGGGCTAGGTAGTCAGACGTAACCGTGTGAGGGCTAGTTAGGCAGACGTAACGGGGTGAGGGCTAGGCAGGCAGACGTAACCGTGTGAGGGCTAGGCAGGCAGACGTAACCGTGTGAGGGCTAGGTAGGCAGACGTAACCGGGTGAGGGCTAGGTAGGTAAATGTAACTGGATGAGAGCTAGGTAGGCAGATGTAATCACATGCGGCTAGATAGATGTAAGCAGATGAGGATAGATATATACATGTCAAGACCTAGTTAAATATGGAAAAGTGGATAGGATTCTGTGGACAGACATACATTTATATGTAGATATGCTCATAATGAAGATATATGAATTTTATATCTTTATGATTTTAACTTGTCCTATTTTACATGTGTTCATAATATTTTGTCCGTGTTGGATTCCATTCGCTTTTGTTGCTCGCCATTTCTTTTTCACTTTGTTTTGGCATAATTTATGAGACCAGAAAGGAAAGCGAAGCAATGAATAAATCTAGTGGTATATAAAAGTACGGATAAACTTTATGCTCGAACGAAGATCCAAAATCGTTCTCTGGGGTTAGTCAGGGGCATCTACCATTTATTAAAAATATACGGGCTTATATTTCCTAATACACAATGTTCTGATCATTAGACACCGACAATCTTAAGTTGTTTTTTTTTAGGGGGGTAGCTCTGAGGTGGAATCCTGCCATAGAAAGATTGCTAGTTTGTATAGTAAAAAAAACTGTTCGTTAACACAGTTTTGCATAGTCCAACAACACAGAGAAAACCCGTAGGACTTCATTACAGCGGTAATTCACAAGGTGAAGTCATGTTCTCCTTTGACTACTAGCAATAATATGCAAGTAGAGGTGGGTGAGCTATGGGCGAAGGAAATGTAAGAATCCGTAATGGTTTTTTTTTTTTTTTTTTTTTTTTGGAAATCTTAATTTCATGTCTGGGTGCAAGTTAAGAATCATGAGCAGACGTCTGCTTCCAATCAAAGAAAGTAGTGAAGTGGAAAGAGGCACAGTTTGGAATTTTGTTACCCTGCTCAGCTGATTAACCACTTCCCCGCCAATTATTTTGAGATAAACGTTTACTGTTCGGACGAATTTTATTGTTTTTAATATATATTATGTTTTTAATATAAAATATTTTTTTATTTGTTTTTAATATAGTAACTAAGAAACTGAGTTACCTTGAACTACCCGAGCAGTGGCTAACAGATCAACCAGACGTATGAGTTGACAAATGAACTCGTTTCAATCTCCGAAAAGCATAAAATGAGTCAATATAGACGTATAAACACGTCTGTGTCTGGTTTTTGAACGTTATGATTTGGACGGGTTTATTTCTCCGTATCTGAATGGGAAACTTTCTGTAAAAACCTGTACACACGTCTGCGCTGGAGAAAGAGTTAAGGACTATCCTTTTCTAGATTATTTTTCTTTTTGCATGAGAGGAAATGCTTTTATTTATTTTTTTTTACACCTACAACGGTAACGTTGATCCTCACAAGGCACTGTTGTGCCACATTATTGCAAACAGCAGTGTTTCGACGCAGTAAATATTGTCATAACATATTAAGAGTGGAATGTTAATTTCTAAAATTTAAAGAGGAATAATTTTGTTCTTCTTAGACTTCAAAACAAATACAGTGGAAAGAATCAGAAAGGAAATTATAGCAAATGAATCCAGTTCCGGTTCGAAATAAAATTTTGATTTGTTTTCAAGTTTAGATATAAGTAAAAAGAACATCATTGTTGACTTTCGAAACAAAATGTCTAATTGAAAAATTAAGAAAAAACATCACACACCTCAGTAGGTCAATTTTATGCAAAACTAGGTAATCCGTATGGGTAGACCCAAGGAGGCCTCTTACCCATCTGTACCTAGATAGAAGCCGTTAAGTTAAGCGACATCTAGCCTACACAGAGTGGGGGTTAAGGATAAGGAATTGAAAATGGTACATCTCACTCGCTCATATCTTCTCTCCCACCTCACTTCCTCACTTTCACATACGCTTGGTGCGGTCTGTCAAAAATGTGTAAGTTTCTTTTCATTTTTCATTTCAACTTTTGGAAGTAAAGTCTGATGATCCAGAGCCCTTTAAAAGGGTTGTGGTGAAATAACTTATTACATGGAACCTTAAAGTGATCTGTTTTTATTCAAAAATATATATTCATGCTGCAAGGATGAGTGAAGACACAATACCTAATGCTCTCATGTATAGCCAGCTTGACAATGGAATATTGGACGGCCGTAACTCTTTTATAAAGACAAGTAATCTTTAGTAACCCCTCAGCTGTCAATGTGCCTCGTACTAACTTCGGGCGAATTATCCTGGATAGAGTCAAGTGGAGATATTTGTGCCAGAGTGATATGAGAAAGTTTCAAATCAGTCGTTTCGACCGATTACGAAACGAGAGACAACGGCGAAAAGCGGCAACACATATTCCTGTTGGTATGTCCCGAGATCCTCGCTGTTGTAGAATATGTAGACTTAAATTCAGATGACTAGCGGAACTAAAGTGTCATATACGGCAAAAATAAACTGAGTAAGATTATTGTGTTCACATACGTCGAAATCGAGAGGAGAGTCCATTTTACAGTGTAACCCGGATATAAGAGAGTTGACGGGACCGGAGACTAGGTCTCTTATATCCGGGTTTGGTCTATTTTATATACATTAACACAGGCTCTAATTTGGGACCAGACAAAATCTCTCTTATATCCGGGTTACACTATATATATATATATATATATATATATATATATATATATATATATATAATTAATTGAGCTACTATTTTTACTGTTTTTTAATTTTTTCAGTGAAATAAATGACAAACTGCCTTCATTAAGAAATACTACTAAAGAAATATTGTGCCCTCGACAGGAATCGAACCTGTATCGCTTTCTTTCTCTACCAGTTCAGCCACGAATTCCAGGTGAGAGATAAAGCTTAGAAATATTATGGCCGGATTTTATTAGAAAACTTACAAGTAAATTTCACCATGATAAAATTGATGGTCAAGCAATGTTTATAATTTTAAGCATCTAAAATTTATTAATTATTATTAAGTTCACTGCTTGTCGCGCTTTTTATAAGATCCCCAAAAACTTAACATTTAAACTATATGTAGCACCGTCTGTACTAAGGTAAGAACTGTATTAAAACTATCAACAGTAACCGACACTTAACCGAAACTATATTTCAAGTAAATAATTGTTTATACATATATACATACATACATACATACATAGAGACACACACACACACACACACACATATATATATATATATATAATATTAGTGGTAAATATACACGTACATATGCAAAATATATAAATATATATTTTCTGTTTTCTTTTTGAATTTGTAGGTCTGATGAATTGAATCGTATTTACGATTCCAATGGAATAAATTATGACCATGGAAATTAGTGTTTTAGCCTTTATATATATATATATATAAATATATATATATATATATATATATATATATATATATATATATATATATATATAAGGACATGAACGCACAGAAAAAAAAAACGCAGATTAGATCAAAGCCGACGTCATTTTATATACCTTGAAGGATTTCCTTTCTGCCAACACTTTTTCAAACGGTAGACGTTGGCGCCATTAAACTCCTAGTAGAAAAACATAAATGCCGGTGCGATGTTGTGTCCATAGGACGGACCAACCAAAAATTGGAAACCGGGATTGCGTAACAGGTTCCCGCCTGCTTAAGTTCCAGCAATCGGAGTCTCACATTGAGAACCATACAATCTGTGCACGATTTGGCCATCGGACAGCATTTATTGGACAAACGAGATTGTACCGCCGAATACGATGACACATTTTTTCTGCTTTACATAGAGCTCGCTCTGCCCACAACCTTCGTCTTCTTGAGGCTGTTATATCAAATTATAACCTAGCCTCTATTCTTTTATTCTTTCCGGGTGTTTGTTTGAATGACAATGAGGAATTTTTTTTCCTATTTTATACTCTGTTGAAACCTTTTAATATCTGTTTTAGTCGTCAGTTATTCAGAATTAAAATCAGTTTTAATCGTGTTCCAACTTCTCCTCCTCATTCGCTATTTTTGTAATTGTGCCCTGAGTTTATTTAATTGCACCAATGTCTACCTTTTGAAAAAAGAGTTGGGTGAAAGGGAATCCTTAAGGGTATAAAAATAACGTCAGCTTTGTTCATATAATATATATATTAGGTTGGTGCAAAAATAATAATCGCACCAATGTCTACCTTTTAGAAAAAGATTTGGCTGAAAGGGAATCCTTAAGGGTATAAATATCACGTCAGCTTTGTTTATATATATATATATATATATATATATATATATATATATATATATATATCCAAGTGTAGGATTAGTGTGTATGGAATAAATTCCAATAACTAACAAATACTATTCTTAAAAGGTTGCTCAATACAGAATAGACCAAATATAATCATTTATTCGAAAATTAGAACAAAAATTTTTGTTATAATTTTCGTATAAATGATATGTAATTCTTTTTCACCCTACCAATTTATACAAGGAAACATTTTTGTAACACTTTATTAAATAAAATAATCTGCTACTAAATCGAACAGATTTCCAAAAGAAAAGAGTGCGTAGCATCAATAACAAAATGGTTCACAAATACTCTCCCCTGATTTAATTTCGTTTAGTTCTGCGATTGTCATTCCAGCTGTCAAATTCAGCCAAATATTCAAAGTCAGTTCTCTAGCTTTACCAACCAATCATACACGCTGTCTGAACGCGCATCGCGTCACAGTCCGATGACGACGAACCTATTTCTGATTACTATGTTAATATGCACTAATGGAAATATACATTTTCTAGATTAAATTGTTTGTTTTTTTTTTTGTTTTTTTTTTTTTCTTAAAACCATTCCTTTCTATCGAATCAATCTTTTCATTGATTGGTTCCTTTTTTTATTTTTTACGATTTTTTAACTCTTTGCATGTTATTTAAAGCCAGATGGTTTACTGATACAAGTCTAAATAATTCTACCATAAAAGAGGTAGATTCACACTTTTCCCAGTGGTATTTGCGCGTAAGTGAATATAACGAACCCAAAACGAATTGGAACACCGATTAACAATTCCGAGTTATATATTATACACCACCCGTATATCCAAGCTTACAGCACCTGATGTTCCCAAGCGGTCATTCATCTACGTACTGACCAAGCTCGACATTGCTTAAGTTCGGTGATCGTACGGGAACCGGTCCAAGCTATTTTTCTTCGCTCTATCTCTTGTGGTGTGTTTCACATTGAAAAATCCGTTTTTAATTCTGTAAACTAAGAGCGGAATTAACTATGGCTCTAGTATTTGTAGAATTTTCTTTTAAATCTAATATTAAAATAAACTTACCACATCAAAACCTAAAGTCTCCTCTTGTCCCGCTAATGGAGTCTAGCACTTCTATTTTGGTCGGTGACGTTAAACCTGAGGTAAATCAAAAGAAATTGGGTACAAGATACGATCTTGGCCGTTTACGCACGCTGTGAATTTGGCACTCATCGATGTAGGTACCACCGGGTGAGTAATGAAGAGCTATTTGTTTTTACTTCTTTATGTGCCGTATAAGTTTAGAGCGTAGGCGATCACGGCTCTCCACAATATCCTGTCTTCTGTAGCTCTTAATAATTTTGTCTTTTCCTTGTTTCTCCTAAACCTTGTTCTGGAATTCATTTACTCATCAAGCATGTTATGCTCTTTTTTTACTCTGTTCCTCTTGCTCTCAATCAGTCCTGTGTGTATCAGATTTTTCAAGCCTGACTTTCTCATTATCTGTTGCAGAAATTTCAACTCTCTCTTCCTGGTGTTAAGTATATTTTTCTTTTTGTTTCGATTTGCTCTAAAACCTCGTCGTTAATCGCATGTTCCGTCCATGGTATTCTCAGCATCCTTTATCTTTGAGGAGATTGTCCAGCATTCACTGTCATACAGGATGACAGATATCCTGTAACAATTCAGTATTCTTTTCTTTGTTTATAACGATGTTTTTCTGTTTCTTAATGCTCTGTTTAGCTTTTGGAAGGCTTCTTTGGCTGTCAGATATTAGTCAACGGTATTTACATTATCCGGGCTGTTATCCTTATCTTTATTGACATATTCACAACGTTTCGGCCGTTGTGCGCTCCAGCCTTCTTCAGGTGATTGGAATTTCGAACTGAACCCTTTTTTTTGTCCACCGGGATAGATTGTTCTAGTTCTACGTGCCATGCCTCTTCCAGATGTCCCTGTTATCTCCCTTTAACTCAACTCTCCAAGTTTATTTGTTTGCCACTGCAGTAGCTCGGTATTGAACACAACTCGTTGTGGCAAGTCCTGGATCCAACCAACGTTTTTATCAAGTGGGTCATGTGTACTTGACTTAAAGGGAGATAACTGAGACATCAAGAAGAGGTATGGCACGTGGAACAAGATGAAATCTATTTAGAGTCAGTTTACTGGAACACTGGTTAGTTTTGTGAAAGTATATGGATTTCAGACTGGCAATTCCTTGACATCATTGAGGATTAGTTTTATTTTATTCGTTATTTTTATTACCTGGCATCGTTGATCGCACCGCCAGAATCTAAGTTATAGATTTATAAGTCTACTATTCGTCCATGCTTAGAATATTCCTGCTACATTTGCTCTAGTGCTCCTGCTATATATTTAGAGATCCTTGATAAAATCCTAAGAATCTGCTATATTGTTGTCCCTGACATGTCTTCTCAGCGTGAGTCAAATTCCCACGCGGTAATGTTGCTCTCCCGTGCTTTTTTATAAACATTTTCATGGTAACGGTTCTGATTGAACTCTCCTCTATGGCATCTGGACTTTGTGAATTTAAGCGCGGAACAATAATGGCGGCAAGATGTAATTATTTTACAGTTGAAATCACTAGATATAACCGTAAGTTCTATGTTAACAGTTTCTTATATGCTTCTGGAACTCTCTTTCGGCATCTTACTTCCCAGTCTACTTTGATGTTCAAAAATTTAAATGCAATGTCAGTCGCTATCTTCTGTCTTAATTTCTGTTATTGTATTGCTCTCTCTCCTTAATAAAGTCTTTTTTTTTTCTTTTTCTTATATATTTTCACCATCCGTAACCCATTTCGATTTGTGGTTTTGTTGCTTTGCTTGGGGTGAAATGATTAAATTAAAAAAAATGCCTGTGACTTCCAATTCATTTGTCGTTGTATAATCCCAATCGCCTCCAATGAACCCGAAACATTGTCAAGGCTTAACCCTAAACACTTGTATAATGATAGAACGCATTGCTTACACTCAACCACACGTCAACGCATTCGTAATCGACTTCTTCCCATCGACAACCACCTTTTCTTCTTTTCTCTTTCTGATTCTTACAACTACCACCTTCTGCCATCCTATCACGCCTCGCTTTCATTCATCAAATGGTGGGACGGTGATAATTCGATTAGGGTTCGCGCCCTATTCAGGACCCTTCATCTCATTTCATCCATAAAGTAACAATGACAGCTGAATATAATATTCTGTAAGTGATTGATTTCGGACGGGTAATCGAATCATAGAACGCCTCATCTATTGGCACTGACTGCAGTCCTTCCAAATCGAATCCGATGTCGATTGAAGCTACCTGACTGATAGCTAATCCGCCATGATGAATATCGCCGAAAGCCTCGCATACGCGAACAAAGCACTTAGCGAAAGCGGCTCCGCGAGTTCGATCCAGGCGATGACCCCATTTTCATTTCCCGACAAGTTGTCACTTGTATATACATACATATATATATATATATAGGCTTTTTTGTTACCGTTTGTTTTGGGTTTTTTCCTAAATACAATTTTCTTGCTGTTTGTGATATGTTTTCTTCTTGCTGTTTGTGATATGTTTTCTTCCTGCTGTGTATCTCCGATCTATTTTTATCGGATATGGTGATTGCTGGATTTAATTCTGATCTATTCTCCTCAGCTTTCAGCCTCCGTTATTTTCTTTTTCTTTTATTTGTGTGTCTTTTTGATTCTGCTGTATTCTTTTTTTTTTTTCGTTCTCTTGTTTCTACTCTCGTATTCTCTCTCATTGTTTATTTTATCTACCTTTCTTTTCTCCATAACATTTCTTCTTCTGTTCTTTCTATCTTACTTTCTTTATTTTTTTTCTTTGTGGATAATGGTACCGCCTCTCTTCCTTATTTTCTCTTGCTCCTTTTTGTAAGGTGTTTTTCGTTCTTAGTTTTTGTTTATTTAACTTTCCATTCTTTCTTTCTCTTTTTCCTTCCTTTAGTTTGATTTTTTAAAAAAGTAAATAAAAATCGCTTCTCGTTTTTTCCAGAGAGTTATTTTTAACGAATCTTTTTCTTTTAAACTTTTTTCATTCCTTCCTTTTTTTTCATTCCTTCCTTTTTTTTTCATTCCTTCCTTTTTTTTTCTTTCTTTCCTTTTTTTTTCTTTCTTTCCCTTTTTTTTCTTTCTTTCCTTTTTCTTTCTTTCCTTTTTCTTTCTTTCCTTTTTCTTTCTTTCCTTTTTCTTTCTTTCCTTTTTTCTTTCCTTTTTCTTTTTACTTTCCTTTTTCTTTTTACTTTCCTTTTTCTTTTTACTTTCCTTTTTCTTTTTTCTTTCCTTTTTCTTTTTTCTTTCTTTTTTCTTTCTTTTCTTTTTTCTTTCCTTTTTTCTTTCCTTTTTCTTTCTTTTCTTTCTCCCTTATCTTCGTTTTTGATAATTTACCTTAGTTCTTGCTTTCTATTCTTTCTTGAAACCTTTTAGTATAATAATTTTAGCGCTTTTTACCGTCCGTGTCTCTTTTTCTATTTGACATATTGAATGAATCTTTCTTTCAAATCAACTCTCTTACTTTTTCTTCTTCCCATTTTTTAAATTATCTTTCTTTCTTTTTTCTTCTTACCGTTAATGTCTTCTGTTCCCCTGCCTATTAAAATGATGGCATCTTTTCTTTTTCTCTCTCTCTCTCTTCATTCTTTCTCTTTTCTTTCTCTCTCTTCATTCTTTCTCTTTTCTTTCTCTCTCTTCATTCTTTCTCTTTTCTTTCTCTCTCTTCATTCTTTCTCTTTTCTTTCTCTTTTCTTTCTCTTTTCTCTCTCTCTTCATTCTTTCTCTTTTCTCTCTCTTCATTCTTTCTCTTTTCTCTCTCTTCATTCTTTCTCTTTTCTCTCTCTCTCTTCATTCTTTCTCTTTTCTCTCTCTCTCTTCATTCTTTCTCTTTTCTCTCTCTCTCTTCATTCTTTCTCTTTTCTCTCTCTCTCTTCATTCTTTCTCTTTTCTCTCTCTCTCTTCATTCTTTCTCTTTTCTCTCTCTCTTCATTCTTTCTCTTTTCTCTCTCTCTTCATTCTTTCTCTTTTCTCTCTCTCTTCATTCTTTCTCTTTTCTCTCTCTCTTCATTCTTTCTCTTTTCTCTCCATTCTTTCTCTTTTCTCTCTCTCTTCATTCTTTCTCTTTTCTTTTTTATTACCACCTGTTTCTGTTTTCCATCTTCCTTTCACGTTTCCTTTCTTGTTGGTTTGAATACTTTTATTTTTTTTTCGTTGCGTTTTTTTTTGTTTTTTTTATTAGGTTTTCCTATTCATTTCTTTCAATAATTGAACAGCTTTTGTCATTTTTTGCTTTAATTCCTTTTCTTTTTCATGCTGGCGCTAATTTTGTTATTTCGTCTGTTCTTTGACCATTTGCATCTCTATAGGTTTGTGTTTCCCGCTTGTAGTACGCATTCGTTTTAATCAAGCGCAGTCTTAAATCTCTTGTCCAAAACTCCTACTCAACAATGGACGCCGCAAAGACTAACTTGCACTAAGCAATCCAACAACAAATCTGTTTGATGTATAGACATTTACAGATGTGTGGTAAGTGGAAGATTAAAACGAGTATCTCTTTTATTAAATTTATGTGCATAGACAGACGAGTAAAATAATTTGTCATAATATATTATGGAAGTGATCTTTTTTTCACAAAAAATTTCTTTTAACCAATACGTGTTATTAAAGGTTTTGGTATATCTTGTATAAGCTGATTTTTAGTTTAAATAAGTGACTGAAGTTAAGCAATGTCGAGCCTTGTTAGTATCTAGATAGGTGACAGCTTGGGTATGCACAGTGCTGTAAGCTTCGATGTTGGATGACGCCTCGAAATGAGAAATCGAAGAGCTCAGTTTAAATTCCAGTTGAGCTCGTTATATTCAGTTCCACGGAAATTCCTTTGGGTGATATGGAATCGAAAAGTGACTGGATCGTCCAAGCGTGACCCCACCGGAGTAGGGTAATGGATCTGGGGAAGGCCTCCGTCCACCAAGGGACTTTCAAAGGCTGAGAAGCTGAAGTAAAAAGATGTGGAAGATGAAGCTGTAGTAAAAGATGTGGAAGACGAAGCTGTAGTAAAAAGATGTGGAAGATGAAGATGTAGAAAAGATGTATAAGATGTAGTAGAAGATGTAGATGTAGAAGCTGTAGTAAAAAGATGTGGAAGATGTAGATGTAGAAAAGATGTAGAGGAGATGTAGAAAAGATGTAGAAGATGTAGAAAAGACGTAGAAGAATCGTAGTAAAGATGTAGAAGAAAAATATAATTTGAGTTCTAACATAATATTTATGCATATTCAAAATATTGATAACTTGTTCGGGGAGGGGTATGAGAGTTTGGAGCTTCATGGAAATAGTCAAAGTCTGTGAATTAAAAGGCAACAATAGAGAGGCCGGATAACTATTTGGACGAGTATCGTATGTAGGGAAATTATAAATGTCTTTAAAGTTGACACTAGTTAAATGCAGTGCACAGCCAAGAAAATATCAGCTAAATTGAAGATATTCATATAAACTACTGTTCAAAAGTTTGAGGAATCTCCTGTTAAATTTTTAAATTGGCTCAAAAAGTAGTTGTTTTGTACTTTACATAAGCAAGAAATTATTAGGTTGGTGCAAAAATAATTTCGATTTCTCACATATGTTACTATGTGAGAAAACGACATTATTTTTGCACCAAGTTAATATTATTGGTTTCTTGAGGACTTAATGTCAGAGTTTAGACTAAAATAGAAATCATTCTAACTAATTAACATATATAGGGTTGTTGAATTAACGATCTTACCAGGAATTGAGTAAAATCATTATCCGTGTTCCTTTTTGTCTGCTAGGGCGGTTAGCCAATCCCTGTTTCAGACACTGGCTCAGGTGAATTTGTATTTTTTATCGCATACAAACCTGACCTGCGGTTCATGCAACTCAAGCACTCGGTCATGATGACTTGTAACTTCATGTTCCGAACAGTTTCGTCGACCAAATTTCACTCACAATGATTGGATCTAGGCACTTTCCAAAGGCGGCCTATGCTAGAAACGGGCAGATATGCAAAGATAGACATACATTATCTGTGGAAAGGGGGCACAAATTGTTATTAAGGCTTCAAAAACAGACATCAGCTGAACCTTTGAGAAGGTCGGTCACAACGAATGAAACGTTATGATAACAGCCAAGATTAGAACACTAGACAAAATGTAAATAATGTGATAATATATTGAAAAGAAAAAAGAGAAAGAATGAAGAAAGAGACAGAGAAAAAGATGCAATCATTTTAACAGGCAGGGGAAAATAAGACATTAACAGTAAGAATAAAAAAAGAAAGAAAGAATTTTAAAAATTTTCTACTTATTTTTCAACACTGTAAAGAAGACGATGTGTTACTACCAGATGAGCAGAACGTTTACTTTGTCAATTGATTTCCCACATTCGTTATTGAAATAATAAAAGGAAAAATCTTCCTTTCAAATCTTGTCTATCTGGTCAAACTAAAATAGGCTTGATTTGTTATAGATTATGACCGTTCTTGCTATTATTTTCTTCTGAAAGACGTTTATTTTAAATACTTTTTTTTTTTTTCAACAAAGAAGATTTTTTTCTGTTGTCTGCTAAGTACACTTGATTACACTGTCAACAAACAATTGCACATCTCGATATGTGTTTTTTTTTTTAATTCTTTGCTTTTTAGCAAACTGTTAAGTTCCATTCAAAAAGTAGATCATGGATGAAAATAAGTTTCTCGCCAGACAATATTTAAAGAGATAAATACGTTACCAATCTCTCATCATTGGTGTAAACCTCTACAGAATAAAAAAAAAATGAAGAAATAATATAGGCATTGAATATGCTTGCCTCGTCCTTGAATGTTACGTATTTCCTGATAATATCAAAATTTGGTATCCGGGATCCGTTAAAAGACACTTTTTCGAATGTTCATGTTCTGACGCGTTAGCTGAGATGAAGTCGGTTAATTTGAACGACATAACACGTCCATGGTTTTAGCACATTACTGACTATCGTTCAAAGTTGAAGATTGTGGAATTTCATGAATCATACGTAGAAATTTACAATTAATACTGGATATTTTTATTTTTTTTATAATGAACACCACATATTAGGGTGAACTATAACAGACTAATATCAAATCTGAGTTTTATAGGACAAAATCACGAAGTTCCTGATACGCAGACATGAGTAGAGAGCAACTTCGGTTCTTGAACATCTCGCATAACGAACAAATCGTTTTTCGAACAAAAAATTCGATATGAAAATGCCTCGAACAAAATTTTGGTTGTCGAACAAGATTTCCAAACCGAGCTGAAACGAGTTAATCCGAACGGTATAATTTCTGAGTCAACGGCCGTGTTGGATGAATTCATGTATTATGCTGTGCTTTTCTTTTCCGATTTTCTTGTAGTATGACTTTTTCTCTATATTGATTCCGATTGGCAAGTTAGTTTCGATTTACAAACAGTCCGGGTTACGAACGGCCTTCAAAAACGAATTAAATTCGTAAACCGAGGTTCCACTATATATTGCTTCTACTAAAATCAAAGAACTGATTGATTCCTTGATTTATTCATTTTCTAAGTTTTAGCAAATTTATGCAAATTATTAAACAAAGAAATGTTTTCAGTTTACAAGATTTTTTTTAGGTAATAATGGGTTAGTGATACAGTTCTTACTAATTAACCCACAGATGGAGGAGAAGAGGCAGATTAATACTTTTCTCAAATACATTTTTCACGTAAGGGAATATAACTAAACCAACAGGAATGGAACTCGCCTCTCCGATTAACAATTCTGAGCCATTACCCATTACACCACACGCACACCCAAGCTTACATCCTCAAGGCTGCGAATTTCCAGCCGGAAGTTAGCGCTCCCTTGCGTGGTGGTGGAGGGGGGGCTTATTTTTTGGCGGTTGCGTATTTTTAGGTTCGCTGCCATATTTTCTTTACTATAGACAAATCAAGATAAGGTTTGAGAGCCAAATTAGAGGGTTATTTAATTTTCTGTGTGATATGAAGCTGAAGCAAGAACAGACTTTTTACATTCAATGTCCTTCAGAGAAGTCAAGTGTAAGGCTGACCCGAGATATGACCTGGGAAGATACCAGTAAAAAACACCGACAAGTAAACTAGTCGACTAGGCTGTGACGTACACACATTGAGAAAAATCTGTATAAAGACAATTTCCGGAGAGGGATCAATCTCACATCCACACAAAAATGTAGGGTCTACGTTCGGATACAGTCCCGGGGCCATACACACAAATTGGCCACCGTTGATTGAAACCCGGTGTTCAAGAAAATTTACTGTTATCTAGTCTCCTTAAAATATACAACGGTAATATTACACTTGTAGACTTATACCAGACTCACTTCTTGGAAAATAACTATAATCCTAGAATCTAAGTTTGATCGAACATACACTCTGATACTGAAAACTGTACTTAACATGGCTCGAGACAACATCCAGCTAAATCATAGCTGTATGGCCCCATCCTTGATATTTCTCAAATCATAGGCGAACGCAGAATGCGCCTTTCAAGATACTGCTGGCGAGAAAAAAATAAAATATGACTAGTGATATACTGGTCTGGAAACCTACCCATGGCGCAAGACGGTGTCGTCGCCAAGTAACCGCCTACATTGACCAGTTATGTTATGACACAGAATATCACCCTAATAACTTTTCAACCTTGACTGTGATGGTTGGGGTGATAGACTTATGAATGTCCGTGATAGGTCGACCGAATAAAAAAAAAATGCAGCAATGTTTATTATATACAAGAATTACGTAATATTTTAAATGATTAAGTATGACAGACAAAATTAGATTGTATAAAATATTTACAATGTTTCCGACTAATAATCTTCCGTTTTTCAAACTTAGACTTAAACTTCCGGTTAGATAAACTTTTTCAAAAAACCGTTCCTCTTTAGATCAGGCAATTTTTTGTTAATTTTTTTTTTATTACGAATTTATAAAATTATGTAGCTTTATAGAGGAAAAGGTTTTGTCCTCAATTTTATATCAGACCCTCAAGGAAGTCAGGTGCAGAGCTAATATAAAATGTACTCCAGGCGGGCGTGGAGATTCGCAAATCAACCGTTCTTAGTTGTAAGCCCCGATGGGGAGTGAATACCAAGAATGAAAGACTGGGCTTTCTGTTTGCACACGTGAGAAAATCTTTAGATAGATATTAGGAAAACCAATGATAAAGCGGAAAAATGTTTTCGTCTGACACGTTTCGTTCTTTAGGACTTCCTAAAACTGTTTGGGCTTATTTAGTTACATATCCCTATGAAGGAGAGGGGATGCTGAAATTTTAATCTTTTAAATTGAATTTTATTTTTTTAACTGTTTTGGTATATCGTCTATGTGCCATATCTGCTTCATCTGTCAGAAGAGATTATTTTTCTTTAGTTTTATAACTTTTGTTATAAAGTATTAAAGTACCACACATAGTGATAATAGAAGTTTTGCCAAGGAAGAGTGAATGTAAGAACCTATGCTTTTCCAAAGATGAGTTGGGTACTCTCTTTTGCATCTAAAACTGAATTTGTTGCCCTACTTAGTTTTTTATTTCATTTATTTTTTCTATTTTATTTATTTATTTATTTTGGAAAAGGATCTCCGTTTTCCGCATCCACACACTGGCCCCGAGTAATTGACGAATATTTAGAGTAAAATAGAATATAAAGGAACCAACGACCGTCCTCTCATTGAAAAGCACAAAGTGTGACAATGCCCTTAATTGCAATGAAATAAATCCGCTTTTTCCACAGATAGAATTGCGCCAAAACTCTTATCCAGGTGCCATTTTGCTTTTTGATTAAACGTGAAGAAATATTCAGTAAATAGCTTGTTTGAATTCACCTTGAAAAAGATGCAATACATCGGCACAAATTGCTTGGCTTGCATGCGGTCTTTGACAGTTCTTTGCGAGAATTAGTTTTCAATGGAAAAATAGTGTTATTCAATACAAATTAATTTTCCTCGCAGTACGAGAAATGAAAAGTGACAATAGGTTTCAGCGGGAACAAAAGATAAGATAAATTATTTTAAAAAATAAAGCATCTACAGCTACACGCATCTCTTTTTATATCGTAGATACGCACATATATTTCCGAGATTACAACGCTCCTCAGGGTCAGAGAAATCTATATGATGTAGATCGATTTGACCCTGATAAGCAGTGTATCGGCGAAACTGAAAATTGGATAGATAAGACTTTTTAAATTTTCTTCCATTTCGAATTAGTTTCTCTTTTTTCTTTTAATTTAAGCAATTTAACGAGAGAAAAAAAACTATTTTTAAACACGCTGAACTCCAATAATTTACTGGTCTGCGTGTGGAACCCTGTTTCAGAATTGAAGAAAAATACCACAGATTACTTAATCTCATAAATTAACTCATTTTGGTATTCGGGCTGGCCCCAAATATTGTAATTTTGTATTCATATATATCAGCCAATCAGCAACGTCATATAAGACGCGCGGTTTTCTTTGAAATTGCAGATGAGTAAAATTTGTTGTTAGCTTCTAAATTTTTGACGATCACTTCAGAAGAAATATTATCAACAATATTTCCCTTCTTAAAGTTGATATTTTAAAATATAGAAAATATTTATTAACCAATAAACTTTAGATTAATAAGTCGAATTTTCGTTTTTGTTTTGTTTTTTTTTTCCTGAGGTCGATGTTTTGTTATATAAATGACCAATTTTCGTTCGCTAATTTTTTTTTTCGGTTAAACTTTGACCAGTGTGTTCGTTCGTTTGTTATACCAGCAAAGCTGAAATTCTCACAGTTAATTACTCAGATTTTCGCATGTTTATTCCATTATGTTACACAAAATGCTTAGCGATGTTGAAACCTAAAAAACATCTAGGCCAAGTTTGTTTACGAGCGTCAAAAGAAAAACAAGCTAAGCGCTTATTCATGCGGCAGACTACTATAATTTGTTCCCATACATAAAACAATGTACATCTGTATCTCATACTCTTTTACATGCATACAAATTCTGTTTCTGATATACTAACGCAATTCGCTATGTTGTACTGTAAAAAAAGATATGCGAAATATTTGGGTGAATTTTTTTGGCAAAGAATCTTTGAAATTCTTATCTTTCAATTTGAAAGAAAAATAATACTCAAATAATAAAAAGCATTTCTATTTGTAAAGCCATGTTGTAGATTCGGTAATTTCTTCGCTTTATACCGCTATATGCGTGTTTTGTTTTTTAACAGTCGGTGTTATATACTATGGGGTGATTCAGTACGTTTGGTTTAAAAAAAAAACAAAAAACTGAAGACAAAAATTGGCAATGTTTAACAAACATAGCCGCAAAGAAAGGGTATGTCAAAAGGACTTTTTTTCCCTCTTGACGCCGATTAATTTAAAGACAATTTGATCTCCGTAGATCTTTACTTTCTGTACAAACAATTAGTTTTATTTCATTGGTGGCATTCGCTAAATTTTGCATCTAATTTGGTTTATCCCCCAATTGAAAAAGGGTGACTCATTGACACACTGACATTCGCATATACTATATAGATATACATATACACACACACACACACACACACACACACACATATATATATATATATATATATATATATATATATATATATATAATGTTAGGACCAGGAATAAAGACACAAAGGAATTGAGTTACATA
>OZ010595.1:66979809-67012309 GCA_963932145.1 Acanthosepion lycidas
AAATTATATATATATATATATATATATATATATATATATTTATAAATTATATATATATATATATATATATATATATATATTTATAAATTATATATATATATATATATATATATATATATTTATAAATTATATATATATATATATATATATAAATTATATATATATATATATATATATATATATATTTATAAATTATATATATATATATATATATATATTTATAAATTATATATATATATATATATATATATATATATATATATATATATATATTTATAAATTATATATATATAATTCTAAAATCCCCAGCATCCCTCTTTCGTACGCATATGTAGTCGCACCAGCATAACAAATTTAATCAGATGAAGTCCTGAAGGAAAAAACGCATCACATGTAAGTTTTTTACCACTTTGTCATACAATTTCCCCAAAATATGTATAAGGCGTTTCGAACTGCTCGAAATTCAGGATAAGCTATCTGAAATTCATGTCAATTTCGACCATATCAGTCATTTTCAAGAAACAGTGTGGTATTTAAAATATGTTTGCTTACATCCTGATATTTTGTGGAAGGATGGAAGCTTGAAAGAGTCTGCGGTGACGTCATGTTTTGGTCCGTTTGTTTTGTTTAACGGCATATCAACCTCGATGGGTTATTTAATGCCGATAAGATTTTTATTGCTTGTAATTTTTTTCCTTCAAAAATCTATTTCTGGTAATGTTTTTTTTCTTCAAAAAATTAAATTATATATAATATAATATATATTATATATATATTGTATTTTTTTTTTCAAAAAATTAAAGCTGGTAATGTCTTTTTACAAATATGTATTGCTGGTGATAATTTTTTTCATCAAAAACTTATTGCTGGTAATAATTTTTTAACAAATTATTTCTGGTATTAAAACCTATTTTTATACTTTCATAGTGCTTTGATCCCAGTTTGGGGGTTGACTATTTGCCCATAGCTGGGACCTTAACAGGTGCTACTGCCCCGGATCAGGGTGGATCTGGAAACACCAGCAATTAAGAGGTGGTTCCACGCTCCTCAAAGCCTCATGGTCAGAGGCCTTGCTGCTGGACGTAGTTTATCGTCTTACTCAGCACGCAGATTGAGTTTATCATCATGCCCAGGACGTGTGACGTCATGTGTAAAGGTTATTTATTGGGAGCTAGACCGCACTATAAAATGTTGTTTATATATAATATGCTCACTATAATATTAAATATATCAGATGCACATTAAGATATTTTATTTAATGTGGGCTGTTTATTTTGTATAATAACTGCTAGGGTTTTAAGTTTTTCTTTGTATTAGGCGCATTAGAGTATTTTGGTTTTCTACTAGTCTTTGTATTGGTGTGTTTTGGTCATTTGCGATGTGCTGATCGATATGGGCATGGATCCACTCGGAGTTTTGACAGGTAACTCTGCGGGGCGCATGCGTGCCCACTGAACTTATTTTTTTTGTTTTGTTTTATTTTATTTTATTTTATTTTTTTTAATTAAGGTTAGAGATGTAATATAAATTTCATACAGTTTATCCACAATTTTGAACACAATGCTCAACACCTTATCAGAAAATGAGAAAAATACAAAAAAAAATGAACAGACAGAACTTGTTGCTTTTGTTGATTGTTTTTAAGCAAACTTGTTTATATATTGTTATATAGAAATAAAGTGTCGCCAGTGAGCAAACACAGGCGATCCTATTATTGAATTAAGTGAACTACCTGAGCATAGAAGAGCTAGCGTGACGTCTAAACGATCGCCAGTTCTAGTCTATCCTCTATTATTTTTCGTATCGTTATTCTCTTCTCTACACTATTCTCTAATTCAGATCACTATACGCTGGCTACTATTGGAGCGAGTATTATCGAGCAAGTAATATTAGTGCTTGTGTTATTCGAATGCGTCTGACACCAGTATTGTTCAACGGCGTACTCTAGTTGTAGAGATTTTCCAAGCGTAGCTTAGATGTGGCACAAGGCCGAAAGTATGAGGCATCCAGTGAGGATTGAACTCACTTTTCAGTAGTAACGGATATAGCAAGACAAGCTTGCTAACCATTACACCACGCCGAGGTGCCCAACGTACTATAGTTGTATCTGCGATTACAAACTCTGTACTACATGAGCATTACGAAAGTGATGACAAGTATTCGTTTTCATCACACACACACACACACACATTATATATATATATATATATATATATATATATATATATATATATATATATATAAAGTAGGAAAGAGGCTCCGAAAGTAATAACTCTTATCTATTTTCAAGGAAACTTGAACAGATGATAGAGCCAGCATAATATCTTCATTAGATAGAGTATCTTTTCATTTATAAAGCACTGTTTTTTCTTTATAGTCTCTATGACTGATTTTATATTTTCCAGGTGCTTTGCAATGTTTTACTTGATAGCTGGGGTATCTAAACGTTGTTTGTCACGCACATCACTATTGTCATTACTAAAACGAATTACCCACCGGCTATACTCAAATCCACTTTTCCTTTTACAGAATCATAATGCGTTGATGAATGTCGCTGCACAAATTCTCCGCATGAAGGAATCCAATGATAAACTTTTAAGCACTTTCATGTTATATTTAATTTAATCAAATTATCAGTCGAAAGGCAAAGAAATTGTGTTATTGGCCAGAAGGTTAAGCCTCTACTGCTAAACAACCAACATACACGCCTCTGAAATCGTTGGCCAAGATAATAGAACACACTACACTAACGATTATGGCTCTCTACATTTCCTTTCTATTGTTGCTGTAAATATAGTTGATCCTTTATCATACTACTTTGTCTTTCTTTTGCCATCCGTTTCTCATTCTGATTGTAAGTATACGTTTCGTTGTAATTTGCGTTTTCTTTACAATGTTTCGATTGCTCTCATAATTAATTTGTCCAGGGTATTCTGAGATTTCGTCAGTAAAACCACATCTCTGTTGCTTCAAGTTTCTTCATGTCAGGCACTTACTAGCTCTGAGTAGCTTAGCGATTACATGGAAGGTAAGCTATATTTTTTTTATTTCTGTCACTTAATACTTGGCTTAGTTTCTGAAAGACATTTTTCCCTTTTTCTATGCTCGTTCAGATTTCTGTGTAAAGACATTGCCCAGATACTTAACTTTCTATACCTGTTAGATTTTGACACCCCCAATGTGTAATTCTCACCTCGAGCTGTCACTGTTGATCTTATAATGTCTATATAAATTCTCTTCCAGGCAGTATCGACTGTGAATTTCCTTTGTGATTTTATGAAGCAACTAAGCAGAAAATGATTTCTGTGAGTGCCCATCGAAGTGCACTAGTTACCAAATTAATCTATTTTTAATGCCCCATCTTCCTTTAGGATTGTAGGAGATTATGGCTCTCGACAGCTTCCACTTTTACATTATTTACATGATTCGGACCATTATCATCATCTCCATTGCCATATTCACGTTGCGGCCGTTGCACGTTGCGGCCTTGTTTATGTGATTGGGATTTCGAACGAACTCTTTATTTCGTTCACGGGAGTAGATTATTCTAGTTCCACGTGTCATGTCAATCATCTGAAGAAGGCCGGGACGTACAACGGCCGAAACATTGTTAATACGGCAATACGATGAGGATAACAGTCCGAAAAATGTAAAAAATTATAATTCATCTGTGAAATTCAGACAGCTTTCACTTTTGTCTTAAATGCTTGCTGAAATATGACTTCGCAGAATGTTTCATTAAAAATCCGTTCAAAATTAACATGTTTTTTTACTCGTTGTCACTTTCTCCTTATCGATGTGTTCTGTGGGTATTGAATTCACTAAGCCTTCTTTCACCATTTTATGCCTACAAAATACCGATTACTTTATGAAGTGATTCCCATTGGTTCTTGAATGATCGAAGTAAACGCTGTTAATATGTTCTCATCTAAGAATTCTGCCATTGAAATCCAAATCTATGTTGCGGTAGAGTTCCAGTTTTTTTGGGGGGGGAGTATCTGAATTTTACGCGAAAATAAAATACAGACACTTGGTCCTCTTACATCGAGAGTGCAATATATTTTTGTCACTGATAGATTTTATCCGATCAGTTTAACCAAAGATTCCTCGTTCGATTCATTTGAAATCATGTCTCAAATCGTATTTTTCTAGTTAAATCTGAAGGTAAGTAGCCTCTTACGTTTCTTAATTAGATGTGACCTCATTTCTCCCTTCTTTCAATAGAGGCCTCTTAAATCTTGACCTAAATATTCGATTGCTTTATGATTTCTATTATTGCCGGATGCAGTTTATTGATTTTTAATCTGGAGAAATTTTTCACTTGACTGTATCTCTACTTAACGTCTTCAGGCTTTGATTATTTTAACTGGTTTGGAAACTTTTGATCTTCATCGTGAACTCTAGACCCGAGCAAACGTCGGGAAGAACGACCTAAATAAACATCAGTTTATGCAATAGAGATTGAGGTAATGAGGTTGACTTTTTGTGGCTTATGTCCATAACAGTTGAAAATCCAGTAAGAAAGACAACACTTTAAAGAACCAATGATCCGATAGAATGGACTACTTAAGGTCCTGTTACATGAAGCAGTTCTTGAAGAGACATGCTGAACTAAATATAGTATGGCCTAATTCACTCTATTGAAACTTCTAATAAGGACGAATACTATTAGAGAACCAATGATCTAATACTGCTACTTTAGCGGGCTATAAATACATATATATATATATATAAAATCTGAGGAATTGGATCGTGATTACGATAACAATGTAATAAATTATAACCATGGAATACTAGTTTCTTAGCCTTTTATATTATATCCTTGCTCTCTCCTGGGCATTGAGCTCTACCTGTATTCTCTCATCTTGTAAATACATATATATTGACCACTAATATTATCTATCTATCTATCTATCTATATATATATATACCACTAATATTATCAATATATATATATATATATATATATATATATATATAGTAATATTATCAATATATATATACCACTAATATTTTCAATATATATATATATATATATATATATATATATATATATAGTAATATTATCAATATATATATACCACTAATATTTTCAATATATATATATATATATATATATATAGTAATATTATCAATATATATATACCACTAATATTTTCAATATATATATATATATATATATATATATATATATATATATATAGTAATATTATCAATATATATATACCACTAATATTTTCAATATATATATATATATATATATATATATATATATATATATAGTAATATTATCAATATATATATACCACTAATATTTTCAATATATATATATATATATATATATATATATATATTACCAATACATATATAGAAACTAATATTATCAATATATATATATATATATATATATATATATATGGGTGATTAAGGAAATGAAGGAGTTAAGACATCGGCCATTTCCAGTTCTTTCATTTAGAGAAATTACTGATGTTTATTAAGGGCCCTGACCAACAGATTTCATATTTTAATCCCCCACTCACTTCATATATGTAAAGCCCACCTAATGAGGCGTCAAATCGATAGTCACGCTGCGGTGTTGGTTCCTATCACCCCTGTTTATATCTATAAATGCTGAGTCTCTGATATTGAACACTCTCTTCCTATAAATATAGAACATTTTAAAGAAATATATTATTATTTAAAATGTGTAACGGATTTTAGGAGAAATAAATGCGATGAAAAAATACAAAAAGCAGTCTGACATTTTCGGTTGATTTTAATCTAACTTGTTTTGATATATATATATATATAATGAAGTGATGGTGCTGACATTGAACACCATCACTTGATAAGACACTAGACGTATTGAAACAAAATGGCTATTTTTATAGTGATTTTATAACATATTTATGTTATAATTTTTGAATAAATTATATTTGATCTACACTGTATCGAGCACTCTTTTAAGAATAGTATTTTTTGGTTATTGGAATTTATTCCATATATACCAACCCTATACTAGGGGTATATATATATATATATATATATATATATATATATATATATATATATTTGTGTGCGTGGGAACACACAAAAACAGAAATGAATAATAATGTTGTGTTAATGAAAGAAAGCGAACATGGATTTATGCAATGAACGAGAAGACTTGACAAAAATTGTAACTCTACATCAAGAAGAGCTTGAAGATTTAGTACATTCTGCCGAATTTTATTGACTTCCGCTCGAGCGATGAAAGACAGATGTTTGAAGTAAGTCAGGGAAAAAAAAGAGCGATGTGTGGTATTTTGGCGGCAACACTTCTCTGAGACGCCGCACGAGCGCCATCTGGAGAGCGTTATGAAAACGAGGCTAAGTCGGCTGCGAAGCACCCACCATCTTTCCATTGATGACTGTCAGCTTTGAGTGGGCCGCCGGTTAGTGAGCAGGAATAATCCGAATTCGGTAATATCAACTGTCACTTTATTTCGCTTTGCAGCCGACGTTCGCTCGGCTGCTTCCTTCTCATTTCTCCGTCTCTCGCCGGCGCCTGTCGAGTGTTACATCAATCCATCTTAGAGCCACAATAAGAAGAACGAGAATCAGAGTTTGTGCTTATCGTTTAAGATTTGTCGGCGCTCATATCGTTATTGGTTCTCTGTTGTCGTCTATAGATTACTGTCATAATTTACAATTCTTTATATTGCTTTGACCTACTAGTGAAGTGCTTAGAGTTTTCAACTTGTCTATAGAGCTATGAATGGTTATCTATGTAAGCTTTCAAGGGCGGTTGGCGTAGAGCTTCTGTGTGAGCCTGCAAAGGCATCTAGCTTACAGTTTTGTAAGCTTACAAGGGCGTCATGCGTACAGTTTCTGCGAAGGCCCACAAGGGCGTCTACTGTATAGTTTCTGCGTCAGCCTACTCGAGTGCCAGGCGTAGATCGTCTTCGCACTCGCCTGGTGTGTAGTGGTAAACTAAAAGTGAAACCACCTTTATCATTTAATGGCTATTTTTATCGTGCTATGCTGCCAAATTCTTCAAATGTGACCTCTCCGTTCAGTGTGTATATATATATATATATATATATAACGCCTTTATCCACTCTGCCATATGCCTTGAGGACATCTCTGTATGAATTTCTGGTACACGTGGCACAGTGGATAAAGGCGTTGGTTATATCCAGTGAGAGGACCCAAAGAGTGAGCTCAATACCCGGTTAAGGCAGTGGAGAACTTGGAGATTTGGAAATAACAGGAGATAACTGATAACTGACATCCATTAAATAATGGGTTTAGTTCGATATTCCAACCTCCTGAAGAAGGCTGGAGCGTACAACGGCCGAACACGTTGTAATAAATATGGTGACAATGATGAGGACAATAGTCCGAATAATGTAAATAGTGTACATAATACGTCATCTCAGAAATATAGGGAGACAAAGTTTGGTAGTTCTCAATGTGTATTTAAATGAGACCAAATTGATCAATCTTTGGAGAGATGGAACGGAAGTCTTTTTGTTAGGCACGTTGTAATATATTCAATATATATATATATATATATATATATATATATATATATATATTAAGTGTTTCACCCCAAGCAAGGCGGGAAGCCACTCGCATGCAAGGGGTTACAGAGAGTTGGAGCGAGAGCGAATAGGAGTGATAGAGGGAAGTATGAAGAGAGGGATAGGGGATAGATCAAGACATCTGGAGATGTCGATTGACAATACATTTGAATCGTTGGAGATTATTGCTATCATGAAACAAGAAAAGGAAAGGGGGTTCCACAGGCGAGAGGTGAGAGACATGATGCTATTGGAGTACCAGAGACGGCTACATTTAACAGTTTCGACAGTGAAAGGGTGAGAGCGAGATGCCAGCCTAGTAGAACGCTTAAATTCATGAAGTCTGGGAACCAGCGAAAGCAGCTCATCGGAGCAGTTACCATGAAAGTATTGGTAAAAAAAGACAGAGTGTTTACACAAAATCTGTCAAAGTGCTACCTATGACAAGTCATTGCATATAATAGGAAATGTATAAATGAATAAAAATCAATTCTACTTTACTTTTGGAGAAATAAAGTTGATAAACAGAAATTGTTCATGACCCCCAATCAAATAAGTCATTGAAATGCTGCTGGTTGGCGAGAAATGGTTACACACAGCTAAGATCTAGCTCAAGGATTCAAATACGGGACATCGAGTAAATTTCAATATGGATACTTAATGTGATGTGAGAGACAATAAGTGGCGCCTTCACTATTAGACAAAGAAATAGGAGGCTACCTTTCTCCAAATATTTTTAGCTTTGTACAGTGTAACCCGGATATAAGAGAGATTTTCTCTGGTCCCAAATTAGAGCCATACTTACCTAAACAAAATAGACCAAACCCGGATATAAGAGAATTCTTCTCCGGTCCCGACGACTCTCTTATCTCCGGGTTACACTGTATTATTTTTAGGTTCGTATGATAAGAAAATAAATATAGACAACGTAATTTCCAACATCGTCTTGTTATATCTCTTATCTAGTTGAGTGGTTAGAATTGAATACAAGAGTCGGAATCTCGCCAAGATGGCCGCTATTCCAATATATACTTTTATCTAGCTACATTTATATACTTTACAAATTAAACTGATTAAAGGATGAAAAATTCTCGAATACTGCTATTTTGATGTATTTTTTTTCCGTGAATTTGTTTTTCTCATGCTAAATCTAGAAAAAGCACTAAAATTCACTATTTTTGTTATCCATAATGTTAAATGTCTTAAAATTCTTCAAAAAAATTGCATGATAATGTTAAAAATTGCCGCAAAACATTGTTGATTTATTTAAGATGAAATGCTCTATTACGTTTGTCTAATTTGTATTTAGATGCATTGTACAGTGTAACCCGGATATAAGATAAACCCGGATATAAGAGAGATTTTCTCTGGTCCCAAATTAGAGCCATACTTACCTAAACAAAATAGACCAAACCCGGATATAAGAGACTTCTTCTCCGGTCCTGACAACTCTCTTATATCCGGGTTACACTGTATTTATTTTCAGTCTTTTCAGTTGAATTTTTCACTTGTATTGCAAATGATACAAATTTTAATGTAGCCTAATTATATAAAATAATGTATTTTATATGAATTCTACCTTACGATAATTGAGATGATATAATGTGGTGGGGGCATATATATATATATATATATATATATATATATATACGGGAGCCACGGGACACTTGCACCGGCCCTATTCCACGTAAATCTTCCCCTTCAGGGGATGGGTATGATCAATATGACGGCTGATGAGTCCCTAAACGAGCAACTACTGACGGCTTGAGCAATTTCAGTCCATATAAACATGGTTCTCTCGTCTTATTCTAAATTTGACCATATATCCCATTCCCCTAGAGATGGCAAGCGTATGAATACCGATATATAGCTTTGACTGAAGAAGAGAATCTGAAAAATAAAATCACTGATATGAGACTAAAAAGTGACGAAATGCTTGACAAAGGAGAATGAGCTGAAACTCTGACGGCACTGAAGAAACACAATGGATCCCTATCAATACCGTTTTAGTAACCCATCAAAAGCTGTTTTGGTTTGAATGCCACACTGCTAATCACTATTATTTCTCTTTGTACCGAAGAAGCTCAATAAGAAAACACTAGTCGGGGTAAAACTGTACAAAGTTTATTGGTTCATTTCACTCACCTAAATCCAGACCTGTCAGTCCAGAATCGCTTCAACATATCGATGAGATACTCTGTTATTATTAGCAGCCAGAACTCTACACATCGCCGGCTTGCTAGGCCTGTCACGTAGCGTACACCACCTCGTATTCCCCAATGGTCACCCATCAGAGTACGCAATCGACCTAATTTCGCTTAACTTTAAGGATCAGAAACTCTACCTGTGTTTGGTTTATTAGCAAGCTAAGGCATTTTACTGGGACTTTTTTGCGTCTTTTTTTTTTAAGTACGATCGTTACTATTACAAAGAGAGATAAAAGAATCGCCCGTTATAAACTTTTACATTCGTCTAAAGTTAACTTCGCTAAGGAAACTATGCTCATCGACCTCTTTTATTTTTGTTTCTTATTTCTTTAGTTTAATTCCTCCCAGCCGTTAAGTGACAGGTGTGTCAGCTCCCTGTGAAATGCAGGACGCCTTTCGTTTTTCGAATGTACATTACGTATTTGTCATGTTTGGATGACTGTGTGTGTTTGATCAAATGATTGTTCTTAATTACTTAGTCCCGCATTAATTTAGTCCAGTTAATAGATTTTTTTCCGCAATTAAGGATTGTGGTGGTCGATCTTTTATTTTGTTTTTATTCTTGTAAATAAATCTCATTTGCATTGTAAATACTCCTTAGATTTTAAATTTTTATTTTTATCCCCCATCCCACTGCATAAAAATTGTACATATGCGGACTAGTTAAGACTTCGTAGAGACTCAGAGGTACTATGGTGATTGTAGTGAGAATGTGTTGTTTTTGTGTAAGGGATGTTGTAGTTTGTTTGGATAAGTGATTTTTGGATAGCTAAGTAGAGGAGAAGACATTTTAAAGACTACCTTTCCTATTCTTCCTTTTGGCCTTGTACCATACTTCCTATAAATTATCAGAAGTAAATATCACTCTTTACACTTCTCTTCAATATGGCTCTACGTTTCTGAGAATGACCATCTGTTCAGGTCATTTTATGTCTGCTTTTTGTTTACACCAACAGAGCCAAACCGTGGCTTATTCTGCAACTATGCTAAACGGGCCTTCCTTACAGTTCAATTCGGTGTTCCATCAGAAATACATTTGGATTTGAATTCGATGTTATCTTTATCCTGTAGACATATATGGATAGAAATTTAGGTCTGCCTTGGTATTTATCCATAGCCGGATGGAAAAGATATATATTCATACCTTTCCTGTGGTTATTCGTGCTGAAAGGAGTGTATCGATTTCCATCGGAATTTGAACTCACCTCGCCAATTTCTCGTTTTGAACTTTTAACAATTAAACCAGCTGCACATCCATAGCCTTGTATATAACACTAATCTACATCTGGAAGAAAGACCTCTGATCGGGAGATTGTAGATTTTGAGGAGCATTGACCCATCTCTTAATTGCTATTGTTCCCAGGTTCACGTCATCTTCAAAATCTTCCCTGGAACCAGAATAATGATAGTAACGGAAAAATATCTTCAAGAAATTTAGTTAGTTTTCACTTTAATGTGCATAATTTAAAAATTGCTCCCCATATATATATATATATATATATATATATATATATATATATATATATATATATTCTTAAGTTCATGGTTTTTATACACTTTCACCAAAGAAGTAATGATCCAATATTATGAACGAAAGTTGTCCAGACAAGAAACAAAGAATAAATTTATGAATCTGATATTATTTTCGACCCTGGCAACGATTTCAGCAGCTCTGTTTCAACAGAGAACGATAACTAATGCCTGAAGGGCTTTTGATTTATTTTAATGCAAATTTTACTGTTGATCTATTTTTACATGCCAGTTAGTTTCGCCTCTGCTATCCGAAAAGTTACGTAAAGCAGCAAGGAACACCATTTGGCTTGTTTAACTAAAGCAGTAATCCCGGAAGACATACATATCGACCTGCCTGCAAACAATAAGACATTTCAGACGCTTGAAAATCACCGGGGATTCACAAGCTCAAATCATAAACTATAGAAAAATCAAATTTATTGTATTAGCGATGTAAACGCATTCCTAACCACTCCAGTCCACATACCCTCAAATAAAATAAAACGCAGACGAGCAAACGAAATGAAGCGTTCTGATTTACAACTAAAATCCACGCCAATTTTTGACCAAATGTTAACACGTTTCTTCAAGGGTCATCAACAACGTGCCTCTAATGAGAAATGCCAAACGATTAATCAAAAGAATAGATTTATTCGTAACTCTTCCTCTGTTGTGGACTTATTTAGTAAAGTTGTATTACGTGCTGACGACGTATATATACGTTTTCAATACAACGTGGTTTACTGGTTACTACCAGCAGAGGTATATAATAGCGTACAATATGATTTGTTTTGTGATGCATTTTTTATTACATTGTACGTTAGGAATATCTTTTAACATAGGGTTGTCAGACGTCCCTTATATAGTGAACATGTTCCGTATTGGATAATTTCGTCCTCCTGTCCCGTACGCATTCTGACAATAAGACCCAGGTTCGAATCTCACCATGGTCGATTTGTCAGGAAGGAGACTTTCTGAT
The DNA here is from genome assembly GCA_963932145.1 of Acanthosepion lycidas. Taxonomy (NCBI): domain Eukaryota; kingdom Metazoa; phylum Mollusca; class Cephalopoda; order Sepiida; family Sepiidae; genus Acanthosepion; species Acanthosepion lycidas. Next base: position 66,992,073 of record OZ010595.1, read on the forward strand.
GTCATCGGACCGGAGAGGTCGATCCCAGCGTGCGGTACCTTTTGAAAAGTGCATTAAAACCATACCACGGATATCTTTAACCATAAGTGCATGAAAACCATACCACGGATATCTTTAACCATAAGTGCATGAAAACCATACCACGGATATCTTTAACCATAAGTGCATGAAAACCATACCACGGATATCTTTAACCATAAGTGCATGAAAACCATACCACGGATATCTTTAACCATAAGTGCATGAAAACCATACCACGGATATCTTTAACCATAAGTGCATGAAAACCATACCACGGATATCTTTAACCATAAGTGCATGAAAACCATACCACGGATATCTTTAACCATAAGTGCATGAAAACCATACCACGGATATCTTTAACCATAAGTGCATGAAAACCATACCACGGATATCTTTAACCATAAGTGCATGAAAACCATACCACGGATATATACGAATATCTTTAATATTTTTTTATTGAGGACACCCCAGATGCCCCGTATTTTGTTCATTTTGAAATTTTATAAGAAAAATATATTTTTACTAACTTATTACGGTTCAGGGTTGTAACTTTATAAGTAATTCTACTTTTTCTCATATTGACTTGATGAAAAAAACACAAACGTAACAAGGAAACTAGTCTTTCTAGAAGCTTATACAAAACTGGCGTGTTTTATTCTCTTCATTTATTTTCTTCAGGAGCGGTGAATACTGGTCTTTTGTGTTTGCGTATAAAACCAACTTGGTAGGTCACCAATTTGGGACGGAGGCTTTATCTTTCAGTACGTAATGCAGAATATATCTTGGCCCAACTGATAGAGCTTCTGCTCTTGAATAAATAGTTAATTCTATACAACTTATTGTTTACTTGTATTTTAGTGTGTATTTTTTTTACATTTTGTTTCTTTATCGGACAATTATTATGAGAACTAAAAAGTGAATACCCTACCCAAATCCGTGATATTTTGAGACGCTAAACTATACGCTATTGAATTTGTTATTTATATGGCTCTTTAGCAAATATTTTCGTCAGTTTCTTTTAAAAAGTTAAAAGTCTTTTTCTCTCAGGGTTGATCAGAAATTCGTAATTCCGTCAAGGTTTTCATTCTTTAGTTTCAAATACATATCGATGATTCTGATCATTCTTTTGTTGATAATCTGACCCTCTCACTTTGGCTACCCAGGCCAGGAGACATACGGTGGCTTTTGCCAGATATAAATTAAATTAAAAGCCTTTTATGACTTCCGTAATTTCCTCGGTAGAATTAATGATATTATTAATGGTTCTGTTTTCATGACGGTAAGAAAACTAAACAAAAGAAAAAACTATTAAGTTGGTGCAAAAATAATGACGGTTTTTTACTTTAAAAATATGTCAAAAACCGTCATTTTTGCACCAATCTAATATTACCATTCTCTATGAAGGAGACTATATTTTCGTTTTAAATAGACGGGGCAGTTAGAAGAGAAAAGTGTTTGCATATTTTTTATACACATTTCATTATTAAAAGGCTTTTTGTTAGAACGCTCGGGGCCTTAATTAAGGAGTAGAAAGACATTTACCCAATATTTAATAAAAACGTGTATTTGCAATAGTGGTGAATTGGGTGGATTTTTACACATCTAATGAATAATCGTCCATGCCTATCTATTTGAAAACCAAAAATATATGAAGGGATTTTCCCCGCTTCCTCTTCAAGATTGTCGACTCGAAATATTACATCTAAAATGAAATACTGGGTGTCCATAAAGTTTGTTTACAATTTAAAAATTCATTAAGAAAGCAAATGAACAAATATGTGGAAATTTTTACAAAATTGAGGAGTCGATATTGAAAGATTTTAGCTAATTTAATACACTTAATTGACTAATTACGTCAAGAGTGTAGTCGATTTCTTGCTATTTTTGCTGTAGCATAGCCTCATCAATGGTGGCAATGGCATCAGTGATATTTTGCTTTAGATGAATAATGTCCCGTATTTTTGTTCGATACACGATATATTTACCCCATATAAAGAAGCCCAAGGGAGTGATATATGGTGAACCAAGTAGCCATGGAATTGGGCCATCCCTTTTATTCCACGCTTCTGGAAATGTTTGATTTAGGAACCCATGAACATGCAGTCCTTAATGTGATAGTGCACCCTCTTGCTGGAAAATGATGCTTGGCTGAAGGTCTTCTCGTTGTGATGATGCCATATCAATTGCTTTTGTAATATATATATTTTAAACTGTAAAGAGAGTTTAGAACACTGTATAACTGATTTTTTTTTTAATAAAAATTAAATCTTTGACTTGAGGGAGAATAGCTGAAATAAATGGTCGTACATTTCAAACGACTTTAATTTATTTATTTTTTTGTTTCGGTTTTAAACTGATGTAGTGCTTTCTTAAATCCAAAGACTGGCTCAAAATATGACACGAGTAAAAAAAAAATATATCAAAAATTATTATACAGGTGAAACGACAGTGTTTGAAACTTTAAAATTAACAATATCCTGTTAGTGACCGTGACCCTTCTAACAGACTGTTTGGAATGTCGATGTTCACAAGTAAATTTGGTCTCTTGGATGGTCCTTTTTGTCTTTTAAGAATCTGACAGAATTTAAATCATCAATCTCGAATCTCTAGGATGTGTGTGGAGTGTAACTGTCACCAGCGTGGAAAGTGAAAACGGCAAACCGTTAAAATGATGCCCGATGCCCTTTGAGATGTAATAAATCCATTTCACAAGTATATTTGCTGGGAAAGTATGGATATATCTCATCTATATGCAGCTTTGAGTTAAATAGCAGAATAGACAGGGCATTTAGAGATAGACATTCGTTGATAATAAAGAAATTATGGATAGCCATAATCAAGCACCCGGAAGAAGGGATGACTTTAGTTATGTGCCATGCGTGATACACGCGTAGAGGATCATGTATCTTCCGATACATGACTGACAAAGCAGATTTATTTTCGCGAAGTAGGTTGCTATTTCTTTCTACGGTAAACTAGTTGCCATACAAGGCTCTAGAACCTGGTCTGCCCATAGCTTGGGGGGAGAAGAAGAGGTTTTATACCTTTCTCAAGGGTGTTAGCACGTAAGGGAATGTAATGGATTCGACTGGATTTCGAACTCGGCTCTCCGATTCCTCAATCTCAGCCGCTATCCATTACTCCATCGTATAGCATTTTTAAAAAATGCTTAGCGTAGATTATCTTTCGGAATAAAATAAAAAAAATAATTGCTCCTAAAGCTTAAATTTGAATTTTTCTCGGTGAATCGCCGTTCTTACCCATCCGTCTATTTTCATCATCATCTAGTTTTTTAGTTTCGCGTATTAAACTACTTAGAATTGATCTGTCTCCACACAGGCGGCATTTTTGTTGTAGTTGGCTTCAAATCACGGCTTCTGGTGATACTTATTATTGTTATCATTATTATTATTATTATTATTATTATTAATAATAATAATAATTTTATTGCCACATGACATTTCTCTTACATTTTTTTTATTATATTCTGAGATCCTTTTGTTCGCCCCCATCATATTTAAAAACATTTCCTCGACCGCCATATTTTCTTTTGCTTCCTCTAAAGCATTTTTTCTAATCCATTCAACGTTCAAGAAGAATATTTTCAAAGATGAATTATTTTTTCAAATGTATATTGTTCGTAGACATCACCCCTTCCATTTGTCAACCTTCGACTTGATGGATATTCGATTTATTCCTTTAAAACGTGATGCTGTTAATATACGAAGCAGACGATAATCAGTTTTCCTGTATGGAAGCCATCCTGGGTAACAATTCATGTTCTTTTTAAAAACACTTCAGCCGTAAACAACTCTGTTTGCAGAAGATGACATCTCTGTAATTAAATGCGCTCTTTATCTTTTCTATCACGCATGTAGCCGCGACTCTATGTAGTCATGCGAAATCAGAGCAACTTTCCGCACGCACACAGCGAGGATCTTTTAAGAAGAGAATAAAAGCCATCCATTCTCTCAGCAATTAGTTGTAAAGCTGACTTCAGCATTGCCGAGCAAAGAATTGGCACAAATTCATGATGCTTGGTCACTTCGTGAGGTTCAAATTCTTGGGTGTGGCAATGTTCTGGGAAATTTAGGATTCTTCTCTCTTCATTCCACTCTTCTTTCTTCCTCTTTCCCCTCCATGCTTCTTTCTTCCTTCTCTTTCCCTCCATGCTTCTTTCTTCCTTCTCTTTCCCTCCACACCTCTTTCTTCCTTCTCTTTCCCTCCACACCTCTTTCTTCCTTCTCTTTCCCTCCACACCTCTTTCTTCCTTCTCTTTCCCTCCACACCTCTTTCTTCCTTCTCTTTCCCTCCACTCTTTTCTTCCTTCTCTTTCCCTCCACTCTTTTCTTCCTTCTCTTTCCCTCCACTCTTTTCTTCCTTCTCTTTCCCTCCACTCTTTTCTTCCTTCTCTTTCCCTCCACTCTTTTTTTCTTCCTTCTTTCCTCCTCCTCTTTCCCTCCATGCTTCTTTCTTCCTTCTCTTTCCCTCCATGCTTCTTTCTTCCTTCTCTTTCCCTCCACACCTCTTTCTTCCTTCTCTTTCCCTCCACACCTCTTTCTTCCTTCTCTTTCCCTCCACACCTCTTTCTTCCTTCTCTTTCCCTCCACACCTCTTTCTTCCTTCTCTTTCCCTCCACACCTCTTTCTTCCTTCTCTTTCCCTCCACACCTCTTTCTTCCTTCTCTTTCCCTCCACACCTCTTTCTTCCTTCTCTTTCCTTCCACTCTTTTTTTCTTCCTTCTTTCCTCCTCCTCTTTCCCTCCATGCTTCTTTCTTCCTTCTCTTTCCCTCCACACCTCTTTCTTCCTTCTCTTTCCCTCCACACCTCTTTCTTCCTTCTCTTTCCCTCCACACCTCTTTCTTCCTTCTCTTTCCCTCCACACCTCTTTCTTCCTTCTCTTTCCCTCCACTCTTTTTTTCTTCCTTCTTTCCTCCTCCTCTTTCCCTCCATGCTTCTTTCTTCCTCCTCTTTCCCTCCACACCTCTTTCTTCCTTCTCTTTCCCTCCACACCTCTTTCTTCCTTCTCTTTCCCTCCACACCTCTTTCTTCCTTCTCTTTCCCTCCACTCTTTTCTTCCTTCTCTTTCCCTCCACTCTTTTTTCTCTTTCTCCTCTTTCTTCCTTCTGTTCCCCTCTCCTTTCTTCCTTCTCTTTTCCTCCTCTCCTTTCTTCCTTCTCTTTTCCTCCACTACTTTCTTCCTTCTCTTTTCCTCCTCTGCTTTCTTTCTCCTCCTTTCCTCCTCTGCTTTCTTTCTCCTCCTTTCCTCTTCTGCTTTCTTACCCTCCTTTCCCCCTCTACTTTCTTTCTTCTCCTTTCCTCCTCTACTTTCTTTCTTCTCCTTTCCTCCTCTACTTTTTCTTCTCCTTTACCATTCTTCTTTCTTTCCTCCCTTACTCTTTTCCTTTCTTTCTTTTTGTTTCTTCTCTTTTACCCTCTTTCTCCTTTTTACCCTCCCTCTCTTCTCCTTTACCACTTTCATTTCTTTCTTTCTTTCTTCTTCTTCCTTCCCCATCTTGTTTCTTTTTCTTTCTTTCTTTTTCTTTCTTTCTTCTTCTTCTTCTTCTTCTTCTTTCCTCTTCTTGTGCAACGCAGATGACTAAAATTCCCTTGTTCATTCTTACTGGTTGTCACCCGCCTGCGAGTGGCTTCAACCGATGTCTAGCGGATGAATGGAAGGGAGTGATTTGATTCAGTTCTTGCCCCAGGCGTTTATTTGCGAGGGCGAACCTATCGCACTCGGCCTGCTAACCTTTACCCGCTCCGCACATGATTTTACAAGACAGTGATTATAAGAAAACAAAATTTAGAACGCTATTCTTACTTCTCTAACAAGCAGCTAACAAAATAACTATTATAACCTATTAACTAATATTCTTACTTCTCTAATGAGCATCTAACAAAATAACACGTTAGATGCTTATTTTTTATTTATGTCTTTCCTGCGATAGTCAGATGTAGAGAGCCATGATCGGGCATCTTCTGGAGTTTTCTGAAGGCAAACTGAACATAAAGTAGAAATCGATTCTAAAACCATAAAATAGAACGAGAATATTCCGAAACGGAGCATTTGATTTTCAAGGGAAAAAAATGTTCTGTTTTCAAAATTTTGAGTAACAAAGCCTGTTCCTGTATTTGTAAGAGAAAAAAATATTAAGCATTTTAAGACGTTCCACAGACAGAATTTAGTTATGTGCCAGGCGTGATACACGCTTAGGCGATCATGTATCTTTCGATACATGACTGACGAGGCAGATTTTTCACGCAGTAGTTTGCCGTTTCTTTCTGCGGTAGACCAGTTGCCATCCAAGTCTATAGAACCGAGTCTGTCCTGCTATTTACCCATAGCTTGGAGGAAGAATAGGATTAATACTTTTCCCAAGAGTATTAGCACGTAAGTGAATGTAATTGATTCGACTGAAATTCGAACTCGGCTCACCGATTCCTCAATCCGAGCCACTATCCATTACTCCACCATACAGAAACAAATGTAATAAACCAAAGAGGAACGATGTCCAGTGAAAAAAGGGTAAAAGACACCACAACCGAAATAAAATAAATAATTTTATTCATTATGTGCCGAGCACCTCAGGATGTAGGCAATTATATCTCTCATAGTTTCATGTCCTTTGTAGGTTTTAATAAATTTTGTCTTTTTGTTTTTTCTCCTAAACCCTGTTCCACCATCCATTGACTTAAGCTCACTAGGTATGTTGTGCGTTGTTTTTCTCCCTCCCACTTGCCTTCAATCTGTCCTCTGAGAATCATATTTCCAAACCCCCTTTCCTCATTATGTACCCTAGAAACTTTAGCTGCTTGATGTTAATTATTAGTTTTCTTTTCGTTTCCATTTTATCTAAAACTTCGTCGTTGCTCATATATTCGGTCCATGGTATCCTCAGAAGCATTCAATAGAACCCTCTTCGTCATCTTTGAAGAGTCTGTCCAGCATGCACTTCCATATATGAAGATTGATATTACATAACAGTTCAGTGCCATTTTCTTTGTTTCTAATGACGTTTTGTTTTCTGTTTCTTTTTTGTTTTCTGTTTCTTTTTTGTTTTCTGTTTCTTTTTTTTGTTTTCTGTTTCTTTTTTTTGTTTTCTGTTTCTTTTTTTTGTTTTCTGTTTCTTTTTTTGTTTTCTGTTTCTTTTTTTGTTTTTTGTTTCTCTTTTTTGTTTTCTGTTTCTTTTGGAATGCCTGTTTGGCTATCCCAATGCGCCCTTGGATTTCAGTAAATGACAAAAAAGGAGAAATTAGAAACATTAGGGGTAAAAAAAAAAAAGAGGGAGCTATCAAATGATGCAAAGAACCTTGAGAAAAGATTAAGTATGATCAACTGAATCCGTATTTGGCGACAAATGTTTTATTTCTTCAAACAAGTTTCGATTTTTAAACATTTTTTTAAGCTACGAAGTAACATTAGCCGTGTGCAAATAACGAAAATTCTCGAGCTTAACGAGATCAGGAAAGATTTATGAAAAAACCTTTTAACAAGCTAGGAAGGAAATAATTCAATTGCGTCTTCAAATTGAAAATAAATCGCTTCTTTTACATCAATTCAGTGAAATCGGTCTGAAAATAGTTGCTTGCATAAAGCGGATAAATGAGAATGAATCTATAAGTATACATGCATTGTGTGTCAACGAGTTGAATGTTTTGCTTTGTTTATGTAACATAAATACATACTTGTTCAGCAGTCTGTTTTAAATAATTCTGTCTGCAGGTTTTGTGTGTTTAAGATATTTATGTGAAAACGACTAAAGGTCATCGACGAGCTAAGTTCAAATACCGGACCAATTGCATTCACTTTCACACGTTCGGAAATCAGGAATCTATTCTCACGCAAGCCATGGCTTAACTGGCATTTTAGAAGGTTTTGATTATCTTCGGGTCGCAGTCAATCGAAGAGAATATATGCCATCATACATAACATCCATATGGGTATTTTAAGAAGTCAGATCGAAACGCCGTGAATAAAATAACAAAGATGAGGACAACAATCCGGACTATGTAAATAATCAAAATACCTCATCTCGGAAATATAGACAGGTACAAGCACCTGAAGAAGTCCGAAGCGTACAATGGCCGAAACATCGTGAAAATGGCACCAGACGGATATGCAATGTAATTGACCCTGATCTGGCATCTCGTCTGCAGTCGCTCTCTCACAGACGTGCTGTCGCCTCTCTCTCTCTATCTCTCTCTCTGTCTGTTTTTTTTTTTCCAAATACTTTCATGATAATTGCTCCGATGAGCTGCTTTCGCTGGTTCCTAGACTTCATGAATTCAAGCGTCTCACCCTTTTACTGTCGAAACTCCTAAATGTAGCCGCCTCTTCTATTCCAATAGCGTCATATCTCGCACCTTTCGCCTGTGGAACTCCCTCCCCTTTTCCTGCTTCCCTGAGAGCTATAATCTCCAACTATTCAAATGTAATGTCAATCGACATCTCCAGTTGCCTTGATCTATCCACTATCCTTCTCCTTATCCTTTCCTCTATCACTCTTATCTGCTCTCGCTCCAAATCCTCTGTAACCCCTTGCGTGCTTGTAGTGGCTTCCCGCCTTGCTTAAAAAACAAACAAAATACAAACAAAGATGAGAAGTCTGAACAATGTAAATGAGTATTTAAGTACAAAACCCTAGTTATGAGGCTATTGTTTCGCTTTTAGCAATGTAAAACTATATGTAAACTATCACTGGCACAACATTTACTATGATCAATTTTCTTTAAACGAAACTTGCCATAATTGATCGCCATTGTTGTAGAAGAGGTCACGTGGTCATCTCCTTTAATCAGTATTTCGACAAAATGCAGAGAACCCGGATAAATCTTTAGTATCTGAAACATTCTTAAAAGCTATATATAACGTGGCTACTAAGCACTTACTGTCGATAATGATGCTGAAAATAACATGGAGAGAACATATAAGAAACGAAGAAGTTTTGAAGAAAGTGAGGGAAAAATATAGAAAACATAAAGAAACTTGAATCAGAAAGACACATTTGACACATAATGACGAAAGGGAACATAGCGAATTTGACATCTCACAGGATATGGAAAAGCCAAGAGGAAGACATCGAGTAACCAATCTAATGACCTTTATAAATGGATGGCAGAAAAGAGTCTGGATTGAATAGTGAGGCGACAAACATTGGTTAGACCTAAAAGGATGGGAAGTTGATTAGATATCTCTGAATATATGACATCGTATATAACACCCACATGGTTAAGTCCGGAGTGTACAACGATCGAAACGTCTTGAATAAGACAACAAAAATGAGGACAACAATCTGAACAATATAAATAGTGTAAATAATTAAAATACCCCATCTTGGAAATATCGACAGGTATAATCACCTGAAGAAGTTCGATGCGTACAATGGCCGAAACGTCGTGAATGTGGCAACGAAGATAGAAACTCTGTAAATGAGTATTTAAGTACATAACTCTAGTTAAGGGGTTATTGTTTCGTTTTAGCAATTTGCGCTGTTGGGAGGAACTACCATTTTGTGATAAACATTGCTTAGAGCTAAAAAGAATAGGAAGTTGTGGAGAGCTATGATAACCCATACCCTGGAGGGATATTGCACAACGACCTTCTCTCGGGTTTCCAGCCTCTATCTGGCTATATCCAAAAAGTCGAGCGGAATTTATATATAATTCTCCACCCGAATGTCAATCTGTTCACACGCCATTAGGTTGATGCAAAAATAATGACGTAATAATGTCGTTTTTTGACGTTAGAAAATACGTCAAAAACGACATTATTACGTCATTATTTTTGCAACAACCTAATAACTTAATTTTCCATTGTTTAAAGTTGGGTTTAAAAAATAAATCCTATTTTTTGATTTTTCGCATTTCATTCAAAGCCATTGATCCAAAACCAAAATATATTCAGCTGACATATGCGTCGGAAACGAAATAAAAAAAAACAGAAAAACATGTGATCTGATCAGTCCAATTTCAGGGTAAACCTGGCCTCTCTGCAAATATTCTTGCTTGGGGAAATTATTAAGATTAGAATAACATACTAATCCATTCCGAATAATCAGCTGAAATTTAAAAACGACAATATCTGCCAATAACATGTTACATCGTTATACACGATAGCCCCACCCAGTTCACGATTTGGCATCTATTCTTAGGTCAAACTATTAGGTTGGTGCAAAAATAATGACGTAATAATGTCGTTTTTTGACGTATTTTTAACGTCAAAAAACGATATTATTACGTCATTATCTTTGCACCAACCTAATATTTACTCATGTCTCAGTGGTAAACCTAATGTACGCGTATGACATAAAACATTAAATTCGGTATCGTGGCATGTTCCGTTTCAGTGTGCTTCATGAAAAATAACTCCGGAATTACGAGGGTTGACTGAAATTTTTTATAGGCTGACTATGACTCCAGCACACAAGTACTTGGTTCCAATAGATGCTGTGCGTGAGTGCGGATTTAAACTAGTTGATCAATTTCCCTCTTCTCCTGATCTGTTCCCCAATATGTATCTGAAAAAAGAATACCCGCTCGGCCCGGTGGCTAGGATCAAAGTGTAGTATCTGCGCTTTGTGAGCTGCCGGGTCGGGTGTCTGTCGAACTCTCTGCTTGCAGAGAGGAACCCGGACGAAGCTCCGCCGAAGGGTAGAGTTTCGTTGGGGGAGGTTGACGTAACTGGCCCGCCTCGGCGGGTTTGGATGGTTATTTATTTTTGGCTGGGCCTACGGGCTCGGAGATATCCACATTAAAAAGGCCTTGTGCCACATTCGATCCCCGTGGGTGGATTGATAAATACCATCTGTTCCCCAATATGAAAAAAAAACGCTTGGCTGGAAACCAGTATTGCAGTGATTAAGACATCATATCTGCTGATGACTTTTTTGATCAACAGGATGAAAAGTTTTTTTTGAACAGTCAGTTTAAGTGGGAAGAACACTGCAGATTTTAATAAGAGTTGAAATTAAGACATGCAAGATTTCACAACTCTTTCATAGTCAACCTCTGTACATTTTAGCCCAATCTCGTAGTATAGATCACAACACATCGTCATTGTAAAAAATTATACGCACATGTAGCTTTTGTCACCCTCACCACTGCCTTAAGAAAAATACGAAAAAGTTTGTGCTTCGTTCTGGGGAAGCATCCTGTTGTACTTATCTACCCAAGCATCTTGGCCATTTTGGTTTCTATTCTTCCCATTCTTAGTTTATCAATGGTCACCTTTTTCTAAAGACTCTTACCTCTCTTTGCACCTGTGTGTTGGCTCTCAAGTAAGATAATTCCATTTTATCGCAGGCATAATTGGCCATAACATCAGGCAGCACGTAACTAATAGCTATCGAGAGACAGTTAAATCATGTGACCATCAATTTATGTATATTCATATCAACGGGTCACCTCTCGTGGGAATTAAAAGGCACGAGAGTTGAAGGCGCGAGTTGGAACGTCGAGAGAGAGAGAGAGAGGAATGACCAAACAAACGATTTGGACAGGTTAGAAATGAGAGAGAGAGAGAGAGAGATCTATGAATGAATAATGAATATAGAAAAAAATGAAGAAAATGAACGTTCGTAAGCAGTCCGAAAAAACAAAGAAATGAAAAAAAAGAAGAGAAATGTGAATTCAAAAGAAGCGGAAATTGATACCCGTCTCTATATATTGAGAAAAAAAAAAAGAAGACATTTTGATCCGTTGTGCAAGCTTTATATAGATAACGAGGACACCTCGACATGGTGTAATGGGTAGAAATCTTGTCTTGCTAGATCAATTTACGACTGAGTAGAGAGTTCGATCCTCAGTGGGTGCCCCATACTTTCGATCTTGTGCCACATCTAAGCCGGGCTTAAAAAATATTTGGGAACCTCGACGCGGTGTAATGGCTAGCAAGCTTATCTAGCTAGAACAATTACAACTGAGTCGTGAATTCGATCCTCACTGGGTGCCCCATACTTTCGGCCTTGTGCCACATCCAAGCTACGTTTGAAAAATCACTATATAGATAACCGGTGATATCATGTGACCAGAATGGATTCAGATATTATTTATCTTTTTAAGCGATTTTAAAAGAACGGCTCAATAATTACATAGATAAAGATACTATTTTGCAATTACCTTTTAATAGATAAATCTTGAAGAATTTTTCTCCATTTGAATGTAACTAAGAATCTCATAACTTTTTTTTGTTCACTCTTGAAGTAAAGATATATACGGTAATGATGTACGTTGATCACGGAGTCTCTCCAATGGAGTACAGACACACATCTGCACATGTTAAGTAGCGCCTCGTTACACCTGCTTGGTCTCACTCTGTTCCCTGACATGAAGTGGAATAAATACATTGAATCAATAGCTTTTATCTACCACAAGGAAAGTTGGTTCTCTGTGTCGTGCCAGAAAGTTTTTTTCTCGTCTGAGTCCATCCTTCAAATCTATAAATCAACCATCCGTCCTTGTATGGAATATTGCTGTCATATCTGGTCGGGTGCTTCCGCTGTACGTCTCTAGGTCCTCGAGAAAATCCAAAGATGAATATGCAATGTGATAGGTCCTGATCTGGCATCTAGTCTACAATCGCTTTCCCATAGACATGCCGTGGCTTCCCTCGGTTTCTTCTACAATTATTTTCACGGTAACTGTTCCGAGGAGCTACTCTCGCTGGTTCCCGGAATACATGAATTTAAACGAGCTACCAGGCTGGCATCTCGGTCCCAACCTTTCACTGTCAAAAGTTAAATGTAACCGTCTCTTCTCAAACAGCTTCTTCTCCCGCACTTCCCGTCTGTGAAACTCCCTTCCCCTTAGTTGCTTCTCCGATCACTATAATCTTCAAATATTCAAGTGTAATGTCAATCGAAATCTGACACTCTGAGCTTGTTCTTCGTCTTTCTATGTATCCTTTCCTCGAACATGCCTCTATATTCTTGTGCTCAATACTTTGTAACGCCTTGCATGCTAGTGACACTCCCACTTTGCTTGGGGTGAATTGCTTTAAAAAGAAATGGTATGTTTTTTACGGGTTGGTGTTGTTAGTCTAACACCTAAACAGTTTTTAATTCAGAATTGTCATTCTCCTATAATGGTTGCTAAACAAGCCTGGTTGAGGAAGATGCATTTCTAAGTTTACAAGAGAATTTGTTCACTCAGTCTCTCTCTCAACTTGACTTGGAATGAAAATGGAATTCCAACATAAAATTCTTCGCACGCCAAAACCCTCTCCCAAGCACACATTCACCTGACATATACGAACACTTTAAAAAAAAAATTGATTGATATGAAAACAATCAGTAAATGTAGAAAATAAAACATGTGCACATATACACACACATATATATATATATATATATATATATATATATATATAGTGAACATTGATGATGCGACAGGCTGTTTCATGTTAGACGTAATATCAGGCCGCCTGACGACTGCGTCTAGCATGAAACAGTCTGTCGCCTCTGAGTGTTGACTTTAATGTTCACTTTTATATTTACATACGCTTTATCTCTGATATTGAGCACTTTATCCATAAATATAGCACACCTTAAAACTATATTTCTTTCTATATATATATATATATATATATATATATATATATTTCTTTATTTTAGGATATTACATGGCAAAATTGCTACACAATTGCAGTCGGGTTTCGATGCGCACACAACGCATCTCATCAGGCGACTGTAAATTACTGGCGAGTGAATGATTTAATCGTAATAGGTTAAATCATTCACTCGTCAGTAATTTACAGTCGCCTGATGAGATGCGTTGTGTGCGTATCGAAACGCGACTGCAATTGTGTTGCGATTTTGACATGTTTTCTATGTAATATCCTAAAATAAAGAAATATTTCTTTACTTTTTATTGGGCCGACTTTCAAATTAAATGTTACGAACGTTAGAATTTTACCCCTTTTGTCATCTCAACAGACACGGTACTTTTTAGCATGGGTTGAACGTTGTTCAGGAAGTAATCTTTCGAGATTTGGGTTCATGCCCCCACAAAAGAACAGGACATTTTGTATAGTTTAATGGAATTTTTGTTTCAAACAAAAGCAAAGAATATTAGGTTGGCGCAAAAATAATGGCGTTTTTTGACGTATTTTTTAACGTCAAAAAACGACATTATTTTTGCACCACCCTAATAGAAATTTAGTAGCTTAAAACAAAAAAAAAATCACAAATGTTAAATGGGGGGTGTTCAAATTAAAGTTGTTGTTTTTTTTTTTATCTATGTAAGTTAATTTCGTTTTATCATATAGTAAATCTAAAATGTTATGCTTTTTTTGTGTGAGGCACCTTGTATAACGTCATTCATCAGTCAATCAACTACTATTTTTACTTTTTTCTGTTAAGATGCGCTGTCTTGGTGGAGGTGGACACCTGAGAATAAGCGCACCTCATGGTAAGTCACTCTACTTTGGTAGGCTATAGCATTAAAACGAACTTCAATTGGCTTCAATGGTTTCATTATATACCAAAAACATATTCTCTATGACATTACACAGCCACCAGCATCAGGAACCGTTCAGAGAAGACACGATTTATTCATAGTCATTTACATTAAATGCCGTACTGTAAGAATATTCGTGCAGCAATCAAGACTCCTCAGACCAGACCACGTTTTTCCCCAATCTTCATTGGATTATCATCTGGAAAAAGAAAAGTGTATATATATATATATATATATATATATATATTCACCTGGTTCACGTAAAATGATCCAATCAGGGTTGAAACGCCATTAAAAACATCAAACCAAAACTTAGCGAATTAGAGTCTCAGATTTATCTGACTTGAATTGTACTTGGAATTGTTTTCTGGTATTGTAGTCTATATGCTTCAAGTTTCTATGTATTTGCCGTCCAAAGACGCTCATCTGTATACCTCCATTGCAGATTGTTTTTTGGTTGTTCCTGTTGACTTTCTGTCGGCTCGAACCTGTCTAACCACTTTCACTAAAAAGGGATTTCTACCCTTATTATTTCCACTGAATGAAATTCTTTTTCTGACTATTCTCTCTAAATTCGAGAGATAGTTGTAAGTCGTAATTATCGAGAGAATCTAAGAATAGACCGTTCACTTGAACGTTGTGAAGAACGATCAGTGTCAGCTTACTGTCCGCAAGATCAATCGCTTAAAGCCTAGATCGAAATGCTTTCGCCGAAGTTTTCTCCATTAAGTAGAATTTTTTTTTTATAAACTTCTAAATGGCTGGATTTCCCTTGTTCCATTCATAATTACTTTGAAAAAATGAAAAAGTAAAACAATCAATTCATTTTCTAATAACTTCATAAAAGTTCATTAATCAGTACTTTTTGGTGGATACCAATAAAAATAAATTTTCTGAATGCAAAATTGATAAATAGAAGGTAAATGTCCGCTCTTCTAGATTAGATTGATAAAAGAAAATGTCGCCTTCGTCTTTTCTCCGTGAATAAATAACAGTGCGCATGTCATCTTTTTGTTTAGTTTTTCTCCTTTTACCCTCCCACGCGTCCAAGTGAAATCTATTACCCAATTCCATATTCATCCTTTTTCTTTTCTCTTGCAATTGAATGTTGATTAAGTCTGTGAGGCGAGAAGGAATATTGACGCGAATCAGTTACAAAAGCAACCTGACATTGCAACGGAGAAAAACTAATTTACCCCCCTCCCCGACCCCCGAGGAGGTGGCGTAAAAGTAGTAATTAATGAATGCAAGCAGTAGATGAATATAAAATATAAGAAAAATAGAGCAAAAAAAAAAAATCTGATTTGCATTCTGGGCAAGGAAAGAAAACGCATGAAAAATACAACGGAGATTTCAAAGTGATACTCATTGTACGCTCTGAGCACACATACTCTGTCTCTTTCACATCGTTCATTTTACCTGTCTCTTTCTCTCTCATGATTGCTCTCTCTTTGTCTGTCACATACCCGATATCACTTGGTCTCTCTCTCTCTCATATACCGGCTCATTGTCACTGCTTTTCTCTCCATTTCTCTAATAGACGTCTTTCGCCCTCTCTCTCCATCACTCCAATAGACGTCTTTCGCTCGCTCTCTCTACTAGACGTTCTTTCGCTCGCTCGCTCGCTCTCTCTACTAGACGTTCTTTCGCCCTCTCTCTCTAATACACCTTCTCTCTCTCTCTCTCTCTCTCTCTCTCTAATACACCTTCTTTATTTCTCTCTCTAACACCCGTTCTTTCTTTCTCTCTAATACACGTTCTTTCCCTCTCTGTAATACACGTTCTTTCTTTCTCTCTAATACACCTTCTTTCTCTCTCTCTCTAATTGACGTTCTCTCTCTAATAGACGTTCTCTCTCTCCCTCTCTAATAGACATTCTCTCTCTCCCTCTCTAATAGACGTTCTCTCTCTCTCTCTAATAGACGTTCTCTCTCTCTCTCTCTAATAGACGTTCTTTCTCTCTCTCACTCTAATACGTTCTTTCTCTCTATCTTTCTAATAGACGTTTTTCGCCCTCTTTCGCTCTTTCTCTAATAGACGTTCTTTCGTTCTCTCTCTAATAGACGTTCTTTTGATCTCTCTATCTCTCTCTCTCTGTCTAATACACGCTCTTTCGCTCTCTCTCTCTCTAATACACTTTTTACTCTCTCTCTCTCTCTAATACACTGTTTTTACTCTCTCTCTAATACACTGTTTTTACTCTCTCTCTAATACACTGTTTTTACTCTCTCTCTAATACACTGTTTTTACTCTCTCTCTAATACACTCTTTACTCTCTCTCTAATACACTCTTTACTCTCTCTCTCTAATACTCTTTTTACTCTCTCTCTCTCTCTAATACACTTTTTACTCTCTCTCTCTCTCTCTAATACACTTTTTACTCTCTCTCTCTCTCTCTAATACACTCTTTTTACTCTCTCTCTCTCTAATACACTCTTTTTACTCTCTCTCTAATACACTCTTTACTCTCTCTCTAATACACTCTTTACTCTCTCTCTAATACACTCTTTACTCTCTCTCTAATACACTCTTTACTCTCTCTCTAATACACTCTTTTTACTCTCTCTCTCTCTAATACTCTTTTTACTCTCTCTCTCTCTAATACTCTTTTTACTCTCTCTCTCTCTAATACTCTTTTTACTCTCTCTCTCTCTAATACTCTTTTTACTCTCTCTCTCTCTCTAATACTCTTTTTACTCTCTCTCTCTCTAATACACTGTTTTTACTCTCTCTCTCTAATACACTGTTTTTACTCTCTCTCTAATACACTGTTTTTACTCTCTCTCTAATACACTGTTTTTACTCTCTCTCTAATACACTGTTTTTACTCTCTCTCTAATACACTGTTTTTACTCTCTCTCTCTCTCTAATACTCTTTTTACTCTCTCTCTCTCTAATACTCTTTTTACTCTCTCTCTCTCTAATACTCTTTTTACTCTCTCTCTCTAATACTCTTTTTACTCTCTCTCTCTCTAATACTCTTTTTACTCTCTCTCTCTCTAATACACTGTTTTTACTCTCTCTAATACACTCTTTTTACTCTCTCTCTAATACACTCTTTTTACTCTCTCTCTAATACACTCTTTTTACTCTCTCTCTAATACACTCTTTTTACTCTCTCTCTCTAATACTCTTTTTACTCTCTCTCTCTCTCTCTAATACACTCGTTTTACTCTCTCTCTCTAATACACTCTTTTTACTCTCTCTCTCTAATACACTCTTTTTACTCTCTCTCTCTCTAATACACTCTTTTTGCTCTCTCTCTCTAATACACGCTCTTTTGCTCTCTCTTTCTCTCATACACGCTATTTCGCACTCTGTCACTCGCCTCGCTCACAACAAACGAAATAACCATTATTGATGTTATACGAAAATCGGTGCAATTTTATTTCAAACTCCAATGTCCTCAAGTACCAGGTCGATGATAGAAAAAAAAGATCATTGGTGTGCTTGCTATGTGTCGAGAATGGGAATCAATCCTTTCTTTTTCTTTTTTTTTTAAAGACACTCCACACCCTGTGAATAGGGTAAAACCCCTTCTCTCCAAAAAGTCCCCTACCAAATAGATGCTTACAAACTCAATATAATTTACCAATATCTACCTATCCTTGAGCAAAGTAAATGTTTAAATCCTCAGGTAATCTTTTTTAAAAAATTATTTCGGTATTAAATAACCCAATAAAGGTTGGCATGTTGTAAGCAATTAGTGCCTGCCTGACAAAGATTTAGAGAAAGGCTATAGACCAACAGAACAAGGTGATTACGCAAACTCCTTTAAAAGGAACTTACATGGAATACTTACCGCCAAGAAATGGCCAAGACTATTGAATAGGCGATATATCGTCGAAAAAAAAAAATCCTTCGTCGTACAACTAAAGAACCCTACAGTTGTCAGATGTTTCTCTTACAATCGCTGATTTAAATCGCCCTCGCATAGTGGGGATTAGATTCAGCTAAGACTCCAGCCTAATGGTAAGAAAAGAAGGGAACATGTGTCATTCATTAACCGAGAGCAAGAAATGTCAGTGTAGGTTAAAATTTATAAAAACTTAAATCAATTTTCCAGGAAAATAGGTTCCTATAGTCATCATTGCTTTTCATTGGAATTTCAACTCATACATTGTTTTGGAAAGATTTATCTTGAGTCCTTCTTCTTGAAATACTTGGATTCGGATGCTGATTTTAGTTCAGTATCCTTCTTCTCCCACATCAGATTATTTCCTCTCATCATCAATACATTGACCGTCGGCATTTCAAGAAAGAATGCTCATTTTTTTTTATCAGTAGATACTTGGTCTAGAAAATAATAAACCCGAGGTAGAGATTTTTACTGTATCTATGTTGAATTAACACAAGCTTATCCATCACAAATCCGTCAGCAATAAAATCACTTGTTTTTTTGCATCGAATCATTGTTATTATAATTATGATTAATGAACATGTATTAATGAAAAGATATTGATAAAAAAAAAATGAAGGCGCCAATTGAACGCAAAATTAATGATCCATTTGCATCTCTTCTAAAATTACTGCAAAAATGTGTCAATTTTAGCAGAGAATTAAAACCATCCAAACGTCATCCTCATTCATATCGGTTGCAATACAGTTACCTCCCTTTAATTGCAGGGGGAAATGTTAGGCCTAGATGATGCTTGTAAATCGCGGATAGCATCAAACTATATTATGTATTTCTTCTACGTGCCTATGAATATTTATTTTATGAATAAAACGCCCACAGAGATTAACAACGACAACAAAACATTCTATGTTCTATCTTCAATTTTGCATGCACATATGTTTTACATTCTTGCAAAATCAATGATAGGTAGGAACAGTAGAGGCACAGATTGAAGAATCGGAGAGACGAGTTTGAATTCCAGTTGAATCCATTACATTCACTTGGGAAATGTATGAATCCTCTTCTTTTCCCCAGCCCCTAGTTATCGGTAAATACCAATAGAGACCAGGTTCTATAGCCTTAGATGGTAACTGGTCTACCACAGAAAGAAATGAGCAAACCTACTGCGAGAAAAAAATCTGCCTCGTCAGTCATGTATCGAAAAATACATAATCGCCTAAAGGTGTATCACGCATGGCATATAAATGATACTTGTGCTCTTTATTGATTGTTTTTATGGCTTATCAATCCATTGCAGTTTATTTAAAGCCAGAGAATATTTTTAGATTGTAAGATAACGATTTCTAGTTAACCCAAAGCTGAGGAAGAAGAGGTGGTTTCATGACTTTTCCAATGATATTTTGCGCTTAAACGACTATAACGAACCCAACGGGAATTAACACTCCGATTAACAAATTCCTGGCCATGATCCATTGCAACACCCGCACATCTAAGCTTACAATACCGGGTATTCGCAAGCGGTCACCGATGTAGGTACTGACCAAGCTCGACGTTGCTTAACTTCGGTGGTCGTATGGGTAATCGGTGATTAATTCTGATATGGGCGTTCCCATCTCTCAGTCTGGGGAATGGTGTAGCAATGAAATCAAAAATTCAAAGAGAAGGAAAATTAAAATGAATTTTTGAACCCTAAAAAAAATGGGATAATTATTGGATTGGTGCATAATTATCAGGCGTTTTGTAGGCGAATTATTTGTTAATAAAAACTGATGTCTTGTTTATTTTTTTTCTTAATAAAACTATTATTTTATTTTCTGGTTATAAAAATGCGTAGCGATAATCCTACGCTCTGGAATAATCATTTAAAAATGTCATTGTTGAATTATTATGTTTGTTT
>OZ010595.1:67017309-67022309 GCA_963932145.1 Acanthosepion lycidas
GTCTTCCTCAAAACCGTGTTTGTGGTCCTTAAGGGTGATGTAGCACTCTTTTTCGGCCAGTTTGCCTACTCTATCACTTATTTTTAATTTATCAGTAATATATATATATATATATATATATATATATTATATATATATATATATATATATATATTATATATATATATATATATTATATATATATATATATATTATATATTATATTATATATATATTATATTATATATATATTATATTATATATATATTATATATATATTATATTATATATATATATTATATATTATATTATATATATATATTATATATATATTATATTATATATATATATTATATATATATTATATTATATATATATTATATTATATATATTATATTATATATATATTATATTATATATATATATTATATATATATTATATTATATATATTATATTATATATATATTATATTATATATATATATTATATATATATTATATTATATATATATATTATATATATATTATATTATATATATATATTATATATATATTATATTATATATATATATTATATATATATTATTTATATATATATTATATATATATTATATTATATATATATATATATTATATATTGGCGACATGTTTTCGTCAAGACATGACTCATTGAATAAGTTAGACAATTTTTGCCTACTTATTTTCAATAAGATCCTCTTATATTCACGGACAACTTTTTAGTGTCTTAATTAAAGGCAAAGAGAAAATTACCATGTTGATACATATTCATTTATTTCGAGTACTTGAAAAAATCAACACCCTTATGATGACATTGTGCTAATATAGAAAGGATCCTATTGAAAAGTAGACAAAATGTATGTAAACTATTCAATGTCTCATATATATATATATATATATATATGTAATGAAAAACAAACCACTTTAAGGTACCATTACGATAATTTATTTCACCCAAAATCCTTTTTTAAGGATTCAGGATCATCAGGTAAAACTTCCAACAACGAATTGAGAGGAAAAATGGGATTAGAAATTGGTGGGTAGTGTAATTTTTGTAATTTAATAGAGGGGGTTGAGAGTGGTAGTTAAACAGACAATATAAAGTATAGGGAGGGGTTATTTTATATCTCTCTTAAGTATGTTTTATATTGGATTAGGAGGAGTGACATATATATATACATATAGGAAACAATGATTTGATTTGACATCCCGTTTATTTTTTACACATTGTATATTTACGTTTTTCATCATATATTTAGATTTTCAGAGATCTTTTAAACATTTAGATATAATTGAAATTTATAGAGAATATATCGAAATTATCTGCTCCCATAATAATGACCTTGACCACTTTTTGTAAACGCTGTCGTAATCCGAAACAATTTATAAACAGCACTCTTCGACCTGTCAGCTACTAAGCTAAATTAATGAAGTCCGGTCCCAGATGACCCGTCTCCTCAGGCAATACATCTCCTTAGAGAGGTGCAAAAGGTTAATCTTTGGCGCCTGAGGCGTCCCCTGGAGAGGAAGTGCTGAGCAAGCTGGACTTTTTTTGGGCATTTTTCCCACATGAGTGTGAGAATCCTACTTGAAATTTGGCCTTGTGCCACATTACGTTCGGGTAGGCGTTCACATATATTTCGAATTTGAGTCAGTAAAAACCCGACTAAACCTCCACAGCTATTTCTACCTCCGTTGTCTTAATGCCAGAGCAAAACCCTCAAGCCGAAATCGCCGTGAGCGCCGCTTGGCTGTTCCAGCTCCAACTTAAATCCGGTGTTTGGCGGTGCTATAAAGCAACCATTGGTTTAGATTTCTTTTATCTTCCTTTATTAATTATATACCGCGCTTAGTCAGTCATTTGACTCTTAACGGACACTGAGTGACATGTCAATCCGTGCTTTCTTTTTATGTGCCATGTCCTTTCAGGACGTAAGCGACCATGACTCTCCACTTCTCTCTATCCCTTGCAGCTCATAACAAGTTCCTTCCCTTAAATTTCATCCCCCAGACCACGTTCTGTCATCCACTTGCTTAAGCCCGCCAGGTATATCACGCGTTGTTTTCCTTTGTCTTCTTTTCCTTCTTTTCGACCTGTGAGTATCAGATTCTCTAGGCCCTCCTGCCTCATTATGTGTCCCGGAAACTTCAGCTGCCTCTTCCTAATGTTAAGTATAAGCCTTCTCCTTGTTTGCATCCTCTCTAAGACCTCATCTTTGCTCACACGCTCGGTCCATGACATCCTCAGCATCCTTCTGTAGAACCACATTTCCGTCGCCTAGGACAGTATTAAGAGAGGATGCTTCTCCGTTATGAGGAACAACCACAGCCTTTTCATATAGTTGTCTGTTAAAGTTGTGAGATAGACTTTTACAATATTCGTAGCCTTGCTTTTTTGCATGATCTCGGAGAAAGCATGTAGCAGAATCTTAAACTTAGCATGTTTCCTTTATTAAAAAAATCATTTACGTTCATTTTAGCTACTCTTTCGCTGTTATTTATTTTTGTTTTTTTATATTAGGTCAATACAGTGATTCTCATTTTAAGTATGCCGCGATATATTGTCACGGAATATGTGTGTGTGTGTGTGTGTGTGTGTCAGTATTAATGGTAGAGCGTTAGTATTTGAATAAATGGATAACTACATCCAACAGCAAAGCTTCTGATCAGGATGCTTTGAGGAACGTGGAATCACTTCTTAATTGAAGGTGTTCCCAGATCCGCCATTACCCGAGGTGGTAGCCCCTGTCAGGGTCCCAGCTATGGGCAAATAGTTACCCCCCTCAAAACTCTATCACAGTGTAAAAATAGTTTTTAATATCAGCAATATATTTTTTAAGAAAATAAATATTACCAGCAATACATTTTTTGGAGGAAAATAGCAATTATTATAATTATAAGTAAATGGTACCGCCTAGCCTATATTTATGAGATATTATTTTGGTTAAACAAAACATGATTACAGTTAAATGAAAAATAATAGAAGAAAAAGAACACGAGCCTATGAAAACTTTATTATATCCAAAGGTAAAAATAAAAGCCAAACATTTTTACAATTGAGCAAAACAGTAGAGTTACCATTAAAATTTGATTAATCTTCAAATCCATAAAATTCGTCGTCTGCGTTATCAAAACTCTGATACTCATTTTTCAGTGGTACTATCATTGTCGTTAAATAATGCATCATTTTTCGTTCAATTGAGAGAATTGCTAATGCAACGCTTTTTTAAGATTTCACAATTTCTGTTCTAATATTATTCCAAGCTTGCTTTACTCATTCGCAGACTTGTGCAATGCTGTTTTTTTTTTGTTTTTTTGTTTTTTTTTTTGGGGGGGGGTTCTCTCTCCCTGTAAGTGTACGGTCCTGATCAGGTATTGTAGTCCACATGTTACATTGCTCCTTCATGTTTAAGTCTAAGTGAATAGGAATTGACAGGTAGCTAATTTCGACCGACTATCGCGAATTTTAAACCTACATATAGCATATAAGACGCAGGAGAATGTTAAGATATTTTTAGTAACAAAAAAAAAGGGGCGCCTTATATGCCGTCTAATTCGGTAATTGCTTTTATTAATACATACATTTTTTTGTCGCTTGTATAAAATCCTTTTTTTTTTTTTTTTTTCCTTATCTTTTCCCGGGCTTGCCTAAGTCCGCCGAATGCTGTTTGTGCCAAAAAAAAATCAGTAGGAGCTATTAAATAGCGAGTCAATAAAACTTCCAAACCTCTCAACCAAAGAGGTAATTCCTGCAAGAAACCCGTTAGCAGGATCTTTGTTGGGTACTGGATCTTAGCGTTTTGTAGTTTAAAAGGGCTATGTTTCAGTATCTAGATGATTTCGACCACAGCTTTGTGGAAATTCTCAAGAAAATAGTTCGGAATTCAAGACAAATAGATTTTCTCAGATCATAGATATGATTAGAAACAGAAAATAAAAGCAAGGCAATAACCACGTTGGTTAGGGTTAGTTGATATTATATGTCAGCCAGTGTTACTTTATTCGATGTCGCTTTATTTCTTTTTGGGGGAGGGATTGAGAAAATCCAGTTAATATTGAATTTATCTTCAGTTGTAATGGTCAACAAGACTGCCCTCGTTAACAATTACCTCACACTGAGGCCCCCACCAAATTCTCAGGACCTCACCGTATAATTTAAGTGATTACAATAAGGATGTTGTTTATTTCAATAATGTTACAAGCATGCCCATAAGGTGCATGTCATTCATGTTAAAATTTGGAGACTCTAACAAAGAATACTGAAAAACGAACGAGCGAGTGTCACAGGTTCTGTAAGGAAATGTCGGCGCGAGTGAACGAAAAACTAACGACTGCCCAGAAGGGGATAAATCGATTGTGACTGTATTTCTGAATGCAAAACGAAGAGAAGTGTCTTAAAACCTTTTTTTTTTCTTTCTTTTTGCCTTAGCGAACCTCAAATGAAAAGCTGCTAATAGGCTTTGTACAAAGACACCGTGTCACGTAGTCAAAGGCTTTGCTCGGATTGAAAAAAAAAAAAAAAAGAAAAAGAAAACAAGTAAAAGGAGAAGTTTGCATTAGATTTTCGAAGAAATCAAAACAAATCGTGAATAGGTAATAGGCTTTGCGTCCGAGAACTTTTAGTGTAAGTCTTACTTGCATTATATTAGGTTGGTGCAAAAATAATGACGTAATAATGTCGTTTTTTGACGTTACAAAATACGTCAAAAAACGACATTATTGCGTCATTATTTTTGCACCAACCTAATATTTGATGTTTTCAATTTTAGTTGCTTGTTTCGTTAAGATATTGTTTTCAGCATTCCCCAATTGTTAAATATAGAGTTTATGGATCCTTGATTCTCCAGTCGTTGGGGAAAATAGTAATAATAGTCGTTTTTCCGAGTACGTCATATGATTCCAACTTTCGAATAAAGAGGAATTTTTTAAGCTGTATTTTTAAAAAAATATATTGCTTTTGATAAGCTCACTTCACTTCCACATATTCCTTCTCCCTAATTGTT
>OZ010595.1:67029809-67059809 GCA_963932145.1 Acanthosepion lycidas
TTTTCCTCGCGGATCAAAAGGAAGGGCGAGACAACAGAAATGTGGTTCTACAGAGAAATAGTCGCATGCTCCTACCTTATTATTTTCACTAAATGGATCTTTTGACAATTCTGAGATTTATAATTAAGAAAGAGTGCTTGGAGAAACTGATACTCACAGGGCGTACTGAAAGTATGGAAAAGTCGAGTAACCGAACCAAGGATCTTGTGTCACTAGATGACGAAACAGAGACAGTAAAGGAACAAACATTTCTTCGAGAAACGAAACCTAGGACGTTGTAGAGAGCTATGAAACCCCCAAGGCCAGTAACAGATGATAAGAACACAGATAGAAATGAACGTCGATAGGAAGAGGTTAACGTAGATGAAATAGATAATGAAGAGCGAAGAAAGATGTAGGCGTAGATATCAACGTAGATCAAAAGATAGGCACAGAGAAAAATTGATACGAAAATGAACATGAAATCAGAACATACAGTATGTTGTGTGTGTGTGTGTGTGTGTGTGTGTGTGTTAGCAATTACTGTTAAGTTTTCAGTATCTTCTTTTATGTGCCGTATCCCTTCAGGTGGTAGACGATCATGGCTCTCCACTTCCTCTATCTCTTATAGCTCTCAATAAGTTTTGTCCCTTTGCTATTTCTTCCAGACTGTTCTGTCATCAACATGCCCGCTAGGTATATAACCCGTTGCTTTCCCGTGTCTCTCTTTCCCTCTATTCGCCCTGTGAGTATCAGATTCTCCAAGCCCTCCTTTCTCATTACGTGTCCCAGAAATTTCTTTCTGATGTTAATATAAGCTTCCTTTTTTTTTTCTTTTTTTTTTCATCCTCTCCAAAACCTCACCGTGGCTCACACGTTCTGTCCTTGATATCCTCAGCATGCTTTATAGAACCATACCTCCATTGCCACGAGTCTCTTTATCTTTGAGGAGACCGTCCAACATTCGGTGCCGTAAAGGAGGACAGATATCACGTAGCAGTTCAGGACTGTTTTCTTTGTTACCAATGAAATCCTCCTGTCTTGTAATATTCTACCTGGCTTTTAGAATGTGTCTTTGGCCGTCCCAACAGGTTTTCTGATCTCAACGTCGCATTTACCGTTCACTTCCCAGATATTTAAATTTCCGCACCTGCTTGATTTTCGTGTTTTGCCAATAGCAATACTACTGCTGAGGATGTGGATAACACCCAAAAAGTAGGATTAGCTATCGAGCCGCGTTCAAATTCCAGCCGAGTCTTTTAGTTTCTCATAAATTCTCATTTATTGATAAATTCCTTGTTTTATTTCAATATAACAAAATATTTGGAATATTGAAAAGAAGTCTGATCCAATTTGGATTCATTTTGTGTTTTGATGTTTTCCTCTATAACTCTGAGATGAGGTATTATGATTACTTACATTATTTGGACTGTTATCCTCATCTTCGCCATATTCACAACGTTTCAGCCGTTGTACACTCCGGCCTTATTCGGGTAATTGGAAATTCGAACAAAACCCTTTATTTCGTCCACCTGGGTAGAATGTTCTAGTTCCACGTTTCGTGCCTCTTCAGGATGTCTCAGTTACTCAGCCCTTAACGCAACTCTCCAACATCGACCTGGTTGACAACTGCCGTGGCCTGGTACTGAAGTGGATAAAGACGTTGGTTAGATCCAGTGACTAGACCCAAAGAGCTCTGTGTTCCGTACCAGGCCACAGAAGTGGCGAACCAAATCTTGGAGATTTGAGTAAAAGAGAAATAACCGAGACATCCGGAAGAGGCATGGCACGTGGAACTAGAACAATTTACGCCGATGGACGAAATAAAGCTTCCGGTTCGAAGTTCCAATCACCTGAAGAAGGCCGGAGCTTACAACGACCGAAACGTTGTGAATATGGGAATGAAGATGAGGATAACAGTTCGAATAATATAAATAATGCAATTAATCTCATGTTTTTGTTGATATTTTTGGTTTAATTCACTCTTCAGTCGTGTCCCCTATCATAAAAGCTAATCTTACATGGAAGAGACTATTATCACTTCGGTCATTTGAAGCTTCACGATCAAATAAACTTCTGGACCATTTTGTGTAACGGTGTTTTTGTTTGTTTTTTTTTGTTTTGTTTTTTTCTGATATTGCATTTAATGCGAGGGTATCAAATTAAATGTATTTGCTCCCAAATTTATTTGCTCTCAAATTTTACAAATCATGGATGAGGTCTGGTCGAAGTAATCAAAAACTAATATTTCACAGATCGATGAAATATTTGTGAAGCATGAAGAACAAACAATTACAAAGATGTACATGCTTCACGTCATGTGAACTTATCATACGAAGGACCCCTATTGTTAAGTTTAACTTAATGGAGATATAAAGATCTCATTCTTCATAATTGCTCTTGCGTTTTTTGTTATGGTTATTATTTTATGACCTTCGATTTTATCTTCCCTTTATTCTTGTCTAATTTATCTTTTTATGAGCACCTTTTACTTTCTTCATATTAATTGAATTCCTTCTGATTATCAATGCGATCAATATCAGATTGCTTTTCTTCGATTCGACCACAATCAGTGTATTTTATTTTCTTTATATCCTTCTCCTTTTCTTTATCTTTCCTCGTTTATTTCTACTCTTTCTTCTTCTTCTCTCTCTCTTCTTTGGCTTTTTTTCTAATCATACTCTTTTTTTTCTCAGTCTAGCGCTGTCCCTTACTATTTCCATGTTCTATTCTTCTTTTCTTCCTCCTAACAAACGTCTTTTTATCGTCGTCCTCCCCTTCATGATGTCTCTTCCTCTTCTTGTCTTCTTCATCCTCCTAAGCCTACGTTGTAGTCCTCGTCTGCCTCTTTCTTTTTTCATCGCGCTCTTCTTTTCTTTCTCTTCACCCGCATTTTTCCTTTCCCTCCGCGCTCTTCTTTCCTTTCCCTCCGTGCTCTTCCTTCCTTTCCATTCGTTCTCTTCCTTCCTTTCCCTTCGTTCTCTTCTTTCCTTTCTCTTCGTTCTCTTCTTTCCTTCCCCTTCGTGCTCTCTCCTTTTCTTCCCCTTCGTGCTCTCTCCTTTTCTTCCCCTTCGTGCTCTCTCCTTTTCTTCCCCTTCGTGCTCTCTCCTTTCCTTTCCCTTCGTGCTCTTCTATCCTTTCCCTTCGTGCTCTTCTTTCCTTTCCCTTCGCGTTCTCCTTTCCTTTCCCTTCGTGCTCTCTCCTTTCCTTTCCCTTCGTGCTCTCTCCTTTCCTTTCCCTTCGTGCTCTCTCTTTTCCTTTCCCTTCGTGCTCTCTCCTTTCCTTTCCCTTCGTGCTCTTTCCTTTCCTTTCCCTTCGTGCTCTCTCCTTTCCTTTCCCTTCGCTCTCTCCCTTCCTTTCCCTTCGCTCTCTCCCTTCCTTTCCCTTCGCTCTCTCCCTTCCTTTCACTTCGCGCTCTCTCCCTTCCTTTCTCTTCGCGCTCTCTCCCTTCCTTTCTCTTCGCGCTCTCTCTCTTCCTTTCTCTTCGCGCTCTCTCTCTTCCTTTCCCTTCGCGCTCTCTCTCTCTTCCTTTCCCTTCGCGCTCTCTCTCTCTTCCTTTCCCTTCGCGCTCTCTCTCTCTTCCTTTCCCTTCGCGCTCTCTCTCTCTTCCTTTCCCTTCGCGCTCTCTCTCTCTCTTCCTTTCCCTTCGCGCTCTCTCTCTCTTCCTTTCCCTTCGCGCTCTCTCTCTCTCTTCCTTTCCCTTCGCGCTCTCTCTCTCTTCCTTTCCCTTCGCGCTCTCTCTCTCTTCCTTTCCCTTCGCGCTCTCTCTCTCTTCCTATCCCTTCGCGCTCTCTCCCTTCCTTTCCCTTCGTACCCTTCTTTCCCTTCTCTTCGTGCTGTCCTTTCCTTTCCCTTAGCGTTCTTCTTTCCTTTCCCTTCGCGATATTCTTTCCTTTCCCCTCGTGCTCTTCTTTCCTTTCCCCTCGTGCTCTTCTTTCCTTTCCCCTCGTGCTCTTCTTTCCTTTCCCCTCGTGCTCTTCTTTCCTTTCCCCTCGTGCTCTTCTTTCCTTTCCTTTCGTGCTCTCCATTCCTTTCCCTTCGTGCTCTCCATTCCTTTCCCTTCGTGCTCTCCATTCCTTTCCCTTCGTGCTCTCCATTCCTTTCCCTTCGTGCTCTCCATTCCTTTCCCTTCGTTCTCTTCTTTCCTTTCCCTTCTTTCTTTTTCTTTTCCAATCATGACTTTCCAACTTGTGTCTCATTTTTTAATTGCTATTCTCACCTTATTTTTCTTCTCATTCTTAATGTTTATATCTATCATCCTCGGTTTCTTGTTTCTTTTCTTTTTCTTCTTCTAGTCAAACTACTTCAAGTCTAGCCTCTTCTCGATCGCTTTTCCACCTCACTTTCTACTTGTTTTACTACAGACTTTTAGTCTTGGTCATAAGTTGTACCTGGTCGGCCAGATCGCAAGCATGCCTGGTTTAGTTAGCCAGCTGCCAATAACTTCAACTTAACTAAAATTCACCCAAGCATGAATATGCCTGACGGCCGAGCAGACAAACGTCTGTGAGGGTTGGGACAATAGAACAAGTCAGAAGATTGGTGCTAGCTGCCGGCGGTGAAGCTGTCTCCGATGAAACGTATTCCTTACAGTTGTCTCTCCCCAAATTGTCTTGCTTATGTCTATCTTGAGACCAGTTCCTACTATTATAACCCTTGTGGGCTAAACTCTGTCTGCATAAGGTGTTCGTTTTCGCTTGCCATCTATTTTGTTGACCTTCTCTGAAATGTTAAATACCACGTCACCTAGACATACAATTTATGTACATATATTCATATCTAAAATATTTTCCAGACTTTTTTTTTAATATCTGTCTATATTTTGGAGATAAGGAATTGTAATTATTTACACTGTTTACATTGTTCGGTCTATTGTTCTCATCTTTGTTGCCATATTCTCGACGTTTCGCACGAAAAGGACTACTGAAACGAAACAGTGGATAAAAGCGTTGGTTGAATCCAGTAATGTTTTTGACATCATTTAATTTAGTGGATTGTCACTAGTATGCGAGGGGTGACAGAGAGTGAAAATGAGAGAAAAGACTGGCTATAGGAGGGATTGAGGAAAGGATAAAAGATGACCGTGGTTCATGACGATTGACGTTGCATTTAATTTTTTGAAGATTTCAATTTTTCAGGGAAACAAGTAAGCTGAAGGGAGTTCCGCTTTCGAGAAGTGCGAGAAAAGAAAATGTTGGAGTAGATGTGGAGGTTACATTTAACTGTTTCGGTAGTAAAAGGGTGGGACCTAAATGCCAATCTAGTAACACGCTTAAATTCATGTAGTCGGGGCACCAGGGTAAAAAAGCTCAATACTCAGACTTGACCCAAACAGCTGTGAGTTCAATACCGGGCAGGGGTTGAAGAAAAATTTGGAGAATTGACTTAAAGGGAGATTGCTCATACTGAGACACCAGGAAGATGCACGGCATGTGGAACTAGAACAGTATTCTCCGATGGATGAAATAAATGATTTAGTTCAAAATTCCAGTCACCTGAAGTAGGCCACAGCGTACAACAGTTTTTTTTTTTAAATTTTGACTATTTCCAACTCTTTCTTACATATCACGTCACAAACAGAGCTAGCTCATGTATCACAGCCCTAGTCTATGTTATGATAGTCTGACGGAGACCAACATTCTCCAGAATGATTTGAATTCGGTTTTCTTTCTTCTAGAATATTTACCAAACGAGGCTAGAGGGCCAAGTCTACCCTGCTATTTACCCATATGTGGGGGAGAGGAGAATATATGGACCCGTACCTTTCCCGGAGGTACTTAAGCGTTACGAAACAAGCCAGAAGTCTCGTTGGACCATATAAATCTCTCCTCGCCTTTATTAAGCGCCAGATGACGGCATAGTTTGCTCCCGTCGCACGGCATCTGCAAGACCATCGTACAAGGTATTGTTAAAGGCGGATACAAACAGAAGCCACCGCCAACAGATCATCCTGAGGAAGTTGTCTGTTTCTTTTGCTTTTAGGTAGCCCCGATGATTCATTCATTCGATTGCGTATATCGAACTCTACTGAAATTCGAACCCCACTCTCCGATTTCTCATTGCGATACGTTATACAATACACCATCATGGACCCAGTCTTATATATAAAGAAACTTCCTTCTCAGTTGTAGGTGTGCAATGGTGTGGATATGATATTCTGACGATATATCAATCACTTATGTTTCATACGTGATACACGCTTAAGCAATCATGTATCTTTCGATACCTGGCTGAAGAGGCAGATTTTTTTCTCGCAATATGTTGCCATTTCTTTCTGCGGTAGACTAATTGACATACAAGGCTACATACCCCGGTCCGTCCAGCTATTTACCTATTTCCCCCATAGAGAAAGACGAAGCTATTTGCACGTAAATGAATCTAATGGATTAAACTGGAATTCGAACTCGGCTCTCCGATTCCTCAATCCGAGCCGCTATCCATTACCCCACTTAAAAAAGTGAGCGATATTGAGAGTACAAGAGCAAAATCTGTTCCTGCATTCCTTAGATAGCATGTACATTATGACCTCAGTCAGTCATGTGCCATGCGTGATACACACTTAGGCGATCAGGTATCTTTCGATACATGACTGATGAGGAAGATTGTTTTCTCCTGCAGTAGGTTGCCATTTCTTTCTGTAGTAGACCAGTTTCCATCCAAGGCTATAGAACCCAGTCTGTCCTGCTATTTACCCATAGCTGGGGGGAGAAGAAGAGGATTCATAAATTTCCCAAAGGTATTAGCACGTTAGTGAATGTAATGGATTCGACTCTCCGATTCCTCAATCTGAGTCGCTATCCATTACTCCACTGTGCCTCACCAATACCTACTAATAGACTGTTCTGTTTTGATTGCAAAGAAAGACCAAAAAGACAGAGATGCTGTTTGATTTCAGTGAGAAAAAGAATGAAAAAAAAAAAGAGAGAGAGAGAAGATAGAGGAGTTAATAACAATAATGTATTTAATGTCTGCTTCAGTGAAATAGAAAATCTTAATTTCAAATCTTTTTAACTGTACCTGCTTACGTCTTTAATTAATGACTTGCATTCATACTTATTATAATTGCAATATTTGGTTAAAGTTATGATGAGGAAGATTTTTCTCCCGCAGTATGTTCCCATTTCTTTCTGCAGTAGATCAGCTGCCATCCAAGGCTATAGAACAGTCTATCCTGCTATTTACCCATGACTGGAGGGGAGAACAAGAGGATTTATACCTTTACGAAGGGTATTAGCACGTAAGTGGATGTAATGGTGTCGACTGGAATTCGAACTTGGCTCTCCGATTTCCCAATATGAGCCGCTATTCATTACTCCACCGTGCCTAAACAAAAACATGCCAGATCAGGCGTCTGCAACAAGGCTTGGATAGGCGGCCATCATATCGCTATATACGGCATTGATCTGTCTCTATTATCTCGTATCCTAATCATTTTCAAGTCTATCTATTTACGGTGTATCTCATTCGAGATCTACTTCTGTCTATTCGAGATCGATTTATTTTTCTGTTCAGGTTTTTTTTTCATAGCACATCCTCTCGTTAGAACCACTCTTTCGTATCTGGAGAAAACCTATGGCAACACTCCAGACAGAATCATTAGTGTTTGCGCTCTGTTCCCCGGACATTATATTTTTTTATAGTTAACAAGGTTCACTGAACACCGAGACTAGAGGTCGGCACAAAACTCTGAGCAATGCAAGTTACCGCTTCGCAGCCGTGGGCATACAGCCATGACCCAGGGTCACAATCTTCATATTTTCATGACGTGTTTTATTACGCTGCCTTTATAAAATACATACGCATCAACGGAAGTGTCATTTATCTCTATTTATCAATCATATATATATTATTTTGGTTATCTGTTACATGTTGATCAACATTTGCGCGAATTTTACTAAATTTTGCCATACATGCACCACACTCTCTCGCAGCTTGACTTGTCATTTGTCAAAATTGTGTGTGTGAGCTTGTAGTGGCGTATATGTGCATATCATCGTATGTGTTTACGCATGAAAATGTGTGTGGAACTCCGTCACAGAACTGTGGAGAAGGGTAACTGATTTAAGTTATATTTCTTAAAGTCAAATATTAATTCATTTTTGGGCGCAAGTTGGCTCCAAGTTTGAATTTCTATATATTAACCAATCAGCGACGTCTTATGAATAGGGCTTCAGTTGTTAAATTTTCAGACAATATTGGTTGTCTGTTAGGAAATTTTGGATCACTTTAAAAAATGATCAGCAATATTTCCCTCCTGAAAATGGATATTTAAAAATTGGGAAAACAACTCTTAAACAATAAAATTAGTTAAATAAAATCCAATATTCGGTTTATCAAGAGCCAATGGTTCGATTACAGAATCGATCATATTAATTCACAGAATTTTCTTTCAGTCTTTCCATGGACCTTTCACCAGGGTTTTTCGTTCGTTTGTTATACAAATTTTCAAACATTAATTAATTGCCCATTTTTTTGTATATTTAAGTATATTAGGTTGGTGCAAAAATAATGACGTAATAATGTCGTTTTTTGACCTTAAAAAGTACGTCAAAAAACGACATTATTAAATTATCCCTTAATATATTTACGTGGAAATTTGATGCCAGAAATTCTTCAAGGGTTCCGTTCGCTCAGGTGCTTTCGAGATGGGAAGTTTCATCCCTGACAACCTATGCGGCAACTAATGGAAAATACGAGGGATGTGCTCTAGTAACGTTGTCCCTTGCTCTAGTTACGCGTGGGTCTCCCTTGAATTCTGCTTTGTGGCTCATTCATTTCAGGTGTACTTGCGGAACACCTCTCTCTTAATTGTCTTATCTCTCTCCGATACGCATACAAACACGTTTTTCTTTATCTGTTTTTTTTTTAGTGAAATTTTCATTTCCAGGACATCTATCTCTCGTCTCGATTGTCATCATTAAAACCTGTGTGACATTGCGATACGCTTTATACAGATTGTCTGAAAGTCTTGTCACCCCCATCGAAAAGTAATGAGAAAAACAAGTAATACAAAGCACATGTACTGGATTTAGTTCATTCACTTTCATTGACGCTGTCACACATCGAGAAGGACTATATGAATACCATAATGTTTGTGGCACAAAATGATGCGGCGCTATGTCCTGTCCGATATTTTACAAAACTGTGCTTTGTTGATTGTTGCAAAGGCTCTCCGAACAGTGTCCATGCACTTGCAAGCAGCGTCTTTTCAAAACTGTAAAAGTTCGTCCAAGCCATCTGAAGTAGAAACTGTGTTATGCGGAGGTGACAAGTCTCTTGCACCACCCTGTATCATGTATATGCAGACAATATAAAGCTTTCACTATTAGGTTGGTGCAAAAATAATGTCGGTTTTTGACGTTAAAAAATACGTCAAAAACCGACATTGTTTTTGCACCAACGTAATAGTAACTGTGATATATGCATTTTTATGTGAGGAGCATAATGGATATAGTGAAGGCAACGGGGGCAAATGGAGTCTGTGAGTAACCTACCTAATCAGCGTGTGTTAATGGCTGCCATATCTGAGAATTGGGAAGTATAGTAAAAGAGTAAACATTACTAAGAGGCAATGATTATCGTCTGAGTCCTACATACAAAAGAAGATCAATATATGAGGTTGGTGCAAAAATAATGTCGTTTTCTCACATAGTAACATATGCGAGAAAACGACATTATTTTGTACCAACCTAATATATTAGGTTGGTGCAAAATAATAATGATGCAATAATGTCGTTTTTTGACGTTAAAAATACGTCAAAAAACAACATTATCATGTCATTATTTTTTAACCAACCTAATAAATATATACACATATAAAAAGGAGATCAATATATAAATTGAATCTGAATGTACAATTTTGCAAAATTGATAATTAAATGCATGTATATGGACTTTATACACGCATATTGCTATACGTTGTCCAGTCGGTCCAAATTATTGCCTGTTGTAGACGAAAATCCTCCTTTTTCCTCTCTTTCTCTTCCAACATCTTAATTTAGTTTATGCCCTGTTTATTTTATTATTTAATTAAACTAATTAAATATCTAGCATTTCGGGACCCTTGCTTCATCATTCATATTATCTCCTTTAATAATATCTCTCTATATTTCTGAGATGAGGTATTGTACACTATTTATATTGTCCGAACTGTTGTCCTCATCTTTGTTTTCATATTAACGACGTTTCGGCCGTTGTGCACTCCGGGCTTCTTCAGGTGATTGGAATTTCGAGATTTTTCTACGCTTTTTTTAAAATAGATAAACTCGTTTACCGACTGCTATTTCTTTGCCCATTTTAAATATCTTCATCCTATTTTAACAGTGGATATTTTTTTCTCTGTTTTTTCATTCATAATCACCTGTACCGCGAGCTTTTTTTTATCTCTTTCCTAATACTACACTTCATCTAGTACAAGGCCCAAGAGCCACTCAAAGTAGAGTCAGTCGAATGGTGTTGTTGTAATGGCATGAAAGGGGGAGGGGAAAGTGGTGCGTATTATGTTGAATATGTCGGACACAATGATCGTAAAGGTTTCTTGAATGTGTCAACTTTACTACCGACCGTTATTTTTCTTTGACCTTCTTAATACTTAAACTACTTTATTGACTTTTATGTATTCTATTACTTGATAACTAGTAAACCAACCGATTCCCTCCATCCCTCCGCTACTTGACCTGTCTTAATCAATTTACATGCGCAGACGAGGTACCGAAAATTGCGGCGTATAAGTCGAGTTTTGAAACCGAATAAAATATTTCCAAAACTAGGGGTCGGTTTATATAGCAGTTATAAAATACAAACCTTTACCACCGAGTTGTAAACACTCCTAACAATTACTATACACCCCTTACCGTACATCTAGCAAGCTGCCTCAAGTATATACCACTAAAATTTGTTTGGTGAACATATTTGGCATATTAACAAAGAAACTAAAAGTAATAAAATAGTAAGACATTCAATACTTTATTGACGCTACATTACATATTGTGTCTAGCAACTAATACACTAATTGCAAACAATGAGAGAAGAGTCGTTT
Organism: Acanthosepion lycidas; assembly: GCA_963932145.1. Lineage (NCBI taxonomy): Eukaryota > Metazoa > Mollusca > Cephalopoda > Sepiida > Sepiidae > Acanthosepion > Acanthosepion lycidas. Next base: position 67,040,827 of record OZ010595.1, read on the forward strand.
AACTCATGCGGCTATTTAAAATACTAGGTATGACATGCGGGTCATTTGCGCAAATTCATGAATTAATGACAATAGTATCGGGTCGATGTACACGGTAGATATGGGCCGAACTCAGAACTTTGGGCTGAAAATACTTGAGGTCGGCTTGTCCGTCTCAATTTCTGGTAACTTACATCGTAGTTGGTCGATTTGTGGGTCCGTTTCCAATTCTACTTTGAATGTTAAATTCATGGCAGAGTACATGTCTGCCTTCAAACCAAGGCAATCTATTCCCTATTTTGAAACCGTATAAAGAGAGGGTTTATTTCTAAATTACTATTTACCAACAATTAGACAAAATCGAAGCATGATAATAAAAACATTAAAAATCGGAATGTTTGGACATTCTCTCAATGACACACGCACACACAAACACCCCATCCATATATATATATAAATAACTTAGATTTAAAAATTGTGATTGGTGGTGGATAGAAGGGGAGTGAGATGTTGAACATAGAGAAAAGAAGAGGACCAGGGGTGAGGATGGTATTAATATCGAAAGATTTGTAAGTTAGGAAGAATGCTTGAACATTTCTAATATATATATCCCACACGGGTAAAAAAGAAATTGAAAATTCCACTGAAGTTTTTAAGGACATTTCTGCTTTCAAACCAAGTCAAACAATTTTCTAATTGCTAATTATTCTTAAAGACACTAGTTGAATTTTTAACTTCTTTTTCTTATATGGCACACGGGTTGGGCACCTCGAGGCGGTGTAATGGTTAGCAAGCTTGTCTCGCTAGAACAATTACGACTGAGTAATGAGTTCTATCCTCACTGGGTGCCCCATAATTTCGGCCTTGTGCCCCATCGAAGCTACGCTTGGAAAATCACTATATGTCACACGGGTAAAAAACAAAATAAAAAAATAAAAGTACTTGATAGCCGTATGTGGAATAGAAGCACCGGTTTTAACTTAAATAGTGTGTGTTATATCTATCGAGAAATTTTAATAAAGGAAATGCACTCTCCGACAGAGTTCGAACTTTCGACCAGCCGAGCTAGATTCTGTTTTGCTGTTAAGGCTAGTACATTTTCCTCGGGTATCGATTAAAATTAATGTTTGAAGTAATAAAATTATAGGATTAAAAAAAGATCCCTGAATTATTTTGAACGTACATACATTTACATATATATATATATATAAATTGAAAGAAAGAAAGTAATAATGAAGACAGAAAGATGGAAATTAAGCAAGTACTCAAAATTTTCGGAATTAAATCACAACCCAAGTAAGTGACAAACGCAATGAAATAATCACTGGATAGAAGTTGTGAGGAGGGGCAGGTACAGATGAGGATAATCATGAAATCTAATTTTTGGGGTGGGGACTGTACAGAGGTAATCCTAGGCGACGATAATTCACTTTGCTTTTCAGAAAACCCAACCATGCACTCACAGCTTCTTTTGTATTTTTTCTTATTGTTTTCGTAAAATGAATAATTTCTTACTTAGTTTTTCTGCTAGGCGATTTTAATGATTTCAAGCCATTCACCAAACGGTTTTGTTAATTTCCCTTTGTTTAGTTTCTCACCTATCAAACGAGCAACGTTCTTTTTACTGCTGCCTCCTCTTGAAGCTGTTTTTTCATTTTTTGAAAGTTCACACGAAATGTGCCGGGTTCGCTTTCTATTTCTCCCTTCATGTCTCTATTTTCCCCTCTATCCTTCTCTCTCTATTTTCCCCTCTATCCTTCTCTCTCTATTTCCCCTCTTTCCTTCTCTCTCTATTTTCCCCTCTATCCTTCTCTCTCTATTTTCCCCTCTCTCTATTTTCCCCTCTATCCTTCTCTCTCTATTTCCCCTCTTTCCTTCTCTCTCTATTTTCCCCTCTTTCCTTCTCTCTCTATTTTCCCCTCTTTCCTTATCTCTCTATTTTCCCCTCTTTCCCTCTCTCTCTCTCTGTTATCCTCTTTCATTGTCTCTCTGTTTTCCCCTCTTTCCTTCGATCTTTATCTCCCCCTCTTTCCTTCGCGGGAAAACTTAATCTTGCATTAAAATATGTGATTGGTTAAAAATTAACCAATCACTAAACTGGTACTAACAGAAAAAGCAAGCAAACTCAAAACCAAAGGATTCAAAGAAACGACTGCGATGGCTAAATTGTCCTATATAAAGGTAGTAGTGATTTATTAGCTAATCACAGGTGAATAAAATGTGAGCGTGGAAAAACATAGCAACCTCTACAAGTGATTAGGTAAGGTAGGAAAAAGACAAACTTGACTAAAAGCTACAAAGAACAGGAAATTGTGGAGAGCAGTAATCGTCCATGTCCTGAAGGGAGAGTATATAAAAGGAGAATTTTGTTGGTTCAGAAGTTCATCTGTCAAGTTACCAATGCTTTCTTGTATCTCACTGAATACTTGGCATATATCGAAATTAATCCAGCAGGATATAAATTATTTCCGTTTATTGCCGATTTTCTTTTGCTTAATTTTTTTTCTTTTGTTTAATATTTCTTAAACATTTTTGATAGCATTTCATCTAATCCAATCTGTAAAATTTGATTTATTTTAATGTAGGGCTGAAATTTCACACACAAAAGTAAAATAAATACAAAGCAAAAATATTTACACTTTATCGAAAGAAAGGAACTAAACTCCATTTGTAAAATTACTAGAAAACGGACAAATATTTTTTTCTCAAGATAAAACAAAAACGAAAAGACAAATTTATACAAGATATAGATTGATGCAACGAGAAAATGCCATTTATGTAGTGTTTATTTATTTTATTTTATTTTATTTTGGTTAGTTTCTAGAAATATGCTCAATTTAAAACTGTCTTTTCTGTTTGCCATTGAAAAAGTATCAGAAATATCGTTAAAATAAGGCCAACCAACCGTACCACAAGTGTGAGAGACGTACGCCCGACTGAATATGATTGAATTTTTCGTTCTGGATATTTAACCCTATGCAAAATTCCTTTCTTTCAATCTGATGTTTGTCAGATTAAATTCCTTTTCTTTTCTCGAGAGCATTTGTTATTAATTTATTTTGTTGACGACAGTTGTGTTTGCGTCTTGGTGAGCGCATGTGCACATAGGAGCTTTTAAAAAACGCGTGTTTATCTCACAGTGCGTATTTTTAAAAAAAACAATAAAAACCCACGTAAAGTTTTTAGAATTTTCTTTTATTTGCATTTGAAGCTGACATTATTTGCAGCAAAGAATAAACTCCATATCCTTCTATAAACTGTGTTTTTTTTTTTTTTGTTTTTTTTTTTTTTTTGTTTTTTTACGCTGCATCATAATATAGAGGAAAGAACAGGCCAAGTGTTTGGATTTAGCAAGTCGCTACAAGTAATGCTGTTACTTGCCGAGTGCTCAGTCAACGTTGAGTTGTATTGTAGTCGATATTCTCACGCAATTAATGCTGGGTTTTATCAAATATATGTTAGTGGCCTTAGCAGTACATGCTCTAGATACAAATATGTCGAAACATTTAAAATCAAGAAATAAGAACTATTTTTGGAAAGCCGAAAGAATGTAAAAGATGGTTTTATTTTCTCGAAGAAGAAAATACCTTCTCTCCGACCCTGAAAAGGAAAACTAGTGGGTGTTACGAAGGTTTGTTTTTACTCACAAATCCAACATGCCACATTCCGAGAAGTTGCGTTTCAACCTGGTATCGGGAAAGCCCTTTCTCTTCATGGCTTATCCCTACAAACTCTTCTCTGTAAAGACTGGGCTTAACTGATTGGCCGTTACGAGCCACATGAAAGGTTAAACGTGATGCATACTAAGGAGAGCAGGGGAGGCAATCCTTAGCTGAAACATTTACCGTTGAAGATTAAACAATATTCTTGATATCTTCACTTAAAATCTCATTTGCATTTACTACGAACCTAGACATAGATGGCGCTCGTAAAACATGGTTTGATGGATTCGTAGAGAATTCGACCCTCACTGCGTGGTCCTTGTGTTTATTCGTTTTGAGTAAATCAATGGATTTATTTTTATTCCAATAGTTTTTTTATTACTTCTAAACGTTATTTTTACTAGATATCCGTGTTCTAAACAGACGCTACGTATTTTTTTGTTTTTTGGGTTTTTTTTAACACTGTGTGTTATTAGGTTGGTGCAAAAATAATGACGTAATTATGTCGTTTTTTTTTACGTTAAAAATACGTCAAAAAACGACATCGTTATGTCATTATTTTTGGACCAACCTAATACTTCTACCGAAGTGCACACTCGAGAAAACTTTAATAAAACCTTGGGGACCGCTGTCTTATTAGATCTGGGAAGTTTGCTTTGGGTGAGGTCGGTGGGTTGGATACCAGTTAACGTACATCGGACGTCCGTCGATATGCGCAGATTTTAAAAACGTTTGCTTTCGCAAATTTAACTTGTGTATGTGTGTGTCTCTCTGACTGTGTACTTGAATGAGTTTAAATTTATTTTAATTTCATTTCCGGAGACGAGTTTTATTAGATGCTAGCATTTTTATTCCCGCAGGACTAATTCTGCGTTCAAATGCGTTTTTTTCGTTATGTGCTTGTTATTATATTTCCGCCATATTTTTACATTTCTTGTGCTTTCTGCGTTTCTTTCTGTTATATGTCGCGTCTCTCTCTCTCTCTCTCTCTCTCTCTGGCTCTCTCTCGATATATATATATATATATATATATATATATTTGTGTGTGTTATCGTTATTTCTATCCGTATTGTCGATTGTTGAAGAATTTCTATTTATGCGACTTGGTTTCGTTTGGTTTTAAATTTTACTGTTTTTGTTGTTGTTTTGTTTTTTTTTAATTTAAACTCTGTGCTTGAAAATTTAATTTTTATTGCTTTCAAGATAATTTTTCCGGGAATAATTTTTGGTTCAATTTCCTTCATTTTAAAACTGCTTCCAAATGTCTTCTTTCTTTTTCACGTTGGTATTATTCGTGCGTCTCTTTTATTTTCAAATTCTTTTTCGTCGGTTTATTCATTATTTTTCGTTCGCGCTTTTTTTTCTATTCTTTTCTTTTTCATGGCGTTTATATTCGTTGTTCTTTCTTTTTCTTTCTTTCTTTCTTATATTTACTCTCCTACTATTTACTCGTCTGTCCGCCTTGTTTTCTCTCTCCTCCCTACCCAACTCTCAACCCACCTTGGTTTCTCTTTCTACTCACCAAACCCACTGTGTCTTGGTTTCTCTGTCCTCCCACCCAACCCTCTGCCTATTATGGTTTCTCTCTCTCTCACCAACCATTTCTCTCTTTCACCATCCAGACCCCCTGCCCACCATGGTTTCTTTCTCTCACCCACACCTCTGCCCAACGTGTTTTATCTGTGTCTCAGCACAACAATTTCTCTCACTCGCTTCCACACAACAACTTGCACATATTGGTCTGTCTCTCTCTTTCATTCTCTCTCACCCTTTTGCTGGTATTTGTCTCTCTCCCTCCCTCCCCAACTGTCTTCGCGTCTTGGTTTCTGTTTCTCTCTCATTTCAATTCCCCAACATTGTCTCTGTCTTTCTCTCTCACCCTCTCCAAACTCTCTTCACGTCTTGATTTCTCTCCCTTGAACTGTCTGCACGTCTCGGTTTTTCATTCTCTCTCCCTTTTTCTCTCAGCCTTTCTGCTTTGGTTTTATTGCTTTCAGTCTCACCCAGATTGATTGTAATTTTCTTCATAGTTTTGTAATATTTTCGGACTTCTTTCCCTCACTCTATTTCTATATTTAATTTTCAAATCGCTAACAGAGACGATGAACATGGCTGACGTAATGAGATTGTTAACGCCAACTTTCAAAAAACTTGCCTGATATTTCCGGCTTTGTCAATGAACATTAAGAAATCAAATAAGCTAAAGTGCATTTTCAGAAGGGAAAAAATGCCGACGATTTTTTTTTCCTGCTGATATTTTTTTGTAGTGTGAAATTGATGACCGTGAAACAAGGAACATTAAAAATACTTTTTTTTAAAGATTTTGTTTCAAGAATACCTGGCTAATATTAGTTTAGTCAGAATGTAATGCCATAGTGAAAGATCTATAGTTTACTCAAACCGTCAAAACATGCAGGCAGTTTTAACTAATTTTTAATTTGTATTAGTTATACTCGTGTTATGATAAAAAAAGAATTCCTGCTTAAATTGTGAAGAGCATAGTGCTAATACTGTTTTGTGTTAAAAACCCTACTTAATCAAGTACCTATATTTTGGGAACTCTCTTTTCACATGTAAAAAAGATTTCTGCATTTTAAAATTAAAAATATCAAATGGCTGTAAACGCGAAAGAAACAAAGAATCAACAGTCTGATCTTCACAATTTAATGATAATATTCCGTGTTATGCTAATAGGAGTCATGTTATCTTAATTGATATATGAATGCACGTGTTTTATATTACGATTCGGATCGCTATTTCTAGTCTATGCTCTATACTATACGGATCGCTGTTTCTGTTCTATCCTCTGTTACTCTACTGACCGCTATCCTCTACTCTGTTCACTATAATATTTCTCTATTCGGATCACTACTTCTCTATCACGACTACTATTCGAGCGAGTATTATCGGGGCCAGTACTATCAGCGCAAGTGCTATACGAAGGCGTCTGACACCAGTCTTGTTCAACGGTGTCTTGTATTTGCATCGGCGATTAAAAAGTCTCTAAGACAACGAGTATTCGTGAGCATGACATAAGTAGCAATGAGTGTTCGTTGACTTCGCAAAATATATGAATTTGAAAAATATCTATTCTCTGCAAAAACAATCAACCATATGACAAATTAAGCCATAATTCAACCATTTTAAAATATTAGATTACAACGATAACAGGGTTACTAAAGGGGGCTATTTTATGAATATAGTAATTGTAGATTTCGGTTGTATGTAGAACAGATAACGATAAACTATGAATTTGAAGAGGTTAAGATTGTAATGATCGGGAATTTATCCTCTCGAGAGAACGACAAACATCAAATTCAGTCGACGTAGCAGTCTAGATTAAAAGTCTTACAATTTATTATCATCTAATTTCTACAGATTTAGGAATGATTTTCAGTATCTCTGTTTTGATCGGTATCACCCCACAAAGAGCTGTAAGCTACTTAGACAGAAAGGCTTATAGGGTTGGGAACGATTTAGGAACAGAAACATTAATAATGAGCGGAAAAAGAAAAGAGTAATCAGGACAGTCGGTAGTGATTGACAGTAGTTTAGATGAGTCTCTATTACTACGACGTCACTTGTACAACTTCAAGATACCGCTGGTTCAATCCGCCGTTCTTGCTTTCTCAAACACTTCACAACGTATAATCCGTCTGTTTTTTTTTTGTTTTTGTTTTTTTTTTGTTTTTTTTGTTAGGTTGGTGCAAAAATAATGACGTAATAACGTCGTTTTTTGACGTTAAAAAATACTTCAAAAAACGACATTATTACGTCATTATTTTGCACCAACTTAATATATTTATTGTGCAAAATACACAATTACGGCACAAGGCCAAAATGGGGAGGGGTTGAGGCTGGTCTTCACTATCTTATACCTAGCTAATCCGATTCACGACCCATTCACTCATTACAATTTACCCATTCACCACAAGAACTCGTCCATCACCAATCAATCCTCCATACACCATAATACCACATCCTCTAAAGGGGGACCTACAAAACGCACCCCATGCCTTAAAAATTTAATGATGCTAAAATATATATAAAAATCTATGATAAAAAAATGAGAGGGGAGGGAGATGAACCCAATAACAAACTAAAATATTAACAAAAATCAAATTAAACATAACTGATGTTAGTACGACGTGTCCAACCCTCAAAACAGAGAGGCTGCTTTATTCTGCCCATTGGACCAAATCAAGCAGCTCTCTCGCTAAGGGAGTGGGAAAAGGATAAAAAAAAATCATATGGGCATGGGAAAATATAAAGCTGACTCTTTTTTTTCCTCCGTCTTCAATGCTTCAGCCCTCTTTTATCAGGGCAACTCCGCGATCGCCCAACCAATCAACGTTCTTTGCTTTTGTTCTTAGTTACCCAGGCAAATAGCCTCCTCTAGTTCGACCAATCAGCACACGACTTGCTATCGGTGGAAGCATGACAAACTGTACAAAAACCCACGTTACTGCACATACTGCTACAAGTGTTAGGTGGGAGAGTAATGCCAGTTTCACGGAGCAAACTTGCCGATGTCACGTGTCGCATGTTAAGGTAAGACCCTTATTTGCCTATGCACCAGATGCAAGCCACTCTGGTTCGCTTTCTTCCACGGGGCTGTTCACTACATTGACATTGCATTTAAATTTTGGACAATTGAAGTTGGCTGAAAATCTTGCAGCCGGGAGTCTCATAAGCAAGAAATGTGAGAAAAGAAACTTCTAGCATAGAATTTACGGTTACATCTCGCCAACTCAACTGTAAATTGATGGGACCTCGCCGCCAGTCTAGTACTGTGCTTAAATTCAGAAAGTCTAGATACCCTAGCCAAGTGCTCATCCGAACAATCGTCATGAAAGTATCTATAGAAAAGACACAGGGAGGCAACCTTACAGCGGTTGAAAAGTGACTGAACCCGAGCCTCCAATAATTCTGATAAGATCTTATTCAGGAGCTCAAGATAAATATCAGGGACATCAAACCATATGTGGCACGAATATTCTAAGCATGGACAATTGGTAGACTTACAGATATGTAAGATAGTTTCTGGAGAGAAAAATTGCCTCCTACAACACGGTAAACCGACTTCCTTAGCATCTTAGCTAGGAATCGATTCAATATAATCTTTCCGCATCATGTCAGCTGAGAGCATTAATCCGAGTAGTCACATCGAATCATTTCCCAGGAGGTTAGCATCAGCCATGCTGGTGGAAGGCAACGAGCGGTCTCTCAGATGATTAATGGAGAGGAGTTTTAAAAAAAAATAGTTATAAACTAATTAATTATATCGTTTATCGATACATTTAACTGATATTTGAACAGGGTTCTGTTCCTTTTCCAAAAAATTCATCAAAACCCGAATACAAAAGAAGCATTTGCGATTGGTTGATTTAACTTAATATTAGATGTTAGCGCTCACAAAAGAAACGAAAATATTTCAATTAAAAAAAAAGTTCTCCAAAAATCATTTTTTAAATATAAAATAATCTAAATATTTACTAATTGAAAAGTTGCCTTGTCTGACTTCAACGTTTTAAAGTTTTAGAAAAAAAAGTTTTCTAATTTCATTAAAACAAAGGAAAGTCGGTGCTTAAAGCGAATAAATAATTAATAAAAAAAAAAGAAAGAAAAAAGACAGAAACAAAACAACCTTTCTGTCAAACAAGACTGCTGAGTAATAACTGTTTTAAGAAAGTACGGATGTACTCGGTCATTATCTATTCATAGCATGTCTATTATAATTATTTGTTTATGCTAATTACCATTGAAGTAAGTGGTGTGTAGCTGAAGTTTCAAAATCTGTATGCCACGCATATTTCCGTGGCCGACAATAGATATGACGTCAGAGTATCTCCCAACCAATGAGAATCGCTCGCGTCTACCTCCACAAAAACAGATGCAACATCAGCTAATAAGACACATTTCATTATCTTGAAAATAAAAGAATCTATTGTGAAATGCAACTACGGGATCTTGATACACAAATATTATATATATATATATATATATATATATATATATATATATATATATATATATATATATAATGTGCGTGTGTGTAAAAATATATAGAAAATAGGAAAGAACTCGTTAGGTAAATAATCCAAAGTTCTTTCGTATTTTTGTTATTATTTTTAAAAAAAATAGTGCTCGATACAAAAGTAGAGCATAAAAATAATTATTTATTTAAAAATATGATTCCTTCACTACATAAGAGTTCTCATGTTTCAAAACAAGAGCCGAAAACTACAATATAATTATTTGAATTAAAGTACCAAGCTCTGTTCCATCTTCAAGCGAAATTTTTTTTGGAAAGTCGGTGCCTAATTCTAAAAAAATTTTTTGGGGAAAGTCGGTGCCAAATTCCAAAACTGATATCGCAGTATGGCTTACGGAAGAGAATGCAGATATCTAAAGAGAAATAATGTAATTAGTGGTTATTAAACCTGAACTTATTGCTTTTGGTCAAGCTTTTTGGTTTGTTTTTACTGAATTAAAATTATACGGGGAAACATTATATTGCAAGAACTTCGGCACAAATATTTAGTATTAGTGTACTTCCTGTACTTTTTCGTGTATTAAATTGCTTTCTTTTTTTTAAATGAAGCAGCGTTTTGTAAATCGAAAGTAGGGACAGCCTCATTAAGGTAAATGCTGCCTGCATCGAGTGGTTTGTTTCGTAAAAGAAATATATGTTTTATGTTCGTTTACTTAAGTTCCTCGAGGTCTCTCCTGTCGAGGACGAGACGCATTATAGGTATTTTTTCCCATTTTGTCATTTAATTGCCAAATATTATTTGATTTTTAGAAATTTATATATCATTTTTTGTTACGTAGTCCTGGGTATGATGAAAAAATGCATCTGGTAGCAAAAAGGGTTCTGATCGGGAGTTTTTGAAGAGCATGGAACTATATATTTTGGAAAATTTTATTTGCAGAAATTTAGAATATTAATATATATAGAGTGAGAAGACATCTTTTCAATGACTTCAGTGGTAAAATATGATGTATTGATATTTTGTATAATATACGTCTGATGGCGAAACAGACGATAATTTATGTTGCCGCTCTTTTTCAATGAATTGGAAGCTGCAGACGACTCTTTTTTTAGCAGAGGATTTTATCCTCAGTCAGATATTTATCCTCGGTCGTTTAAGACGTTTTTTTTTATTCTGGCTCCGTGGTTAACTGATTTAATTAGCCACGTAAAATGAAGTGTTACCTTTAATAATTCGATTTACAATATCGAATTATTTACCTTTATAGAGTTAATATTTATTTTAGCTTTTAATAGCTATATTACTGGTTTTATTTAGGGGAGGGTGAGTTTTCGCATCGAATGGCTTTGTGAGGAAGTTTTATTAGCTTCGGTATAATTCCGTAGCTGAGATGTTTAAATCTGTGATACTTTGATGAGAAAATTTTATTAGCTTCGGTAGAATTCCGTAGCTGAGATTTACTATGAATTTCTGTTATTTCCAGGCCCACTTTAACCTAGGGTCGTAACACATGTTAGAGTCGTAGCTATGGGCAAATAGTTAATCCCAAAACTAAGACCAAAACACGATGAAACTGTAAAAATAAGTGTTTATCGTAAAAATAACAGCAATATATTTTTATATAAAAAAAATTACCAACAATACCCACATAGTAACAAATTGGAGCGACTTCACCAAAATCCGTTTAACATAATAAAAAACAACCAACATGAAAGAACTCTTTCATGACATTTATCCGTATAACATCATAAAAGTATGGAAATAAAAATGTATTCCAAAATATAACTTGGGCAAATATTCCAACATAAAACACGGCTATCTCCACATCTAGTAATTATGTCCATACAAACATGTATATGCACAAAAGCTGAGTATCATCTACCATGTACTCACTTGTGAAAGTAGAATAATATATATCATATTTTTTACTACTTCCAAGTTTCCAAGAAAATTTAAATTCGGTAATAAATGAATTCTTTGTTACACACACATGAGCATATATATATATATATATATATATATATATATATATATATTCTGTTTTGTACGTTATTTTTAATAAATACAATTCATTTAAATAAATGCTCTGGTTTTTAATTAAACAATATTTATTACATTTAGCGGCCTGGATGTTTTAAAAAGTTCGTAGAAAATATGCAATCTCCGACAGGGATCGAACCTGTGTCCTATACGGAACCGTCAATTGATATGACGTGCTATACTACTCAGCTACAGAGAAAGCGTCTGTTTAGCAAACTGCAAATATATGAGAGAGAGAGACGATAATCATGTTTTTGAAAAAAAAATGTCTACAGTTAACTCTAGGTTTCTACGTATAACCGTTGAAACACTATTGCCGTACGATGAACGAAGTTAAGCATTGTTGAGCCTAGTCGGCACCTAGATGAGTAAACGCTTGGAAATACCAGGTACTGTAGGCTTGGAGGTGTGAATGGTGTTATTCATAACAGCTCGGAATTGGAATTCGGAGGGCCAAGTTTCAATTCCAGTCCGGTTGATCATCTTCATTTTAGGCACAAATACCACTGGGAAACTGTATGAATCCTCTTCTTCTCCCGCCAGCTTTGAGTTAATTAGTCAGACCTAGCAGTAAATTATTATTATCTCTAGAAATCTAAATATAGGTTCTGGCTTTAAATAACCTGAAATAGGTTGATAAGCTGTAAATAATAAAAAAGAAACAAATGAATCAATTAACCTCATCTTCATTCATGACGTTTCGGTTGTTTTACGCTTCGGCCTTCTTCAGTAGCTTTACGTGAAACTAGTACAATCTACCTGGTGGACGAAATAAAGTGTTCGCTTCGAAATCCCAACAGATATCATCTGAATAAGACTGGAGTGCACAGCAGTCGAAACAAGATGAGGACGACACCCCGAACAATGTCAATAGTGTAAATAGTTACAATACCTCGTCTCGGAAAGATAGACATATGAACAAGCAAGCATAGTAAAATATAATTTCTTTGCAAAATATATCCTGATTACGAAGCCAGGAGGCGTTTAAAATAAACATATTTTATTGATTCACTTCTCGAAGCTACACTGTCATAGTTTTTGTTTCCTTTCGGATAATTACTGAAGAATCATTGGTTTCCTTCATTCAGTGTAAGATAAAAGGCACAGCAACACAACAGAAAAAAATCTCTTAAAATGTAATATGAAACCATAAGAAAAGAATTAGTAACGCGAAACCCAATTCACATTTTACTTGTGATTATCTCCCCTTTTAACGTGAGAATAATTGTATGACTGTGTGAGTGATCACTTTTCTCAAATGTCAGTTTTTGGCTACGTCTAATCACATTAATCTTCTTTCGCCCCTGCCATCATCATCATCATCATCATCAACAACAACAACTGGACGTTGAATCTTCCATCCAGCCACACTCACACCCTTATCCACTGCTCTAATCATGCCCTGGTCAATTCAAAGGCCACGCCATTAAATCAATCAGACAAAATTCAATCCAACATGGCTTCCTCACAACTCAGCCCCTGACAATTCCTAGTTCCATAATTAGGATTAATCGAAATCGCATTTACGGCTTAATTGGTCGAATCGAGAGAAAAAAAAAATATTCAAAATATTATTTAGAAATCTTTTTTCTAATTCAATTTTCTGCCATCTAACTTTTTTCATCAGTGATTATATCGTTGCCGTGTGCATTTCAAAATCGAGCGACGAAGAATATAATTCGTTTTATAACATTTTTATAAGTTCATTTATCTGTTTCGAACCAACTCTGTAATTTTCTTCAAAGGATAGAAATAAAAAATATTCACTTTCGTAGACAATTAAATTATAAATTAAACTGTAAATAAATCAGATTAAATTTGCTTTGATACATATTACTCATTCCTTGTTCTTCTAAAAAGTAGCTTTTTAAAAATATTTTTAGTGGAGTTTAATATATAATTGATTTATTATGAAGCTTTAGTTTAGATTTCTATATGGTTGTCAGTTATTAGGTTGAGTCATAAATAATTTCCATTTTGGGAGAATTATTATGAAGAAGAAAATTGATAAAAAAAGAAAACAGGAAATTGTTTAGGAATTAGCCTAATACGAATTTTATTACCATGGAAATACCGTTTCTACAAAAGGATGATGAGTTTTTATGATCAGTTTTCTGCGGGCAAAATATGGGGTTGCACTATATACAGGTAATATTTATGAAGAGGATCAAAATCATGCATTTTTGGTGAATGTTGAACTATACACAGATAATTTTTCTGGAGGCGTTTTAACGTTTTTTCATGCAAAAAATCCAGGTGTCATACAATACAAGTCGGCTTATACACGAGTATATACGGGATTCAAATCTGTACTTTAGTAGAATACACAGGAGGGGGGTACTTAAAAGTTGTTGGTCCGACCCATTTCTCAGAATGGCCAAATAGAATTTTTTATGAATCCTGTCTTAGCTGAACCGGGGTTTTTCAGAAACCACTTTATTTATATATTTGAATAGGAGTTTTCTATATGCTTATTGAATGTTGACTTTTATATGAAGGTCATCCGCTCGTTGCCAACCAAGAAAATAGGGGGCCAAGTCTGTTCTGTCATTTACCTGTAGCTGAGATTGACGCCTTTCTCAAGGTTAAGAATATAACGAACAAGACAGGGATTCACACTCGGCTCTTTGATTTCTCAGTCCAGGCCGTTATTTATTATAACAGCCTCAAAACGAAACATTCGGCATTTGATATTCGAAAGTGAGTGCCAATCGAGGTACTCATTCTCTCTCTCTCTTACACATACACACACTCCCTCTGATACTCATTCTCACATACACTCACAAACTCTCTCTCTCTCTCTCTGACAGTCCTTCTCACATACACGCACTCTCTCTGACAGTCCTTCTCACATACACGCACTCTCTCTGACAGTCCTTCTCACATACACGCACTCTCTCTGACAGTCCTTCTCACATACACGCACTCTCTCTGACAGTCCTTCTCACATACACGCACTCTCTCTGACAGTCCTTCTCACATCCACGCACTCTCTCTCTCTCTGACACTCCTTCTCACATCCACGCACTCTCTCTCTCTCTCTGACACTCCTTCTCACATCCACGCACTCTCTCTCTGACACTCCTTCTCACATCCACGCACTCTCTCTCTGACACTCCTTCTCACATCCACGCACTCTCTCTCTCTCTGACACTCCTTCTCACATCCACACACTTTCTCTCTCTCTCTGACACTCCTTCTCACATCCACGCACTCTCTCTCTCTCTCTGACACTCCTTCTCACATCCACGCACTCTCTCTCTCTCTCTGACACTCCTTCTCACATCCACGCACTCTCTCTCTCTCTCTGACACTCCTTCTCACATCCACGCACTCTCTCTCTCTCTCTGACACTCCTTCTCACATCCACGCACTCTCTCTCTCTCTCTGACACTCCTTCTCACATCCACGCACTCTCTCTCTCTCTCTCTCTGACACTCCTTCTCACATCCACGCACTCTCTCTCTCTCTCTCTGACACTCCTTCTCACATACACGCACTCTCTCTCTCTGACACTCCTTCTCACATCCACGCACTCTCTCTCTCTCTCTCTGACACTCCTTCTCACATACACGCACTCTCTCTGTGTTGTAGAGTGGTTTCACAGTGGAGGCTTGTATTTTGTACTAAGTCGGTCCTAAAATAGGTTCGACGTACAAAACGTTAGGAACTTGATATAATAGGTAATGACGCAGAGTAATCTAGTTGTGGTCGCTGATATTTTCGTATTCGACTAACTGTCGTCCGACATCGACTGATTCACCCCGTTACTCTTAATACTCCTACTTATTATAGGTGGGAGAGTCCATTAACTATAGAATAGGTGTGTTCCTCTATAATACTCTGACACATATGCTCACATACACGCACTCGCTCTGACACTCATTCTCACATACACGCACACTCTCTCTCACATACATTCACGGACACACTCTCTCTTTCATATAAATAGACACACACTCTCTCACTCACGCTCGTTCTCACATACATAGACACACACTCCTTCACACTTATTCTCACATACACAAAATTTCACACTCATTTTCACTCACTCTCACACACACGCACATTCTCATATTCTGTCACACACGCACACATTATCACACACATTCTCACACAAGGGAAACTATATAAATAAATATGTAAACATTAAAGCCATAGAATCTTATTCAAATTATTTACATTTCGGAATTAAATAACCCATGGAGTTCGAACTGCCGTTAAATGAAATCAACCAACCATTCAACCACCACTCCATTTACACAAGCTTGCACGAGAATTGACTTATTATTTCCCTTTTCTTCTCTTGCCTTCGATATTTTCCTGTGAGTGTTAAATTTTCTAATCACGCTGTTTTCATTATGTGTCCCAGAAATATCAATTTTGTCTTTCTTATTCTTAAAACTTCCTCATTGTTTCCATGGACTGTCCTTGTTATTTACAACATCCTTCTGTAAAAGCCACATTTCTGTTGCCTCAAGTCTCCTCTTAATCTGTGTAGAAACTATCCAGTATTCACTGCCGTATCGGAAGATTACTATTACAACTTAGCAATTCATCATTATTTTGAAAGAAAACATATTTTTCTATCAGTTTTTTTTTAATTAAGATTTTGGAAGACATTTTCCTCTTCCTAATGGGTCTTCGGATTTCGAATTTACTATTTCCATTGTCTGTTTTAACGCTTCATAAACAGTTAATTTACCCCACTTGGTTGATTTTAACATCTCCCGTTTGTAGCTCACAAAGTGTCTTTTCAAGCTTGCTGACAACTATATCCATTTTTAAAATGTTGAAATTGAAAGGAAAAAATGAAATTAATTTAAATTTTAATGCGCCTCACTATTTTTAATCATTTAATCACAAGCAAGACGTGAATGCTACGAGTACACAGGAGATTACAGACAGTGAAAGATAGAGAAAGGAATGATTATAGGGAGGATTAAGGAAATGACAAAAGATGAAGGGGATTCAAGAAGACAGAAGATGGCGATTGACGTTACATTTTAAATTTTAGAGAGTTCTACAGACGAGGAGTACGAGAAAAGATATGGTTGGAATAGAATTATCGGCGGCACTTAGCTAATTCAACAGTAAAAAAGAGTGGGACCTAGACGCCAGTAGCCCGCTTAAATTCATGTAGTCGGGGCACCAGGGAAAAAAATCTCTTCAGGGCAGTTGCCATGGAAATATTTGTAGAAAAGACAGAGAGATGCCATCATTGAGAAAATGACTGAAGTCGAGATGCCAAGTCAGGGCCGATTACATTACAGATTCTTTTTTGGATTTTATCAAGAACCTCGAGATCAATAGCAGGAGCACGAGACCAGATATGGCGGCAGTATTTAACGAATAGTCGATTTGTCAATGTGCAAGATGGACAGAAAAAAAAATAAAATAAACTTCCATGATACAAAAGCAGAATCTCACAAACACATTAACCTAATTTGATTTATTTATTTTTGTTTTTCTTTGTTTTTGGGGTTTGTTTTTTTTGGGGGGAGGGGGGTGTTGGAGGGTGTTTGGGGGGAGATTCTACTGAAAAAAACCTTCTGCAAAAATATTGATTTTCTTTATTATTATTTTTTGGATAGCCTCCTTTAAACATTTATTTTATCAATTTGTCTTTCTTGTAAAAAAAAAAGACATCGAAGTCTTTTCTTTTTTATTTTCTCATTCCTGTCGGCACAAATCCGTACTTGTAATTGTCACTTCTGGACTTGGGGTCGTGTTTTACGTCTGTAATTATGCGGGTTCAGGTCCATGTCTGAGTTAATGTCTATAAAAACGCCTGATGGGAACAAATGTAAGTTTGTCGTGTCTGGATTTGATGGCGTTCGCTTGGGTAGGCATAGTTATTTTAATGTATGTAATGTGTTTTACGAATTCGATAAGAATGTCATGCTTTATTTAGGAGACAATTGGCTCGGGGGGGTTTACGGCGCAAATTATTTTTGTTTCTAGTGCCAAAAATGTGATGGTATTGGAATAGAGTGAGATAGAATTATTAACAGACAGTGAACAATCGAAAGTCGTCAGAATTAGATAAATATGAAGAAACTGGACTACATAGAAATAAGGCAAAGCCAGACAGATATGAATGAACGGAGAATCAGATCAAAATTTGAAGAAACCAAGTTGCAAATATCAAAAGATTTGAACTAATATAACAAATCAAGAGTTGATGCGGATATGTAAAAACAAACCCTACCAAAATATACCTACCTTAACAAAACTGTGTACAATACCTATCAATGATGTGCAGAGGTTACGTGATGCCCTGGGCCTGTTCCTTGCTTATATGCCCTTAAGACTCGAGTAGAGGGAGAGCCTATAGGGTCTAGTGCTGATAAATGTGAATCAGGAAGACATTTTAAATATGTAAAGACATATACAATATGAAATAATAACTTTATTCAAATTAAATATAAAATTACATGTCCTTCCGTTATGGATTCCCGGGGCACTCGCACATACTCCCCCCCCCCCCGTTCTGCCCCTACCGATGCCTATAGAATTAGGAAACCCGAAATGGGAAAACCAAGCCGAGCCATGTATTAGGTTGATGCAAAAATAATATCGTTTTTTGACGTAGTTTTTAACGTCAAAAACGATATTATTTTTGCACCAACCTAATAATAACAAAAACAGCTTGAGAAAAAGAACAATAACCGAAACTTCACGCCAAACGGGGTTTTGAGATATAACGTATCCGAGTATGCCTTATTGCAAGGGTGGTTAGTCAGTCCCTGTTGCAGATACCTGATAAGGTATAGATGCTTGTGTTAATACCCACAACCAAGCAGACCTTACTTAATTTCTGGAAAATATTACATCATCTGAAAGTGTCAGTACACACTACCATAGCTGGGACCCTAACAGCTGCTACAACTTCGGGTCATGCCTAGGAACAGCAGCAAATAAGAGGTATTTCTATGCTCCTCACTAAAACTTCCCCATTAGAGTCCTTGCTGCTGGTTGTAGTTTATCGTCACATTAAGGTTGATTGGTTGTTTTCAGTGGGTCATTTAATGCCAACAAAATTTTTGAAATAGATTCATAGCGATAGTTTGGTAATGTATACATGTATATTTGAACCATTTTTTAATTATTCATATTTATTAGTACAATCCAACTTCTTTTAGGAAATTTACAGTCTTATTTTTGTAAAAAGTGTTGTTTTTTTTTAAATTACTCACTTGGTAATATTTTGTTCGCACTACATCAAAATCTACAAACTCTAACAGTATATGTTTCCCTGTATATTTCTCTTGGCATGTAGTGCATATTGGAGATTCTATGACCT
>OZ010595.1:67067309-67112337 GCA_963932145.1 Acanthosepion lycidas
TATATATATTATATATATATTATATATTATATATATTATATATATATTATATATTATATATATATTATATATATTATATATTATATATATATTATATATATTATATATATATATAATATATATATTATATATATATATTTTATATATATTATATATATTATATATATATATATATATATATATATTATATTATATATATATTATATTATATATATATTATATTATATATATATTATATTATATATATATTATATATATTATATTATATAACGCCCACCCAAAAAGGAAATAAGTGTCTGTTTCATCCTGACGTGATGTCAGAATCAACGTTTGGATGAAAAGATACACACACATACACACATCCAATGGGCGAAAGAAATTGACGAAAATAGGATGTTACGGATGCGAGATGAAGTGTCGTGTTTCCATGAAAGGTTTAAGAATAAAGTTACCAGAGTAAAATCTGAACAATAAGGCTAAATTGTACACACAAGTCTCGGGATTCCAAATGCAATTGGCACTGTATTCTCTTTTTTTCTCTCAATCTTATTTCGTCTTTTAATGAGGGCATGCCCACCCTTCCTCCTAGAAGTTTCTTGGTTGCTTTTAATCGTGGACCAAGTCAGATATCTCACTTCATCAACATTGAGATGACAAGTCTTGTTCTGGTAAATTGATTCGGTAATTCTATAAGTTTTTAGATAAACCACTTTGTAAGGTGTGGGCTGTTACTTGTGAGTACAATTCTTTGTATTTCTTTAAGGCATGAACTATCAGGCATTCCTTCAAGGAGTCTATTGGAAATCTTTCCTATCAATCCGAGTGCTCCAACTATAAATGGAATTACTGATGTCCACATGTGCCACATTTTTGAGATTTCGATTTCCAGGTCCTTTTATTTTGATAGTTTTTGAAGATCCTCAAAGATATGTTGTAGTCTGCAGGAACTGCCATGATAATAAGGAGGCAAATTTTGTCTCTGCAGTCTCTAATCCCGATGTCAGGGCGATTAGCTTTATTATTGTTGTTGTTATCTGCAAATTGCCACGGTAGTGGAGTGAGTTTTTCAGCGCTTTCTCAGTGGTTCAGAATTCACAGGTATCTTTCTCTTCAACTAGGTACCCACAGAGCTGGACCGTCCTGGGTATGACGATAAACTTTCATCTGCCTCCTAGGTAAGACCATAAACTACGTCCAGCAGCAAGGCCTCTGATCAGGAGGTTTTGAGGAGTGACGAACCCCCTCTTAATTGCTGGTGTTCCCAGGTCCACCCTGACACTGGGTGGTAGCACCTGTTAGGGTCCCAGCTATGGGAAAATAGTTAACCTCAAAACTGGAGTCAAAATAGGTTTTGAGGCTGATATGCCGTAAAAAACAAGAAACCAAACCACAAAGATGGAGGACTGAGACTACTCTGCTATTTAATCCATATCTGGTGGGGAAAGATAAGATAGATTCATGCATCTGTAAATGGGAAGATAATGTAACAGATTTAGGGTGAAATTACTTCTGATTGCTGCTTCAACATTCCGCACAATATCTGTTAATCTATCCACGCTTCCTGAGGAGATGCAGTTGGTGTGGAAAACATAAGGTTGATGAAATATTCCTACATTTCGTCAAAATCTTTTATTCATAAAAATTCACGACGTCTGTATTGACTTATCAACATATATCCCTTGTCTATTATAAGTTTATACCCTCTATAATTAAATACTAATTATGTCCATGATCATATAAAATGTAACATTGAAACGATCAAGTAAATAGTATTACTTAATTCAACAATAATACTAAGAAACTGCTGGAATATTAATAAGAGTTTCTGCCATTTGATCCCTAGTTAAATGCTATTCTTTATTTTACTATACTGTCATGTCACTTAAGGGGGTAAGCGATCATAACTCACAACAAATTGCTTTTCTTTATTATCTGTGAATTCTCATTTATATTTGGGAGATGTAATGGGATGGTTTTCCCATTTCCTTCTTAACAATTCGTAATTAGTAAAATTTCATCTTTTATAATGGATGCTATCCGAAGTTAGCGACCCAGTCTATCCTGCTATTTAATTACAAGACGTGATGAAGAAAAGATGGATGCATGCCTTTACCAAGTGTAAGAAAATGAAAGCAATAGACTAGGCTTGGATTTGAACCCGCCAATTTTTATTTTCCACGACAATATCTATTATCCTGTTCGCACTTTTATATGCTGTCTTTTCAGAACATGGATTTCCACCTCTTCTCTTTTATTGCTCTGAATAACATTCGATTTCTGGTTTTTCATCTTTCTTTGTATTTTTTAATGTCCATTCACCCAACTCAATGATTTTCTCTTTATCATAATTTTTCTTTTACAAATTTTTTTAAAACTTTGCTGACGTCCCTCTCGTAGTTTTACTCTTCAAACTCCTATTTCACGAACCACGAAATGTATCCCCTTGACTTTTCCCTTGAAATTAATTCTCATTTTCAAAAGTCCCTTATGGATTTCTCTCTTAAATGTGTACATCTTTTAACAAACGGCAGTAATTTTTTTTCTGTTGGCATCCTTGTATCAATCCTTCAACTTTACAATGAGGAGGCGTGCAAGAGGAGAGCCCAGCAGTCTGTATTCTCTCTTCTCGTATCCTTAAATACAACAAAGAGAAAATTACAACAATACAAAAATGTTGTCCTCTTACTTTGGCATACTCAAACTGGAATAAAAACATAAAAAGAAAATAATTGTTGCGAGAGGAAAAACATTTAAGAGAAATTATTTCTTTCAGGTTCCCATGGGTCAATATTAGTCAAAGACATAAAAAAATCTCTTGTTGATTTGGGATATCAAGGGATTTCAATCAATTTGATCTAAAGTCGGTAAAAAAAGAGAAAAACAGAATTGGGAGAAACGTCGAATGGAAATGAAGGATAATTTAAGCAAATCTGATTTTTTTTTTTTTTTTTTTTTTTTTTTAACCAATAAAAGGTTAATGATTTTTGTGGAAGAATAGACTGGTACATTTTCCCGCGAAATTTTTGCCTTTTAGCGGGAGTTTCGCCGGTGAAAAATCACGACACGATGGTTGTTATTAGTGTTACCCGACTTTAAATATTCAAATGTTGTACGCATGCGTGTAGATAGATATTGACAGAGGGGAAAAGAAACAGATGAGACGAAGCCGAGTTTGAATGCCATGAAGTCGGTGAAAGAATAAAATTGAACGGTCAGGAAAAGGGAGATATATTAATTCGATGGCGGTCTTAATACGTTCAGTGGTTGTGCTATAGGTAGGTGTTTAAATACTAACCAAAAATTTGAAAGCAGATTTTAAAGGAAGGCTCTGATTATTAAAGATGCCTGGTGAAAGAAAATCTTCTCTTGTTTGTGGATGTGGATTAAATATCGTCAAATGTGTGTTTGCGTGCGCGCACACTATTATATAAAACAATGTGTTATTTTATTTCATAGTTACGCCACTTACCTTCTTATACTTAGAATAAAACTGAATGTTTATTTAATATCAAGAGATATTACCCGAAACTAATAAGCCAGTATGCCTCTTGATACCATCAGAAAATATTAATAAGTAGAAAGAACAAGTTGCTTATATACCCGGTGTGAAAGCAAAATTGTCCAATTGTTAGAATAAACTATAAAATGTTGTATCTTAGAAATGATTAAAGATATCTTACTGGCTTTCTCCGCGATTTTTATAACACTATTTTGACACTAGTTTGAGAAATAAGAATTTACAATTACTTTCTAAGCTTAACAGAAGTATCGTGATGAAATCGATCATAAACGAAAATATGTTCATACTTAATTAACCATAGCTAAGGATCGGAAGCTCATGAAGTTTGAAATAAAGTTAAAATATATATGCATTATTCCAGAATCATTTTCAAACTTATTCAAGATGATCTTCGCCCTCTTTAACCTTCTAACTTTCTGTCCTGGTGTAACAAGTTGCCTCACAGGTTTCAGCTACGATTTCATTTTCATTTTTCACTGCTCTTTGGACTGTCATAGCTGAAACTCCTCTCTCATGTGCCAAACATCTTACGAATTGAGTTGTATCTTTTCTAATTGGTATCTTTAGCTCTATGTTGAAATTATCATCCCTTTTACTGTTGAGAACTCATAATCCAGATTTCCTCTTTACTGTTCCCTTTTTTTAAACTTATTTACCGTTCTCTTGACGGTTCTCGTATGGACATTGAAGATAGAAGCCATAGTAGGAATATTGGTACTAGTAATCAAAGCCTGAATGATCTTTTTCTTCTTATCATTGCTCAGTTAAGAAGACACAAACCGATTTTAACCTGTTCCATTTCTAGCTGAATAACTCAAAGGGTTTTTCAGTGATTCTTACAACAAATGGTGTCAAGATGGCTAAACGTCTTATGTGAAAACCTGGAAAAAACTCAATCAGTTTAGCGATTTTTTTTTTTTTTTTTATATTAATTGACCCATGCTGTTAAGCGATTTGGATAATTTTGTTGTTACGTTGTTTTTCTCTAGATTAGCATATAACATTATCAGAAAGATATGTAACAAATCAAAACTGTTTATGGATTAACGTTTAGAGGGCTAGGACAAAAATGTCTCTGACGAGGACACCAGAGGCCTTCAAGAAGTAGCTGAAGCGATACAAAAGTAGGTTGAAGTAGGAGACTCCATATTTTTAGTATTTGCTTTTTTTTTATTGTTTTCAAATAAATAAATGCCACTCCTGAATAATTCACAAAACTTCTGCAGTGTAACACGAATACGTCCTGTGATGTCATATAAACAGCTGAAGAACTAAATTTAAAAAAAAAAATTGCTTCTCAATTCACACTAATTTTTTTTTTAAATCTAAAAATAAGCCGCTGTAAAAAGACTCGATTTGTGTTGTTCAGAATTCTTTATTCTTACAAAAGATATTTATTTGAGCAGTAGAACCAAAAGTGTCTGTGTATTTGTTTTTATTTTTTTTACTAGAAAAAACCGGACACGAAAAAGCAAATTCATCAGTCGCCATCTTAAAATCGTCTGAATATACTGTAAAGAAATTTGTCCACATTTTTCTGTCTGAAATTATCGATGCAAGAACGGTTATGCCAAAGTCTCTCTGTAAATGTTAAATACTCATGTTTTTATTTTATTTTATTCAATGTATTTTTTCCAAAGAATAAATTGGTTTATTGTATAAGAATTCGTTTTAATTTCTGGATAAATTAATTTATTTTTATTTATAGCTTTATATGTAAAATATCTATTTGCATAACTACGTGGATTGAAATGTCGTCCTTCAGACAAAAGGCTTCTTTTTTTTTTTTCTTAATTTTAAATCCGTAAGACTGCGTCGAGGTGGCAATTTGAATTGATTGGTTCTTATTTTCGTCACTGGTTACATTTCCATGATTGTTTTTTCTTCGTAATTTTTAATTTGCGCTATTTGAAAATTAATTACATTTCTCCCGTCTCATTCCTAGCCACTAATTCGTCGTGTCAATTATAATGGCGTCGCCCTCCCCGGAAGAGAACTATTTCCAGCTAAATCTCGCCGTAAATGGACAACGGTGAGCCGAGGGCAGAATTAATATTATATCACGTTGAAATATGCAAATTAGACACTTTTAATTGTACCCCTTGCGGATACGACACAAAACTACTAAATCGAAGGAAGTTTCTATCATCATTAAAGGGTGGTCCGAAAGTCCTGTCATTCCTTAGTAAAACGTAATGCGAACAATTGAAGTAGTAATATACTAATACAAAGCACATCTGCTGGATTCAGGTATTCACTTTGATTGACCTTGTCCCACATCCAGAAGGTCCGTACGAAGACCATCGTTTTCGTGGCAGCCATCTGAAATAGAAAATTATATTATTTATAGGTGACAAAACTTTCGGACCACCCTGTAATATGAAGACAATTACAATATTTTTCTTCTCCCCATCCACCATTTTCTGCACCGATAACCGAAATGCTACCTGAACATATCTTTCTCTGCTTTCCCGATTTCACGTCCCTTAAACACGGGTTTAAAGGACTTATAGGGGCACGACATTTATTACAGCCGTAATAGCAGGGCAAGATAGTCTGACAGAGCCCAGCCATCTCCAAGCTGGTTTCGATTCAGTTTTTCTTCATCTACGCTGGTTACCAACCACAAACTATAAATTCCAGTGGTATAGCGATGGATTCATACCATTCTTAAAGATATTTGCGCGTAAGTGAATATTACGAATTCAAGAGAAATTCGAACACTTTTCTGATTTCTTATCCTAAGTTGATTTTCATTACACCACCGCGCATCCAATTTCTCTGCTCTACTCACATCAAAACTTTTCTATGTGTGATTTTTTTTTTTTTTTTTATATATATAAAAAAAGCACCTTTTCTAGCACAATAATACAAATTTTCTTTCTTCTAAATATTTATTCTAAGCACCTCCTGTGTATTTTTTATTCTTTTACCCCAAGTAATGAAAAGATACCACTAAGGCACAGCGGGGGGATAAGGAATGAAAGAGAATCCTGGCTAACCCCCACGAAGTGACCTCAATTGCACAGTTGCTCAAGGGCCATCGCGAAAGAAATGAATTACGACCAAGAAGCTTAAATATTTCTCTAAATTAAAAAGTGGTTGATTTGCGCAAAAACTTTACCCACAGCTTTTATCAAAATGTTTTGAAGGAATATCTGTGACGGGATACTTTTATTCAGCTATCTGAGCTTTATTTAGCAGAAAACCACAAGTATAGGGTACCCTGTGAGGATCCAGTTCCTTAGACCAAACTAATGATCACTCAGACTCTCTCGCAAGCCATGATACCACACCGAGGCGCTCTGTACGAGAATAATGTTGAACGTCGAATGAGGTGAAAACTAATGTCTAATCAGAAGGTTTTTTTTTGTTTTTTTTTTTTTAAATTCCCTCTCTTGACAGAATTCGAAATTACCTGTGTGTCTCTCTTATGCCCCCCGGACGCATTTGTTAACTGCCCTATTTAATGCCTAAATATTTGCCTGATTAAATCAAGGGATATATCTAGACTTGCGTACAGCAACACGTTATTGCATTAAAGAAGCAATTTATGACAGAGAAAAAATATTGGCATTTGTGTGCCCCCTTAGAAATGTGACAATCTGGGAATTTTCGGATGCGTTGAAGCTTATAATAGATTTATTTTATTTTCTCGTATTGGATTTACGTTGGAAAAAATTTAGGGCTAATCTCAAGGGAGAGTGTATGAAAAAGTTTCCAAAAGTTAAATGATGTCCGTTTTCCCCAAGTTGCTCCGTCTCTCGATATAGAAGTTTGGATTTTTGTTGTGTTAATTTCATTCAATCATAAGTTTTTGATTTAACTCACAAGTGCGAGCAGACTAGTCTATATTAGATGATATTTATTCATGATAAAAAAGTCTACGTTCTCAAGCCGGTATTAAGAACAAGAGTTGATTAAGGATAAAGCTATTAACTTAGAGTTCCTTTTACGCATGAACCAAACCAACAATATTTTTTCTCATTCTTGACAAAAATGCATCCTTTTCTCTGGTTTCTTTCTTTGTACCACCAGGATTAAAAAGAAACCCTCCTAAAACACAGGCAAAGTTTTCATAAAAGAAGTACGTGAAATAGCCAATTTGTGTACTAGAATTTTTTTTTTTCTTAGTACCAATGTACGACATTCAATCTATGAAACCTAATTTTTATTTCTGTCGTCATATGGGAACTTGATGTTGGCTTTCTCTAGATTCCACACGTTCAGAAAGTCTTGCTTCTTTTACAGTTCCTTTTAGGCTTTGCAGTATTTCATGAGTTTTTCGAAACGTTCTCTGGTAAGTTAGCGACAGCTTTCCTCTGTTTCTCTTCACAGTGAGAATTAAATTCCCCGAAAACTCCTTCCTCATCCATAATAGTTGAACTGTTTTGTTCTACTTGACGAAAACTGTTCATTATTTTTCCTTTAATGTTTGCTTATGTGTTAAAGGTTATAGTGATCTTTCTAAGCGTATCTTAGATGTGGCATAAGGCTGAAATTATGAGGCAACCAATGAGGATCGAACTCAGTCGTAATTGATTTAGCGAGACGAGCTTATTAACTATTAGACCAAATCGAAATATCCATATTTGTTACATGCTATGTCAGTTAATAATATCCTTAATATGAATCTCTGATGGTCGTCTCTCAGTCGCTTCAAATCTTTTCTTTTCTTTGTAATACAATTGTCCAGGCTTATTGTCATCTATAAAATTGTAACTAAGATTGCTCATGTTGATTTGATAAAAATGAATACTTGGAGCAGTATTATATATATATATATATATATATATATATATATATATATATAATACGTATTTTTCCGTGCGCCCAATTGAATGCAATACGACATGAGACCGGAATTAAAATTGGAGTTCAGTAGGTAAAAGAAGAAAAATTGCTTATGCATTTTCTCGTTAGTTCGCCTTTGGTACCAAAGTACCAAATTAAATTATGCAATATCTCTATGCGATAATCCACTGTGAACAGGATGCGCTCGTAACGTAGGGGATATCGCCACAGAAAATGAGATGGACTCCAGACGAGACCGTTTCTGGAGCTATGGCACAAATACCGTTTAAAATTATGAAGCCATATCTCCCCACCACCCCAGGCAGCGGTTAATATCAAAACAAACTGGCATTAGAGCATTGTGTCTCATGGAAAATGAAAATTCAAAGTTCAAGACCGGACAAAAGAGGAATAGACTCCGTCAGGTTGTCTAGCTACATCACTGCAGTTACTGTTACAGCACCCCTGTTATTATTATGCATTATTGATTGATTCGTATTTTGACGGATATTTTTAAGTCTACGGTTCACCCTGTACAAGGTCTGGTGGGCACTTGCCACATTAAGAGACAATTTATACGTGTAGGAGGAGAACATAACGGCTAACTCTCGACTTAAACCCACAGTGGGTTATTTAATGATTATACATATTTCTTATTGTAAGAGGTCGCTAGCAGTACCCACTGATACCCTTTCGAAGCACTGGCCGTTTCGACACTGTTTACATCGAAGGGAAAAAAGGTTTCAACGTAATTTGACCGAACGCATCTTGTGATATGACGTGAACATCGCGTGAGAGTGAAACTCGAGTTACGTGAATCTTTCATAGGATTTAACGCTGTTAAGTCTTTTTTTTTTTTTTTGCTCGGTCTAATCAGTCTAGGCTTCGAATACTTTACTGAGTAGATAAGTTTGCCTTTAGGCATTTTTTTTTTTTGTTTTTTGTTTTGTTTCTTTCGTTCTTCTTCAGTATTGAAATTTTTATTCGAAAATGTAACTGGATAAATATTTTAGGTTTTGGTAAGTTGTCCGTTGTTTCCATCAACGGCTTTTGTTTTTGTTATATGACATTAGTGATCAGTATAGATATTTCCAAAAGGATATAAATCTGTTAGAAATAGAGCAATAATTATTCTTAAAAAAAAACGCACAAACACTAAAACTTCATGAGGTAATAATTTATTTCATTCGGGTCGTAAAAACGGCCTCAATTTATCAGACCTTCAGATCCAAAAGGAAACAGAAAATATTTCTCCAGGTTTAAATAACAAAGGAGAAATATTTTCTGTCTCCTTTTGGATATGAAGGCCTGATAAATTGAGGCCGTTTTTACGACCCGAATGAAATAAATTATTAACTCATGGAGTTTCAGTGTTTGTGCCTTTTATAAGTATAATACACACACACACATATATATATATATATATATATATATATATATATATATATATATATATATATATAGTGTGTATTTGTTTATATGTGCAGAAAATAAATAATTAAAATTTATGTCTCCTTATTTCTTTCTTTTGCAGGTAAGTGTATGTTTCTGTTGCAAGCCTCTTTCGTCTGCCATTCTAAAACAGAAAATCTCGAATCTTTCTACAACGCATGGGTAAGTTGATGTCTTGTCAGAATTACTGAAAACGACCAAAAATTAAATCTAATACGATTTAAATATTTTTTGAAGATTAAAAAAAAGCGGTGAACGTTAAAATACGAAAGAACATTAAAAAAAAATAGAATCACTGCTTTAATTTCAGAGATCCAATATGGACGTCACTGCTACTAAAAATTATCCAGAATTCGGCTGGTTAAGCGAAAGCGATCGATACTTTAAAATCAAATGAGAGAGACAGACAAAATCACTGACGGGAAAGTGCAAAAAAAATCGGTGTATGTTCGTGGAAAGGGTTTAAACTCTCTGTTTAGATGAAGAGAGTCATTAGGTTTATATTGAGACCTTTCAGAGCAACATTTTGATCCGAGACTTTATTTGTTAAGCAGAGTTCTTTCTTTCCTTCTTTTCTTTCTCCCTTTTCTTTCCTTCTTTTCTTTCTCCCTTTTCTTTCCTTCTTTTTTTTCTCCCTTTTCTTTCCTTCTTTTCTTTCTCCCTTTTCTTTCCTTCTTTTCTTTCTCCCTTTTCTTTCCTTCTTTTCTTTCTCCCTTTTCTTTCCTTCTTTTCTTTCTCCCTTTTCTTTCCTTCTTTTCTTTCTCCCTTTTCTTTCTTCTTTTCTTCCTCCCTTTTCTGTCTTTTCTTTCTTCTTTTCTTCCTCCCTTTTCTTTCTTTCTTTCTTTTCTTTGTCACTTTTCTTTCTCTCACATTTTTCGTTTTCTCGTTCTGTTCTTTTCATTCTTCATCTTCATATTTAATGGTAATATTGCTAAATTTAACGATATTTTATATCAGGAATTTTTTTTTTTTTTGTTATTTAATCAAATTGAAATCTGAAAAAGTAAATTCTGAAGAGCCCTTAAATGCTCCGGTTCTTAATTGAACACTGAAATATTTGAAGATGTTTTTAAATTCTCAGAAGTTTTCTCATTTTTTTTATCGTTGACGTCTTCTCTCCTAAGTAATTTTTAACAAAACCTTCTTCTGCTTTTCTCTTTTAGATTCCCTTTTTAGACGATTCATTCTTCAGCCCTTGAAATAAACTACGATAACTTAGTATAAAATCTCCAACTCTTCCGAGATTTCCAGGAAATGCATTAAACTCTACATTACCATTTCGATTGCAGATAAATTCAGTTTGCTGTTAATTCATTTACATTAGCTGGTAATGTTTCTAATTTCTCGTGTGTTGTGTCTTTAAAGATCGTGAATGTTTATGGCTCTCCACAATTTCTTGTTTTCTGTTCCTCGAAGTAACTTTTTATCTTTTATCATCCATCATTGCTATCATGTGCTTTATTCTATGCATTTACTCAACCACTAAAGCAAATGACTTACTGTTTTTCCTTGCTTCTCTTGCCTTTGTCCTGTGGGTGTTAAATTCTCCAAGTCTTCTTTTTTTTTCATTTTGTGTCCAAAAGATTTTATTCTCTTTCTGACTGTTAGCAACAGTTTTTTTTTTCTTATAGTTTCTACCACGATTCAAACTTTCTTGTTTCTCATATGCATTGTTTTTGGTATTCCCAGCATTAGCCGGAAGATCAGCTTTTCAATTCTCTTCTTCTCCTGTAATGAACTTCTCAAGCATGTACTGCCGTATAGAATATCGGGTACTGAAGGACAATGTAGGATTCTTGTATCCCATTTTTAACGATAATTTTAAATCTCCGAGAAAAAGCAAACAAAATGGTTTTGCCAAACATAAATCAGACTGAAAATAACGTTTTCAGTGGCCTAACGAGTAGGCGTCATACAGGGAAGACGAGCTCTCCTGGTATGGATGCAAGTCAGTTTCGTCGAAATATACACATTCGCTGCTTGCTTGGCTGTTTGAAACCTTACACAATGACAGCTGTTAGTTACCATTAGAAATTGATATATAGGACTAACTATGATTTATATATATATATATATAATCTAGGAATAAAGCGTCGCTGCCGACACTTGATTTTGAACATAAATCGCCAGCGAACAAACAAAGGCGATCCCATTGTTGAATTGTGTAGACCATGTAACCATAGAAGAAACGCATATGTATGGGTAGCGTGTGTCTAATTCATCGCTATCTCTAGTCTATCCTCTATACTATATGAATCACCAAATCTACTTTATCCTCCATTAATATATGGACCGCTATACGGGTTATCGTGCAAGTAATATTAGTGCATCTCACACCAGTATTGTTCAATGGCGTTACTCTAGTGGTATCTGCGATTACAAAGTCTCTACTACAACGAGCATTACGAAAGTGACAACGAGTATACGTTGACATTACAAAAGGTTCAAACGAGTATTCGTTGACATCACAAAAGATTTATTTTGGCAAATAATATTAAATTTAATTAAACTTTTACTACCTCTTTGGATATTTTATTCTTTACTTAAGGCCATCTCGCTTTTTGTTTCGAAATACCTTTAGAAGTATCTTTATACGACTTCGTATGTTTTATTTTGGTAAATAAAAGTATATTTGAACATCTTATTAAATCTTATTAAGGAAAAATACGTGTTTTCTAATAGGATTTCTCGAATATTCAAGCCGGTAGACGAAAATAAATAAATATACTACAGTGTAACCCGGATATAAGAGAGTTGTCGGGACCGGAGAAGAAGTCTCTAATATCCGGGTTTTGTTTATTATATATACATTAACACAGGCTCTAATTCGGGACCAGAGAAAATCTCTATTATATCCGGGTCTCTCTTATATCCGGGTTACATTGTATTTAATAAATAAACGGAAGTTTACTCAAATACGAGTATCCACGAAAACTAACATTTGAAGTAATAAACATTCTCTTTGTTTATGTTTCGATACGAAACATTGCAGGTACGAAAAAAACCTAGAGATTCTATGCCCGAAAGAGTTTCGCTTGAAAGCGCTAAATTTGGCCTCACGTAGCCGACTGCTCTTCGTGGCCAAGTTGCTGTACGTTAGTTTTTAAATTTCTGGCCTTTTTTCTTTTCTTTTTTTAGTGTTTTTTTTTTTTCTAAATTTCTACTACAGCTGAGTTTTTATTAAAGATCTTGTGTAATTCGTAATTTTGTTTGAAGATTTCCAAGCAACGACAAACGATATTCTATGCAAACAAAAAACAGACTCTCATTATTGTCATGTCCGTGTATTGTTTAATATAGTGTAATGCTATTGTCATCTTTGATGATGGCTTATGTAAGCCGAAAGCTTAGATGGGATTAAAAACATGTATCAATATGGTGATTTTCTTTCGTCTTTTAATGATAATGTTATTAAGGTTATCAGATGGCATGAAAGGAATTTGCATAAAATAAATATAGCTCCCAAAGTTCTACTGTTGAATTACATAAATCTAAACACCACTTCTACTTCAAGTTTATTTTCTAGCACTTCCCAACATTGGAACTCCCTTCCGCTTACTTCCTTCCCTGAGAACTACAATCTTCAAAAATTTAAATGCAACTTCATTCGCCATCTTCTGTCTTCTCAAATCCGTTCCATTTTTATCCTTTCCTCAATCCACCCTATATCTTTTCTCTTACTTTCTCTCACTGTACGAATGACAGTCCCACCTCTCTTGGGATGAAATGATTAAAAAAATAAATAGTACAATAATAATTATTATCCATAAATGATTAAAAAAAAAATGTTATTTATGATCGACTAAAAGTTTCTCTTCGGTCAGACAAGAATTTATTATAATTTATTGTTTATGACAAAAGACATGTTGAAACACTTATTAAATCCGCAAATTATTTTTTTTTTAATTTAAAATTATCTATGCTTATAATTGTTAATACCATGACAATATTACACTGGATAAAAATCTAAACATTAGGTTTTTTTTAATATCCGTATGTAAACACTGGTTCAACGCTAGACAGGTATTTCGTAAAATATCATAGAAAGTAAAACATTAAAAATTAATCGGTTATTTAAAACATTGACGACCAGAGTTCAATTATGAAATCTGACTTCAAACATCAACTTTATAATAACCAAGTTCGGCAATAAACAATTTTTCTGGGTTGATTTATAGCTTACACCGAAGTTTTAAATTTGTTTTCACACTGAAAATATCGTTCCGAATAAACATCGTGTTGGCGCCCGTAGATGAAATGTATCAGAAAATGACAATTCCCAGATAAGTCGTAGTTGGTGTAATAATAAATTATCAAATATCTCTTTCCCTAAAAGATGTACTCCTTTCGGAAGCCAACATAGATGGCCATAAAATTATTTTAAAAGATAAAAATAAAACGGTTGAATTAAAAACCTTCTATAATTTACAATAAATATTTAAATTAATTTCTCAAACTGAATTAAAGTAATAAATAATAATAACATTAAATAAAATATTCAGCAAGAATAATATCATTCATTTTCGATCATTAGGTATCAAATTACATCACTTCGCATCTTCCATAGTTTAACATGACTTTCACAATGAGCAGGAAGAATATTTATGAGCATTCGTAAATTTAAAAAGTATGGGGCGAGCTGGCGCGGGGGTAGGAGAAAATATGACTATAATTTTTCTACGGTATTTGGTCTAAAGCGACCCAAACTGTCTTGTCTAAAATTTGAATTCTGCCCGCTAATTTTTATTCCAGGACGGTAACTACTACACTACATGTAAGTCCTCGGTTACATTACCGCTAATTTTAATCTTCAATAAATTGAAACACGTACTTATTGTTTTGCAGTTTGAATTTTCAGTGTATATACATGTAGAAGGAGGTGCTGAAAAGTTCCCGGTAGGACTAACGATGAATTCCCTCAGCAAAATGTGATGTTTATTTATTTGTTTATGTTTTAAGAAGTGAATCGGGCACTTATACACCGAATGAGTAAGAGACAGCTGAAATTTCTAGAACGATAATAATGAGAAATGTCGGTTCGGAAAACATAACCCTCACGGGGCATATAATTAGTAAGAGAGATAGGGACTGGTAACGAACCACTTAACTGACGAGGTGAATTTATTGCGGAGCGTGAAGTTGACATAAATACTGCTGAGGGCCACAAAGGATAGCAAGTTGTTGAGATCCATGATCAACCCTGTCCTGGCGGAGCATATTACATAAAAGTAGTTGAAATTGGTAAATATTCATGAAACGAATATTTCCTTTGTGAAAGTCTGTTTCTGTGTCCAAGAAAATTGTTTGATTGTTTTTTCTACGGCTTATAAAATATACTGTAATATTTTTTATAGAAAATGATTTAGTGATACAAGTCTTACTAATTAACACATAGCTGGGGGAGAATACGTGGATTCACTCTTTTTCCCAATAGTATTTTCATCTAAGTGAATATAACGAACCCAACTGGAATTAGAACTCGACCCTCCCATTAACAATTCGGAGCAATTATACCATTATTATTGTTGCGAATAAGTATCTTCTTCTTGCGATAAAGAGATGTGGAAAATGCCACTCGCATGTCTAAGCTTAGAGTACTTGGTATCTCAAGGTGTCAATCTCAAGGTACTAATCAGGCTCGACGTTGCTTAACTTCGGTGATCGTTCGGAAACTGGTGTTTCAACGTGATATGGCCGTAAGGCCGTAAGCCTTATTTGAGAAAAGGTGATTGAGAGAAAATGTCTTCGATCCTTCTCTGGATTTTGTCAAGAACCCCGAGATGAATAGCAGGAGACCCGATATACCAACAGTATTCAAGGCACGGTTGAATGGTTGATTTGTAAAATACTGAATAGTTTTATTAGCAAAATTCTGCTCTTCTTTACATCTCTATCTATAAAAGTATGTGTGTGTGTGTGTGTGTGTAACGAATGCACGGTCGCAATTTTCGACGGATTTGCACCAAAATTTACATGCACATTAGCGGGAAGGCCAAGACCGACTTTGCAATTCCCAACTCCCATCGATAGTGGAAATAATCGATTCTTTTTTTCATGCTTCTACGGCAATTTTCATGTAGTTTGCGGCCATTTTATACTTGCCAGAGTGCCAATAGCTAGCTGCCACGAATAGGCAGTAAGATTCTATTGGCCAGCGTGAGAGCCAACAGATGACTGGCACGAATGTTAACTAGCATGCTGGCATGCAAAAAAAAATCGATAGCTGCATTCGTCACAAGTGGGAAAAATTTAAATCTGCATGGCACTTTACTTTAATTTGCTCATTCGCTTGCTTAAACTCAACGTAGATTCTGATTCCTCAAAACTGTGTTGGGTATGAAAAAGTATGTTGTTAACATTCTTTCTCCATTCGGCTTTTCCAGTTACGAGTCCTTTTTTAAAGCTGATCGTTTTGTGTTCATTTTGTTTAGTTCTTTTTTCGTAACATATTTAATATTTAGTATAGAGCTTAGAAAAAATTCGCAGTGTGAGATAGTCAAGAAGTAAGGCATGTAGCAACACCAGCACGGAAAATGGCACTCCTTTAAAGGCAAGGAATGGCAAATATATTTTAAGTCAAGTGATAGCGATTGCTGTATGAGTCGTACGATTTTTGAGTCAAGCACGGGCAACGCCGGGTCTTGCTGCTAGTAGGTTATATTCCACAGGATTACGGATACCATTACGTATTGTTATGTCCTATTTATATTATTTTAAATGATCACCGTTTGGATTGCACACAGTTTTCAAGATCAAGGGTGGATTAAAACTGCTGAAGGCTGATTTTAATACTGGATATTGTAGATAAACAAGGGCCAGTATGAATGGGATCGGACAGATGGTGAATCCTGCCTGGAAAACATTTTTCCAGGCTTCTTGGTCCGGTTGATTCAATGCAAGAACTTTTTCATTTCTTGTAAATTTAGAACGCAGACAATCATAAATATGCAATTTCTTCATTCTCTATGAATTATTCGGAATGATAGCGGACTGGTTTATCGTTTCCTTTTTCCCCTTTACCTTTTTATGTACACATTCTCTTTGACTTGCTATCAAAATGCTTTCGCTATTAGCCGTTGTATAAATATCTACAAATGTCACTGTCATATCTGGCGAGAAAACAGGACACATCTATAACACGTCATGTCTTCGACAAATGCGTTTTTTCATTCGGAAATCAATTTGCATTTTGCGCGAAAGATACCCGCGCGCTCAAATCTGAGCAGGCTCCAAATAATCAGGCACGTCCAAGACTGAAGGTACTCCCTTCCTCTCGTTATCGCTTTTGCTCTCTCTCTCTCTCTCCTTTTTTTTTTTCGTGGTGTTACTTTTATCATCTTTCCGTCTTGCTGCTCTGACCCGAAACAGGGCTGAATAAAAGCATATCGATGTTAGAAAGATGTCGCGCAGTGACAAGTAGGAATCCTCTTTCTGTTCAATGGCTTTCAGTCCCGACATTTTTAGTCTCTAACCCTTTCCCCCACGCCCGCACCGTCAGAGCCAGCGAAAACCTTTCGGGTGGCGCGAAATAAGGAAATACCACTGATGCATTTTAGTGACGGCTGCAGTGTTGACCCCACCTCTTTTTTCACTCGTGACACTTCTGAAAGTCGACTAATGGATTTTGAAATAGATTTTCTGTCTTCTTTTCCGCCTTGTCTTAACGGCTTTCTCATCGCCTTACACGTAAAACTCTTCTTTCATATCTATCTTCAACTCATTTTTCATTCTTTGCGCCCCTTTGTCTGTCTTGTTGTTCTGATGTGTGGTATTTTCATTCAATGTTCTTAATTCTTCAGTATGTTTTTTTTTTGTGTGTGTGTGTGTTGTTTTTGCTTTAATGTGTCTCTTTACCCTATCTCTCTATAAACATTTTCTTCACCACCTCTGTTTTCGTATTCTAATTCTTGATCTATTCCTCACAAAGAAATTTATATTTTCCATTATTCTCTCTAAATAATATATTTGATTTTTTTTTCTTATCTTCTCTGTGTTCGATATCTGTTTGTAAGAAACAAAATTCCTATTCATTATTCTCTCTTCGTATAATAACCCTTTCCTTTAATTTGTTGCCTGTCTCTCTTCTTTTGATTCTGTGGGAATGTTTTGGCTTTATTCTCTCTAAAGAAGTCTTTCCTCTGTTCAATTTAAATTGGATTTTGAATTTCATTCTTGATTTTTTTTCCCTTCACAGAAAAGAAATTTTTTCCTTTTATATTCCCTACGAATTATGTCGGGTCTTCCATGAAAATAAAAAGATGTTGAAGTACTTTTTCAATTACATTATACTTATAAAATATTAGCAAAATCTTTGGCAAAGTGGAAGAAGTTTTCGCTTAACACGATTCGCTCTTTAGTCTTTCATCGGACTAAAATTATATTAGGTTGGTGCAAAAATAATGACGTAATAATGTCGTTTTTTGACGTTAAAAAATACGTCAAAAAACGACATTATTATGTGATTATTTTGCACCAACCTAATATTTACATTTATGAGACTGCACATACGCACAAAGAACAGCGGGGTGGTTGCTGAAATTCTAAATTTAGCTTTTTTTTTATATATATGTTTCAGACATATAATCCAGACGATTTCATTTTGTTTCTTTTCCTTTTCGTTTATGTTTTTATCATTTTTGTTAGTAAATATCGCACACTGCAATAATAGACAATCTGCCCAGAAAGGTTAAACCTAGTAAATTTTCTGTTGATGATCTA
This sequence comes from Acanthosepion lycidas, assembly GCA_963932145.1. NCBI lineage: Eukaryota > Metazoa > Mollusca > Cephalopoda > Sepiida > Sepiidae > Acanthosepion > Acanthosepion lycidas. The sequence goes on from OZ010595.1 coordinate 67,085,794, forward strand.
GCGATTCCAGCACTTTCTGTAAGCTTTCCAACGAATTTATTCGTGCCAACCAAAGCCAAAATATAATTAAGAATGTACTTTTACAATTATATTATACTTCTAAAATATCAACATATATTTATTGATTTGTATTTCCTATATCTGATGAGGAGTCAACATTATTTATGCTATTTACGTGTGGACTATTGACCTTATATTTGTTGGTTGTTCTTATCACAACGTTTCGGCCGTTGTACCCTCCGGCCTTCATCAGTTATGCGTCGACCCGGGTAACTGACATGGAATTCTTAACTGAACCTTTTATTTAATTTAAGGATTAGTATGTCCTTGATCCGCCACCCATGTCTATTGATATATCGTTCTTTTTAATACAGTTCAGTTACTGCTCGTCCTCTCTCCACCATGTCCAAGTACACACTGCCCGGTCCAGGGATTGAACTCAGAATTACTCTCTCACCAAATTTACAAATGAACGCTTTAATCCACTAAGGTATTGTCTTTGGACTCCGTGGAAACAGGATGAGCAATAACTGAGCCATACCAAGAATAAAAATCGAGAGATATGCAGGAAAAAGATAACAGTCTACCCCCATATATTAAATAAAGAATTCAGTTTGGAATCCTCTGTTGGTTAACCGGATGGATATTCACCTGATGAAAGTTAGAGGGTTCAAGGGACGAAACGTTTTGATAACAGCAACAAAGATAAGGATATGTAAATACTTGATTGTCTTGTTGATATTTTTTACTTTTTGAATAAAATCTTTGTGTCGTGCCAGAAAGTTTTTCTCGTCTGAGTCCATCCTTCAAATCTATAAATCAACTATCCGTCCTTGTATGGAATATTGCTGTCAAATAAGGTCTGGTGCTCCCTCTGTTCGTTTCGAGGTCTTCGACAAAATCCAGAGACGAATATGCAAGATGATAGTTTCTGATCTAGCCTCTAGTCCACAATTGCTATTCCACAGACGTGCCGTGGCCTCGCTGTGTCTCTTCTACAAGTATTTTCACGGCAACTGTCCGATGATCTACTTTCATTGGTTCTCGGACTGCATGAATTTAAGCGAGCTACTAGGTTGGCATCTCGGTCCCATCCTTTCATTGTCAAAACTGTTAAATGTAACCGTCTCTTCTACTCAAACAGCTTCTTCTCCCGCACTTCCCGTCTGTGGAACTCCCTTCCCCTTACTTGCTTCCCTGATGACTATAATCTTTAGATATTCAAGTGTAATGTCAATCGACATCTGACACCCTGAGCTTGCTCCCCGTCCTTCTCTGTATCCTTTCCTCAAACACGCCACTTTACTCTAGTTCTCAATCCTCTGTAACCCCTTGCGTGCTAGTCGCACTTCCGCCTTCCTTGGGGCGAATCGCTTGAAAAACAATAATGATGTCAACTGCTCAATTTCACAATTATAATAAATTAAACCAATTTGAAAATGAAGATACCATTTTAAAATGTATACTTTACCCAAAAAGACAATATGTTTAACAGAACGCTCAGTGGTTCCGAATATGACACGAGGCCCTTTTTAACATGCGGCTCCACGTAAGGGATGAGATCAGAGTTCAAAATTGATCAATAAAACAGCGTTTATAGCCTCAACACATAGTAGCCTTTCTGTTACGTTACGAGAAGGTTTTGAGGAGCGTGGAACAACTTCGTAAATGCTGTTGTTCCAAGGTCCACTCTAACTCGGAGTGTAGCACCTGTTATAGTCCCTGCTCCAGGCAACTAGTTAACCCCCAAACTGGGGTTAAAACATTATGAAAGTATACAAGTAGATTTTTATAGTAAAAATAGCAGCAATATATTTTTGAAAAAAATATTACCAGTAATACTTTTCGAAAAAAATATTTCAAGCAATATATTTGACTCCCAGCAAAACGCTATTTACAAAAATACGCCAATACAAACAGATTTCTTAAAAAGACTACATATCCTGTTCATTCGAACCTATCCTAAAAATTTTGTAGGCATTGAATAACTCATTAAGGTTGATATGCCGGAAAACAAAATAAACCTAAACCCTGATCTACAAACTTATTTCTTAGAAAGAATACATATTCTATTCATACGATCCTATCCTAAAAATCTTGTCGGCATTAAATTTCCCAGTGAGTTTGATATGCCGGAAATTTAAATAAACCCAAAACAAAACAAAACCCCCACGCACATGAGTTAAATAGATAAACTTTTATACGTGTGGATCATTTACAGACTTTCTTCTCTAAATATTTTTTCGATTTGATATTTATTGTATGCCTCTAACCTCTCATTACTCAAACGAACGTCTATTGATCTTCTCTTGTTCCGTTCATTCTTTCTTTGATTTCTTCTGTCATTCATCCATTTCTTGTTGATATTATTTCATTCTTCGCTTGGAACTTTTGTTCGTCATCACTTCCAAAAATGCTCGTTATATTCGAGATTTCGTAGACGCCGGTACTAATAGTAAACGCCTTTCAATAATATCCGAACTAGTAATACTTGTTCAAGTAGTAATCGCCAAATAGTATAATGATCAGAACAGAATCGTAGTCTGTAGAGTAGAGAGTGAACGTATAGCAGTAGTGGATAGACAATAAAAGTGAACAGTGATCGTACAGTCATCATGCTACTTCCTATTTATTCACTTTCTTTATGATCACGTGATCTACTTAATAATGGAATCGTCTGGGTTATAAAACTGGCGATCTAGGTTCAAACTACAGTATCGGCAACGACATTTACTCATATGCAACAATTCTCCTGGTTTCCATTATCATGTTGGTTCTTTTTTTTTTAAACTCTTTTATTTCATTCATCTTTTTATTTCATTCACAAATTTATACTATGCCTTTGTCTCGTTCATTCATTTTTTCTTTGATTAATTCCAGTTTTCTTACATTGACACTTCGTTTTTTATTCGATATCCGATGTATTTTTAAACGTTCCATTCTCCTTTTGTTCTTCTATTATTTCTTTCAGTCGTCTCTCCTTTTCTTTACCTACAATCATTTTTCTTTCTTTCGTTAACTATTTTTTTTTCCTGTTTCGTTCATTATCTGTTGTCGTTCTTTCATTCTTTCGTTCATTTTGTTCATTGGGAGCCATCTAAATGCTTCGTTTACAGTCTTCTTCTTTTGAACAAATTGCTTTCATTCCATTTTTGACCCTGGATTTTACCCCCATCTTCATTTATTTTTCTTAATTTCATCGGGCACAATTCTTTATTCCAATTCCCGTTATCGCAATTTTTGATGTTCTTTTTTATTTTTACGTTTGCCTTTCCCGTTGCTCCCGCAACAGTCTAATTTTAATCGAAATTCCTCGCCTGTTCTTCTTCCTCCTCTATTTTTCCTACCTATTCATCTGAGTAATCTTATGTTTGCTCGCATTTTTTTTTTTCTCGCAAGTAAACACAACTGGTAAATCAGCCATTTTGAAGATTCCCCATTATGGCCGCTGCTATATTTTGAAGAAAGTTCTTGCAGGAAGCAATATTTTTATCATATCCCAGGTGGAAGCCACGTATATTAACTAAACATTAGCACTCTGTTCATTTTTTTTATCCAAAATATAATCAAGCAAGATGTGTAAACGTCATTATTTTCAGCAAATCCTCGACTTTAGCATATTATTTTATAGACACTCTAAAATGGTGGCCCATCCACAAAACACGACAATTTCAAGTTGTATCTTGGGGGTTAAAGATACATTAGAGTATTCTTAAATTTTATCCTGTAATCAGGTCGAAAATCTGGAGAACAAGGAATTTCTTTATTTTACTTTTATTTATTTATTTATTTATTTTTTATTTATTTTTTTTTCCGGACAACTTTTTCAATCATTTCTGATTTGATCTTTGTGGGATGAGAGATTCCTTAGTTTTCCAGATAGAATGCCAGACTTTTGCAACTGCACAAACTGGACCGCTTTTCATTCCAAGCAATTTTTAAACACTCTGATCATTAACAAAAGACTTGTAATGGAAGTATAACTTTGATTTGTAGCAGCTCGAACTGGACCACATCACTCAATTTCACCAACTTTTTCGTGAGTGGAGGTCCTCTGTAGATTGAACTTATGTTAACATACACTCAGCTCCCTCTGACAGTTTTTTTTTTTTTTTACCGGCTAATCAACTTGAGCCACACGCGAAGGTTCTATTCTAATTTGCATCGGTAGGAGAAAACTGGAAAATATTCGGTGTACATTCAAAAAATAAAATAGTTATCGCACGGGAAGTAAACTTTCTCGAGATAATGGACTTCGTGATAAACCCTTTCTTTTCTGGATTTTTTTTTTTTTTGGTCTGTGGGGGGGGTACTCGTCACTTCACTTGATACTGTCCGCGGGTAAGTAAATGGCACATGGAATATCTTTAGAGCTACTTCAGTCTTCTCTCAAAACTAACGGAACAGATGTTTCCTTCGGCCAGCGAGAAATCTGACACTACACCTCTTCTTATTCTGTGAGTTTCCCGTGACTCGGAAAATGTTGAATATGATCTGAATATAGCGGCTCGGATTGAGGAATCAGAGAGCCGAGCTCGAATTCGAATTGGATCCATTACATTCACTTGTGTGCTAATACCCTTGGGAATGATATCAATCCTCTTCTTTTCCCTTTAGCGATGGATGGGTAAGTAGCAGGACAAACCGGGTTCTATAATCTTGGATAGAAACTGGTCTACCGCAGAAAGAAATAGCGGAAAAAATCTGCCTCGTCAGTCATGTATCGAAAGGTACATTCTCGCCTATGCATGTATCACTCATGGCATATAACTAACTGATATGAACGCATGACTGAAATTCCACACCTTCCAGCTGAGTGCCACTCGATCCCCAAAATGTACGTTCAACAATATCAGTAATAGATCTAAGATATTTAGTTGTATGGATATCAGTTAGTGACGCTAGATTTCATGCTTTTGCGATCATAAAACTGATTTTGTCTGATGATAGCAAAAGTGTGAAATCCAAGGTCACAAACTTGTATCCATACAACTAAATATATACAGGAATAGATAGGATAAAAAATTTACATACACGCACAAATACTTGCACGTACGTAAGTATATATATATATATATATATATATATATATATATATATTCTTCAGGCGTTATAAATACAGTGGTCAGCGTTATCAAACAGAGCTATAAGTATATATTAGTGAATATACATAATATCCAAAGTTGATAATACTACTCGATGTTTCATGCAGTTAATGCAATCATCTAATGAAACTCCGAATAGTATTATCGACGTTGAATATTATGTATATTCACTTCTGTATACACACACACACACACACACAATCCTAAGGTTTCACCTAAACGGATCTTCAGGGTAAAACTGCCTATTCTAGTTTGTCGCTCTGCTTCGCGTATTGAGCACTCTACGCTTAGTCTTTCTGCTCGTTTGCGGTATTTTTCTTTGGACTTGAAGCTTAAGCACTTTACGATTGGTTTCGTATTGTGTTAATGTTTCTGGTTGAGCTATTCGAGGTTTTCCAAACGAATATTACCATTTATATACATATATATGTGTGTGTGTGTTTCATTTTTTAGGGAATTTTTCGACTTAAGACCACACTATTTATTAATGTCTCACTTTCTAACATTTTAAATGATTTTCTCTTTTATTAAAACTACTCAATTGTTTCATTGCATAAGGCTCCAAAGATGATTTACGGAGAGTGACACAGTTACAAACAAAATATTATTTATAATATATATGAAGAGACGAAACAATTATGACCAGAATTTACAGCTCATATTTTCACTCTAGTAAATCTGTTATTATTTTTTTTTTTTTTTTGTTTCGTTATTTTTTTTTTTATTTTTTACTGCAGACGAATTAGGTTGAGTTAATTTACCAGAAAAATTATCTTGGAATATTTTCCCATCATCATTAGATTACTTGTTTGCTACTTGCTGTTTTTAATAAATAAAGCTACCGATGGAGAAGACACTAGGTTCATTACAGCGATATATCCAGAGACTAATGTAGTGTCTATTTTTCTAATAGCCACCAAATACAGATTTACATGTGTGTGGGTGTGTTTATTTTCCTCATTCAAGCAGAATTTGCTAAAATATTACGCGTCTGCAGCAATCGATGATTTCGCTCATTTATTTATGGCAAAACATTTGCACATCCTTGCCTAGTTTCGAGTAAATCGAGTTATTTGTCTACGAATATCGATAATTTTCTACGCATGCGCATTTTAAGAACAGGAACCACTTTTTAAAAATATCAGCACATATTCACGCCGTTTTGTGTTGGTTTTTACGCCTCGAATTTTAGTTTCATACATTCTCTGTCCATTAAAGGTAGTGGTGTGGCAGGAAAATGGCCTCAGAGATTTGAACCGATTACATACACTTCATCAAGGATTACATATTATTTTTAATAGTAATATTCGTCCTATATAAAGCCCGAAAGACGCTCAAGGCAGAGAATTACTGTGTAGTGTTCTCTCTGCCTTAAGAAAAGGTAAGAAGTGAATTTCGTGGTGTTATGCAGGAATAATAACGATTAAACTTAGGCTTGAAGATGGCAAAATTGTAGAGCCGAACAGCGTCTTCGTTCGGACGCTAGTGTAAGGCCGACAAGCGTCTGCCGTTCGGACGCTAGTGTAAGGCTGACAAGCGTCTGCCGTTCGGACGCTAGTGTAAGGCTGACAAGCGTCTGCCGTTCGGACGCTAGTGTAAGGCCGACAAGCGTCTGCCCTTGGACTGAACAGGCTAATCCAAACCAGAAATAATTGGCAAATGTTACGTTCAATTCGCGCCTTCTCTTGTACAACTCGGTAATGAAGACAAAACTATGTCTTTATTAAAAACTTTCCCGCAACTGTTTGTATCGGTGAGCAGTGTCATTTTTTATTTATTTATTTATTTTTTTTTTGCAGTAGACGTCGACTGAATTGCGCTCATTTTTTGGTTTCATATTTAAATTCTCCGAAAACACACACACAGATATATATATATATATATATATATATATAAGCAGACACGTGTTGTTGTACGTGTGTAGTCAAACAAAATAAATTTAAATTATTAAAAAGGTAAGTATTGCAGGACTTGATATTCTGCCAAATATTTCACTCCAAAAATTTCCCCGCGAAAAAATCGATTTATTTTCAATCTTGAAACAAAAAAGAGATTCTACATTTTTGTTTAATCTTCTTCACTTGCCCAACATTTGATGACCATTTGTCCCAATTTTGGGCTTTTTGTTTTTGTTTTTTTTTATTTTATTTTATTTTATTTTAATTCTAGAATCAGAAATTGACTTAGGTTAAAAATATTTTCCCCAAAGAAAATCAAAAATCCACTGAGAATATAGAGATAAAAATACCAATTCATCCTTTGTCTTCTTAATACAGTATTTAGGCATCATCAATATATCTATATATTTCACTCTCTCTCATATAACAAACTGGAAAATTTGTTGTGACGCGTTTCATCCGTTTGTCATATTTATTTATTTATTTTGCAGTGTTACATTAGACAATGCACAGGTCCACTACAAAACTGTACATCTTGTTTCTACATTAAATTGTTTTTTTAACGTTGAAACGAGTAGCATCGTGATTTCCCACCTGATGAAACTTTAAAAATAAATTTTAAAGTTGGAACAAAATGTACAGTGGGTATGTGCATGTTCTAATGTAACACTGCATAATATATATATATATATATATATATATAGATAGATATATATATATGGTAAAAAATTATATTCGCCAAAAAAAGACGGCTAAATTATGACACTGCACAATACAGTTTTCATAAAATGAAAATGTAGGGCAAATTAGGATATAAATTCCAACATGGTAGAAACCGTGCTTTCCAAAGATTGAATTTATAATTATAGATATGGCACTTGTCACGCTTGGTTGAGAGGCAAACAGAAAGAGATAGGGAAAGAGATGAATGTAGAGAGAGAAAAAGAGAGTTTTATACAGAGGAATTGTTGGAACGGGTGATCTTTAATGGAGGCAATTATTTGTGGTGAGGGGTTAAATACTGTTTTGTAACCTAACTATCTGTTTTTCTCTTTTCTCATTGCTATCTCGAAATAGTCTCAGTTAAAAATTCAGCGTGCAGCATTAAACAAATATTAGTAAATCCGTTTCATTTGTACGGTCCCTGTTACTATGCATAAAGTCTTATGTTACATATATACTGAAAGACCGCTCGTCTAGATGCATTCATACTAACGTGGTTGTCCCCCAGGGCTCCATCCTTGGTCGTAAACATTTTTTTTTTATTTTCATCAATGACCTTCCCGATGTCATCAACTCTCAACTTGGTATCTACCCTAATGATCTCTCTCAGCTTCTTCCAATTTCTCGCACTCCGCTTCTTCCTCTGTCTCTCTCAGTTTCTTCATATCTCCCTCGCTCTTTCAGCTTCTCCATATATATATATATCAACGTCTTCCCATATCTCACACACTCAGTTTCTTCCTATCTCATTATATCACTCGCAGCTTCTTCCTATCTCTCTACCCCTTTCAATTCTCCCTATATATATATATATATATATATTCTCAACTTCGTCCACATCTCGCTCAGCATATCATATCTTTCACTCGCTCTCAACATCTTTTCATATCTTTCTCTCTCACACTTAGCTTCTTCCAATTTCTCTCTCTGTCTTTGTCTCTCTCTCTCAACTTCTTCGTATCTCTCTCCCTCTTTGTTTCTCCCTATATATATGTAGTGGACCCGGTAGCAATGCAGTACTGGCCTACGAAAAGGTGGCCTTGTGCCAGACACTACTTACGACTACCGAATCCACTAACAAAGTAAAAAAAAAAAGGAAAATAAAAATAACTGTGTTCAACACGTGCATAAAGGGTAAGAAATAGGTAGCCAGGAGGAAATGACGGAAACGAGTCTGGTGGAAAAAAAAATACAAAACTTTATTTTAATAAGAAGTAATATCTTGTCTCAACAGTGGAGACTATCAGAAAAGTAAGGACAGTTCTTAGCCAGGAGGCGGATTGTATAATGTAGAGAATATTAATGTTCCGCGCCAAAACGAAAATCAAAATGGCTAAGGCGAGAAAAGTTTCTTCAGAAGGAAAGTTCTGGAACATAGTCTTCTTATACAAAAGGTGCATGAATAGACAAGGAAAAATACTCACTGCGATGTTTAAAATGTGTGTGTAATGTTCTTTTTTTTTTGGAACTGGTTCGTAAAGGTTAGAATTCAAAAGAGGTGTATGAAAAGTTCATCAATCTTCAGTGAAGAAAAACTCTACGTTCGCTGGCAGTGAACGGAGGAAAGTTCGAACAAGTTGTTCGCTTCAAGACGAGGAATTGGTCTTGGAAAAGTGTATTGACGACAGTACGTAGTCTCTGCGTTTTCTAGCAGAAAACGGAGGAAAGTTCGAACAAGTTGTTCGCATCAAGACGAGGAGATGGTCTTGGAAAAGTGTATTGACGACAGTACGTAGTCTATACATTTTCTAGCAGAAAACGGAGGGAAGTTCGAACGTGTTGTTCGCATCAAGACGACGAAAAGGCCAATGTAAAAGTGTGAATGCGACAGTGTCGCAAACTCGACGTTTTCTAGTAGAGAAACGGAGGAAAGTTCGATCAGGTTGTTCGAAGAAAAGTTATAATCACACGACATGTTGAAGTTTTGGTTAGTTAAGATATTCCGGTCCGCGTATGGGTTAGGGGCACGGAATAAATGAGTTGACCTTCTAGTTGAAAATAAGGCAGCAACTGACTTGAAAACGCTGTTCGTCGGTGACGTCAGAGAAAGCGCGGGAAAAATTCAAATTTTTTCCAAGCTGGAACCAGCAACGTCGAAGTCGGCAACAAAAGGCTGGTTTACTACTATATCAAACAGCTCGTGAAAGGAAGGGGTGCAATACGCGCGTGCGCACGTAAAAAAAAATTGGTGGAATCCATGCACGATTCCTCAGATATATATATATATATATATATATATATCAACTTCCCATATCTCTCTCTCAGCTTTTTCCTGTGTCTTTCTCAGCTTCTTCTATTTCTCTCTGAGCTTCTTCTCTCTATCATTTTCTTCCTTTATTTATCTCTGTCTCCGCTTCTCCCTATATATCCCTCATATCTTCTCCCTATATATCTCTCATATCTTCCTATTTCTCTCTCTCTCAGCTTATTCCTATTTCTCTCTTTCTCTCTCTCTCAGCTTCTTCCTATTTCTCTCTCTCAGCTTCTTCCTATTTCTCTTTCTCAGCTTCTTCCTCTCTCTCTCTCGGCGTCTTCCTTTCTCTCACTCTCTCAGCGTCTTCCTATTTCTCTATTTCTGCTTCTTCCTATCTCTCTCTCTCAGCTATTCCATATATATATATATATATATATATATATATATATATATATATATATCTCAGCTTCTGATCCCGCTCTCTCTCTCTGCTTATTCCTATCACTCTATCTCTCATTCCATATATATATATATATATATCACTCTCAGCCTCTTTCCCTCTCTCTTTCAACTTGTCGTCATTTTTCCATCAATTCACATCCTCTTTCTCTTTGCATACAATGTCGGGTGTTAATATGTCATTCAGTTTCTTCACAATAAAATTCGTTTTAAATCATCGATGCTCGTAAAATTATGCTAACTAAAAGCACCGTAATTTGTATTTATAAATGCAAAAGATATAGGCCACAGAATCGCATATTTCATTATCACGGCATCCCATATTCCTGCATAAATTACTTGGCATGAACTCTTGTATCTTAAAATTTTGCAAACTTATCTCCTGTTTCAGCTTTCGTATGACTTTCAGCAGTTTTCATTTCTTTTCTTCTTTGCATCAATATTGTTGTCCATTCTCATATACTTTCCTTGTAAAGAGGAATGACACTGTTTGATTGGATTAATATCTGGAGATACTAGAAGAGACCGGTGAGAGTGTTTCAATTAATCATGTGTTATTTTCAAGGTTCTTTTATACATTTGGCCACTGGCCAGCTGTACAGAATTTGACGGAATATTATCTTACGGAAACATATTCTTTAGTTAAAACTTCCAGGCTATGATCTGCATCACACACAAAAAAAAACTTTTTATCCAAGAATAACAAAAATCTTTTGTATTTATCTTGCTACAATGAACAACCTTCAAGAGAACTATAGTTCCAATACCTGCATTAAAAGCCTGAAATATTACTCCAACCTCCGAAAAACTGTCGTCTTTTAATTCGTGTTGGTCGATTATTTCCAAGAAGGAATGAATCTTTTTTACTCAGCCAGGATGGGCTGTTGTTTGGAAACAAAAATAGGCCGACTGCGTCACAGAGCAAAGAGATAAACCCGCTAAAACTGGCCACTTGTTTGCAGTGCGAATATCTTTTTCACTCGTGTGCACAACACCAGACCAATGGATCCGTCTTTATTCTTTACTCTCGTGCAAACCAGACCCATATCGACTTTACGAGAGAATTCAACGTTAAATTACCTGAAAAGCCTTGATAATCCGTATAACCAAGCAAATCATACCAGCCATAAAATTCATCCAATGTAGTTCTACATTCATCAACTTAAAACCAGTTTTCATAAAGTCCTTTTGACAACCAAGGCGTTTCTATTTCTGATGTTTAGTCGTAGTTCGTGTCTTTAGCCAATGTTCTTAATATTCTACATCAGTCGGTTATGTGTAACGCGTGACACACGCTTAAGCGATCATGTATCTTTTGATACATGACTGACGAGACAGATTTTTTCCTCCAGTAGGTTGCCATTTCTTTCTGCGGTAGAACAGTTGCTATCCAAGGCTATAAAACTTGGTTTGTCCTGTTATTTACCGATGGCTGAGGGTGAGAAAAAGAGGATCCATACCTTCCCCAGGGGCATTAACACGTAAGTGAATGTAATGAATTCGGATACATTATACATAAATTATATAATATTATACATAAATACATTACATTAAAATATTCTACTTATTTTATCTATATTTAAACCTGCAACACCAGCTTTTACAAAATATTTTCTTACGGCACAATGAACATATATATAATATGCGTGGGTGTGCAATGACAAAACTTCATGATGCCTAACATAAACGCGTAAATTATTAAAATTTGCCTCTTTTGAAGATGGGCAGATTTTCGTAGAGAAAATTCTCAATATCAAACAACAATAGGGAATATAAAGAAATTTTCAAAATTTTTATCGTACTAAGATGTACCAGGTGTACTCCAGTTGTTTTAAGACTTTGTCAGGGGAGACATTTATTAGTTTCAAAGAAGTACAAAACTTTGATCTCCTTTAAAGTAGGAACCTCTGATTTCAATACATTTGTTGCAGTGCTCAAGCCACTTCTTGAAGACCTAATGAAATGTATCCAAAGTGAAGCTGCCCAGGACTCTTATCACAGCTTCCTCCATTTTTTTCGATGTCTTCAAAACGACTATCTCTGCAATTCTCCCTCAGTTTGAGGATGTGTCAAAAGTTCAATGGAGCAAAGTCCGGGCTATCTCCATCAACATAAACATTAATTGCATAACGAGGTTACAAACTGTCTTCACTTCCCGACCGCATTCAGCAAACAACTCAACTGTGACAAGCAATGTTCAGTAGGGTACGTTCAAAGAGCTGTTCCAGCTGTCTCTTTCAATCGAGGATAAAAGAACGTGGCAGGTCAGTTTATAACATGTCTAAATATGATATACTAAAATTACAATAATCTAGAACAGTTATCAACCTCTCCTTAAAAAAAAAAAGAGTCTTAAAACGCCTGGAATTCACTTCGTAAAATTTATATTTTTTATAATGGCATAATTATAGAACGAAATAAAATTAATTCAATTCAATAAATTTATCTTAGCTTCATGTCGGTGGATCTGAAAACAAGATATCTACCCCGAGATAAGTATTGATTTACTTTTCCTTATATATATATATATATACTGGACTCTTTCGTCGGTTTCGACGTATGAAGATCTAACAGCTTATTAATTCAGTTACGAAATTTTGTGCGATAATCTTAAGTAGTATTTAAGACCCGCTAGTAATTTACAAAGGAGGCCACATATGGAGCAAGTATGAGGATTGTGAGATGCGATCACTGTTAGGTTGGCTGACCTTTTAGATCTTGCTCTCGCTTCTTGAAGGTGATTCAGAAAAGCAGATTGAAAATTGCTGAGTCCACTAAAACACGTTGATCTCCATTCTACCCGCTCCAAGTATATATATAGTTAGGTAATTAAAAGTTTAATATTTTAATAAAAATAGATTTAAAATTATTCCTGTCTCTCCCTTCCTCCTCTAATTCCGAATTCCGACCATATCTGTCGCCCTCCCTCTCTCACACACACACACACCACACACACACCTTACATCAAATTAAAACTACGCCTCAAAAGTGTATAAAAATAATACGTTTAATAATTTACAAACATTTTTCTATGCTTGGAAATAAGATCTGAGGAACCAGGAAAAAATTACTTTCCTGGTGAAATAAAATATAATCAATGGACTCTTAAGGTTGTCTGTTTTCTAATTAAATTAATATATATATATATATATATATATATATATATATATATATAATGCCAGTTTAACTTTTATTTTTTTACAGTATAATTCACCCTGTACAAGAGCAGTGGTTCAAAGGAAGAAGCTGTTTGAATGAAACTTACTTCTCACCTATGGAATACGGGGGTGGGGATATAGGTGGTTTGATACTATTTACTTAGCATGGCGGTTCCTAGCCGCAAAGTTTAGACCTGGCATAACCAAGGATTGTAGCTCATCCGAGCACTTTCCATGGAATTAGCGATAGCGTAGTGACAGGCTGGCTATTTTGCACCTATTCGAGAGAGGTTGAAATGTAGAAAATAATTCTTCTCCAACAAGGACTCTGAGGTGCTTTTTAACTCTAGCAAGACGGTAAAGTGAGATCTGGAGAGCTCTTGCTCAAATATGGCAACAGTACTCTATTTGGAACCTGATCTGGCTCTCATAAATGTACAAGCTATCACGTTTTGAGATATATACACATAAACACACGCACACACACACATATATATATATATATATATATCTGTGTGTATAGAGAGAGGGAGAGAGAGAGATTCATCTTTATAAATAAATCTAGAATATTATTTTTCTGTTCTGTTTAAAAATTTAATATATATGTGTGTTTATATGTATATATACACATATATATCTATATATATGTTTGTGTGTCAGTTTGAATATTTATATATATGTTTGTGCTTGTGTCATTTTGAATGTTTTAATATATTTATACAGGGTGCGATGGATGAATTGTCGTCTACAGTCGGCAAAATGATTAAGAATAATGATCGCAATAATTATTATAATCCCTGGAGAGCTTTGGATTTTCATCTCATTCCTACTGACGTACAGTAGTTCCAATGCTCAAGCAATCTTGTCCCGGCCAAATCTACGATATTAACATTCGTCAATTTCCCGAGCAAGCAAACCGAATAATCCATTATTCGATTGACAAAATTCCCTTTTCGCTCGCAAAATTGACAATCGTTACGCTAGTCGAATAATAAAAAATGTAAAAATAGTAAAAATATTGAGCACTTCAAAGAAAAAGAAAAAATATTAACAACAAAAGAAAGTCCCAAGATTGGCAAAAAATAAAGTAAGAAAAATGAATGCCTAAGAAAAAAAGAAAAAAAAAAACAAAACACGCAAAATATTTTCCAAGAAGCCATAACCACAAAAATTGTTATTCTGTGTCGGCCATGTTGTTTTTGGTTGTCCATGTTGTTTGGATGTGTTCTGTGTCTTATTGCTGGTATTGAAGCGATTTTTTTTTATCTAATTTGTTTTATTTCCTTATTTATTCATTTCTTTTGTTTTCGATTTATCGCATTTGGTCCTGAATGCAAAGTAATTCTGTGGTGTTAGGAGTATTACGTGTCCTCTATTTATTTATAGCGATTTCATTGTTATCGCCTTTGTTCACTTTCCCTATTTCCGGTCCGATAGCAGGACATGTGTGATTACTCATGCATATTTCTGCAATAATATGTGTGTGCCTAAAAATAAGTAAGCGGAGCTTGCGTATTTTCTGTCCATGTAAGCTATGCAAATCATAAAATATGTATAATAATTTGTGTAAGTAATGTACTTGTCTTTGAATCATTTCTTTTATCTGGCTACTGATGTGTGTTTCTTGTAGTCTAAAAAATATTAAGACCTGACTATGTCTCTGTGGGTTTAAACAAATCAAGATATGCGTGAAAAAAGACATATCTAAATAACTGCGGTCATATCAGGGTGAAAACACCAGCTCACTATTCGTGTGCCGTATCGCTTCAGTTATTGGAGATGTGACTCTCCACATCTTCCCGTCTCTTATAGCTCAAAGCATTCTTTATTATCGTTCTGTTATCTGTTCACACAAACTAAGAAGGTACGTTAATTGCTGTTTCCCCTCTACGCCATCTTCATTCCATACGTCCTTTGAGTGTTATGCTTTCCAAACCGTGCTTCCTTATGTGTGCCGGAAATTTAATCTCTTTGTGATTTTAAGTATGTGTCTTTCAAATAACCATTTTCTTGAAAACTTCCACGTTTCTCACGTGTCATGTACATGATATTCTTAGCATATATCTGTAGAACCCCATTTCTATCCGTTAAATATTCTTCATCCCCAAAGAAATTATCCGGCGTGTCAAAAAGACAGCTTTTACCTTCTCTCTTCGTCATCGTTTGCTTTAAAAAGCGATGATTAGAATTGCAATAAAATTGAAACATATGATGAAAGCGGTTTTGGAGATTATTTTGTTGTAGTGAATTTGCAAGAAAAATATTAAACATTATTTATTTATTAGATTGTTTATTAACAAGAATAAATATTTCGTTGTATCTGTTTTTAGTATGTTGTAAATATAGAATTATTCTTGTAGTTCAAAGATTGCCGGGTTATCAATAATATATTCTTTTTGAGGAAATGTTTCCTTTTCTAAATATTTCGCTTTGTTTCTGGAAGTTTTGTTCGTTTTTTCGAACTTAGAAACGTACCGAGTTGTTATATAGGAATAAAGTGTCGCCGCTGACACTTTAGTTTGAACATAGATTGCCAGTGAGCTAAAAACAGGCGATCCCATTATTGAATTAAGTAGACCACGTAACCATAGGAGAAACGCGTAAGTAGGAAGTCGCGTGGCGTCTAAATGATCGCATTTATATTCTAACCTCTATACTACACTGATGACCGTTTCTATCCTATCCTCTATTACTATACGGGTCGCTATTCTCTACTCTTTTCACTACACTATTTCTCTATTCAGATTAATATACGGATTAGTTTTCGAGCGAGTATTATCGAGCAAGTACTATCAGCGTGAGTGTTATTCAAAGGCGCCTGACACCAGATTCAAACTTCCTCGTTTCTCATATGCATTGTTTTTGGTATTCCCAGCATTAGCCGGAAGATCAGCTTTTCAATTCTCTTCTTCTTCTGTAATGAACTTCTTAAGCATGTACTGCCGTATAGAATATCGGGTACTGAAGGACACTGTAGGATTCTTGTATCCCATTTTTAACGATAATTTTCAATCTCCGAGAAAAAGCAAACAAAATGGTTTTGCCAAACAAAAATCAGACTGAAAATAACGTTTTCAGTGGCCTAAAGAGTAGGCGTCATACTGGGAAGACGAGCTCTCCTGGTACGGATGCAAGTCAGTTTCGTCGAAATATACACATTCCCTGCTGGCGTGGCTGTTTGAAACCTTACACAGTGACAGCTGTTAGTTACCATTAGAAATTGATATATAGGACTATGATGTTTTTTTTTTTCTATAGGAATAAAGCGTCGCTGCCGACACTTGATTTTGAACATAAATCTCCAGTGAACAAACAAAGGCGATCCCATTGTTGAATTATGTAGACCATGTAACCATAGAGGAAACGCATTTGTAGGGGTAGCGTGTGTCTAATTCATCGCTATCTCTAGTCTATCCTCTATACTATATGGATCATCGTTTCTACTCTATCCTCCATTAATATATGGACCGCTATACGGATTTACTTGCCGAGCAAGTATTGTCGTGTAAGTACTATTAGTGCGAGGAATCTGACACCAGTATTGTCTAACGGCGTTACTGTAGTTGTAATCTGCGATTACAAAGTCTCTACTACAACGCGCATTACGAAAGTGACAACGAGTATTCGTTGGCATTACAAAAGTGATAGCAAGTGTTCATTGACATCACAAAACTAGACAATAATGATTAAACACAGTAATAAGGAATTATGGGTAAATAAAGAAAAAGATGTATAAGAAACTTAAGGTCTTGTATCAGATGAAGCAAAATTTACTAAATCAATACAGTTTTATGACAAAAAATATTAAGCAAAGCTTAGAGACAAGGAAAGAAACATCGTGAATAACAAGATTGTCAGTCACTGAATGAAGACTTATCTTAGAAATTAGCATCTAATGGTGATTTTCCAGGTCAGGATGAAGTTGACCTTGGCATTTTGCTGTATAAAGTGATGCTTAGCAAATAGTCATAAAATATCAAGAGTTGATGTTTTCATCACTTAATCCCCAGTTTTATCTTCGACAATGCAGTGAGAAGGGATGTGTGGATGGCGCAACGGTGATTAGCGCGGAAATTGGAATAGGCATGCGGAGTTCAATTTAAATTTTTGATAATCAAAGTTGGCTGGAAAATATGAAACCGGTAAAGAGTTCCACAGGCAAGAAGTGCGAGAAAAGAAACTGTTAGCATAGAACTTACGGTTATATCCAGACAACTCGACTGTAAATTGGTGACGCGCTTAAATTCATAAAGTCTAGATTTCCTTGCGAAGAGCTCATCCGAACAATTACCATGAAAGTATTTCTCGAAAAGGCACAGAGAGGCAATTTTACACCGGTGTAAAAGTTACTGAAGCCTAAAAGACAGATCAGGACCAATCATATTGCTAATACTTCTTTGGATTTTATCAAGGATTTCTAAATTATCGCGAAAATATATTTTATTTAAAATAAATAATTTTTCAGTCCTGAGATAACCATAATATATGTATGCCTGATTTTATCTATCTCTCTCTCTCTATATATATATATATATATATATATATATATATATATATATATATATATAAAGAAATATAGTCTTAAGATATGGTATATTTATGGGATAAAGTGCTCAATATCAGAGATAGAGCGTGTGAACATAGAAGTCAACACTTAGAGGTGACAGTCTGTTTCATGTTAAATGCAATCGTCTAGCATGAAACAGACTGTCGCCTCTAAGTGTTGACTTCTATGTTCACTTTTATGTATATATATATATATATATATATATATATATATACATATATATATTTCCCTTTTCTTTCTGTCCACATATTTCAATACCTCTGTTTCTCTATAAATCCCCTATCCCACAGACGAAATGTTGCTAGTCTCTCGCTAGTCTAACGATTTTACCATAGCAGAGGTTTCCGAGGGTTCCTGGGTTCAACCATTTCAAACCTTCATAGATAAGATATGCCTTGTCAGGTTTACGATGATAAAACATGCCTATTTTCTTCGTATTCCTTTGATAATGAGCAAGTTCCACTCAGTTACTTCATCAGAACTCTTGCTTTGAGGAACATATTGCATAGTAGATGCTTCCCTTACAACTACACTTTTTGTCTCTTCAAGTCTCTGGCCAACTGATATCTAACCTACACGCCCCTAGAATATGTTTCTCTTATTTTCTGCTTCTTTCATACTTATAGCAGAATGTTACTGAGTAATCGTTTTAAGTGATCACTGGGCTTTGTAGTGGATGAACTATCAATTAATAAAAAATATTATTTACACTATTTACATTGTTCGAACTGTTGTTCTCATATTCATTGTCTTATTCATGACATTTCGTCAGTTATACACTCCAAATTCTTCGGGCGATATACGTTGGAATTTCAAACTGAGCCCTTCGAACAATCTATTCCAGTAAACGAAATAAAGGTTTTTGTTCGAAATTCACCTGAATAAGGGACAAAGCGTAGATCGGACGAAATGTTGTGGGTACGACAATAAAGACGAGGACAACAGCCTAAACAATGTAAATAGTTAAAATCTCAGAAATATAGACAATAAAAATTATTAGGTTGGTACAAAAATAATGACGTAATAATGTCGTTTTTTTACGTATTTTTAACGTTAAAAAACGACATTATTACGTCATTATTTTTGCACCCACCTAATAGGATATTTTCTTCTGTATTTTACAAATACGACACGATAGCTCACTAATTTTTGTTTAAATTTTGCTGATGTTTCAGTTTCTTTGCTGGAAATCAAGTTCTATTTTGGTGGAGCACGTTACTAAGTTTTACTAAATAGTATGGGTGTAGGTATTACGATGCGAAAGTTCGCCATTTCAATCTTGGCGAGTTTAGATGCTGATATATTCATTAGTATCCCATCGTTTGCTCTGATTTTTCTTTTATAAATAGGTATGCGCATAACAATGCTTCTTTATGCTTGCGCACTAGTGAATATTTGTGTCGTCTATGCGCAACATCTGAAGACTTCGAGAGGAAATAGCATCCTATGTGAATTAAAATGAGACCGGCGAGCTCGGATGCTTCAAGATTTGCTTTCTTAGAGATGCCACATTCTGACATATAGCCAATTCCGTATATATATATATATATTTTTTTTTTTAAATTATTTTTTTTTTCTCTTTCGTTTTGATAAAAGAATGAGCGTACAATTTTTATGACAATGTATGCGATTGGAAAATGCATTTTTTTGCGAATGTTTCTGTATATGATGATTGCTTTTGTTACCACTATTTATTTTCTTTTTTTTCTGGTTTTATTCTCGATTTTTGGTCCGCCTTGTAAATAGGATCCAATCAGTATGGCGTGTTCAGACTTAGAAAAAATAAAAGACTACAGGCACCGGACGAAGACATTTTTTTCAAAAATATGGGGGGAAAAAAATTATATATTCGATCAGGCATATGCATATTTATACATAGGCTTCACATATCCAAACAACTGGGGGTCATCTGCAATTGTCCAGTACGTCATTTGAGGGTCTCTTTTAAAACAATTCTGCTCTACATGAGTTCCAAGAATAGCAAGATCATTCCAAATATTTGACACTTCGTACGACAAAGCTGGTTAGGAAACGGCATGTAAACTCAAAATGCCCTGAAAAGTTCTCGTGTTAAACCATTTTACTATATTATAAACAAATAACTTCGCATCGGATTTTAATAATCGTGAACGAATATATTTCATAAACCGCTATATATATATATATATATATATATATATATATATATATATATATATATATATCTTCTGTATTAATTCCTATTCTTGTATAGTTCTCTCTCATTATGTTTTTTTCTGATATACTTTCATATACTTTCACACTTTGCAACCCCTAGCGTCATTGTCTTGCTTGTAGTGAAATATATATATAAGGTTGGGGCAAAAAATAATATCGTTTTTGACGTATTTCTTAAAGTCAAAAAACGATATTTGCACCAACCTAATACATACATATATATATATATATATATATATATATATATATATATATATATATATATATAATATATTATAGGTATACATATATATATCTATGAAATACATAATCATCAGAGTTGAATCAAACCAGGAAACAGTAGTATTTAAAAGTGCCCAATAAACGTGTGAAAAAAAAAATGTAATGTAGAGATCAGTTGAATCCGCTACCTTCGTTTCAACCTTACGGTATCCTCAGGCGATTTTTATCAAATAACTTTTTTTTCCATTTAATAATTTTTTGAAACTTTACAATGTTTTTCGTCGTTAATTTATTTATAATTAAAATCTGTTTTAATCCTGTTCCAATTTGCCCTCCTCATTCATTATTTATTAATGCGTCTTCCATGTTTTTTTTTGTTATTTGTTTTGTTGTTTTTTTTTTTGTTGTTGTTTTTTTGTTTTTGTTTTTTGCTTCGCAAAGGAATACCTTTTGAAAAAGCGTTGGTCGAAAGGGTTCTAAAGGTTAAATAATGACGTCACTTTTATTTAAATTTTTTTCTATTTTTGAATAACAAATCTTTGTTTGCATATATGCTCCTCTGTGGTGAAATCGGTAAAAGCACGTCAGGTCATATATATATATATATATATATATATATATATATATATACTAGCAGTATAACTGGTCCTTAACTGGGTATTTCATTACTGGGAATTTTTACCGTTCAGTTGAAGAAGCTTAAGTTTAAAGTCAATCCACCCGAAAATCGATATTAATGACAACAATTGGTCGCAACTGAGGTAACCCCAAATGGTGGGGTAACAATTTGAATGGGAAGAGGGTGGTTCTGAAAAGGGCCATTTTTGAGTTCTCATTCTTGCAAGGAAGGAACATCTTCCATGGAACATCGTAATAATAATATACGATAATTTTTATTTATAATATAATTTCCTTTATAATTCTCATAATCCTTTGCGTTAGATTTCAACTCTCAAAATTGATTGTATGCTGTTTTTTACAGACATGAAATTTTCCCTTTGATTCTTGTGCAAAGTGTAAAAAATCAGTTATTTCGATTTTTCACCTTCAAGGTTGTATTTTTTTCCAGACAATTTGGACTCAAAACCAACACAGATGAATTTTCTGTCAAACAAAATAATTTCATCGAAATCGGATGAAAACTGTGGAAACGCATAAACAACATCCGGTCACACAAACATACAAACATTTTGAGAATTATAGATATATTAATATGAAACCAATATTTTTTCCTACTTTTACTTTAATCTTATTATCAGCAACATATTTTATTTTTTTATTACTATCGTTATTAGTTTTATTTAATTATTTATTATTTATGATTTCATTTTATTTTATTTTATTTTTATTGTTAATTTTTCCATAGTATCTCGATTTTACCATTGCATATTTTATTTTCACACAAAAACTAGTTACCTCCCCTTGATCTTCAATGGTTTTATTTTAAATAACAGTTTCCGTATTTAAATTAAAAATTATAATTATTTTTTTCAATTTTATTTTCAAACTCACACAATTAAACAATGCATTTAAATACTTAACAACAATTATAATCCACCCTAATAATAAATTATCCCGTGTTAACCAGAAATGTTAAATAAAAGTTGTAACCTCAAACTTGAACCTGAAGGCATGAAACTCCGAGTTTTGCAATCAACGTAGGGTATTATGTATATTTTATATATATAACAGGTTGGTGCAAAAATAATGACGTAATAATGTCGTTTTTTGACGTATTTTAAACGTCAAAAAACGACATTAGTACGTCATTATTTTTGCACCAACCTAATATAATATGGGTTCGAAGGTTATATTTAACAGCTTGGAACAAGAAATAGACGAAGTCAGTTCGAATTCCAGTCGAGTTACTGAAGTACACTTTTTAGTGCCATTACAGTTGGATAAAGTATGAGTTTATGTTTCCTCACCAACGCCTATGTCTCATATAGTGGCGCACAGTGTGCTGTTCAGCCTTGGTTAGTAACTAGTATAAGAAAAATACAACTGTGAGGTAAAAACTGGTTGGGCATTGGACTAGCAACCCCATCTTGTTAAAAAAAAAAAGACTTGCCACAGTAAAACTACCGCCTGTTGAGAGCTGGAGTCGCATACTCCTCACTGGCTTTTACGTGACTTGAGTGAAGATATATATATATATATATATATATATATATATATATATAGTAAAAGTAATAAATCCCTTGGTACATAATCCAAGTGGCTCTTAGTAATATAAAATATTAAAACTGATCCACAAAAAGAGGTCAGTGTATGTATTATTACAGAGCAAAAATTAATATACAGTAAAATCCAAAATCACCTCATATGGAGAATAAGTTTATTTCAACGGGCGAAAAAAATTCGTCAGCCTTATTCAACACCGTTAAAACTGACAGTTTTTTTTTTTTTTCGTCGGTTGAAATAAGTTCATTCCCCATATGAGGTGATTTTGGATTTTTTATATATATATATATATATATATATATATATATATATATATATATATATATAAGAGAGAGAGAGAGATTTCAGCAGCTTAGATTTCAGTTTTATTTATTAATTTTCTTTTATTTTTCGGATTAGATAATTCTTGAATGTCAAAAAATTGCACATATAATTTATAATCATTTTATTTCAAGTAAGGCCATAAAAGTTAGGAGGACACGAACGGTTACTAAAAGTAAAAGAAACTTTCGATTGATCTGTTTTTACGGCTTATTTAGCAGGTCGTTAAAAGATAGAAAATATTTGCAGATTGTGAGAAATATCTTCGGTGATAATAATGATTATTTCCTACAAGTCTCACAAATTAACCCATAGATGGGAGGAGAAGATGTGGATTCATACATTTTCCTAATAGTTGTGAGTTCAATACCTGGCCACTAATACCTTGGCTCTCTAATCAACAATTCCGAGCCGTTAACAATTACACCACCCGCACATCCAATCTTTCAGTATCTGGTTATAAGAAGCAAAAGGACAATAGAAGAACGGGTTTCAAGAAAGCAGGTGACGATCAGTTGATACTGTCTTTAAATATGTGCCATCGTACTTGAAACATCGGAGATCATTTTCAGGAATGTAAATAGAGATGTTAGTGTTTAATATAAAAAAAATCATTGATTTTTTTTTATCATAGTTTTTAATATTTAGAACGTTGTAATCCTGCAGAGATCATTGGAAAACTACATACAACATGTATAAAATTTTACCTATATCATATATATTGAAGTTACTATGCTTATTGCCAGTTTAATATGTTTAATTCAGAATTTCCTTGGTTAAAAGATACCTTCTTTTATGCCTATCATATTTTTTTTTATTGTTAAACCTTCAAGTATTCCTGATTTTCTTTTTGCAAATTATATTTTAGATTTTTGTTTTGCTTAATCTTAACATGAAACATTATGAAATCTATCTGATATCTATATAAATTGAAGAGGTAGTTTTTAATACTCATTTTTAAATGCCATTTGCGTACCCTGCCGAGCATAGTCACGACAAAGGGATATTACAAGAAGAAAAAGAGCAATAGTATATATGGTATTCAATAAAGCCGGAAACTGAATGAATCAGAGTTTGGTATTGAAAAGATTGCTGTATTTATTTTTTTCAGTCAGTTTTGTGCCATGCGTGATACACGCTTAGGCGATCATGTATCTTTCGATACATAACTGACACGGCAGATTTTTTCCCGCAGTAGGTTACCATTTCTTTCTGCGGTAGAACAGTTTCCATCCAAGGCTACAGAACTCGGTCTATCTTGCTATTTACCCAAAGCTGGTGATGATTCATACCTTTCTCAAAGGTATTAGCACGTCTGTGAATGCAATGGAGATTCTACTGGAATTCAAACTCGGCTCTCCGAGTCCTCAATCCAAGCCGCTATCCATTACTCCACCGTGCCTCTTATATAATAAAGAATCCACCCTCAACATCCGCGAATTTACGAAAAAGAAATCAATAAAATATAATTTGCATTTATTTGGTTTTGAAGTCGTCCTTTTTAAAAGCAAATAAATAGAATCTAAGTTTTTCTTGCCTCTTATGAACATAAGGTCAAATATGCTTGGCATCTCTTGTCTTGTACAGCAAGGCTTAGCGCTTGTTTGCTGTTTTCCGAATGGTACTAAAGCTATTCGTGTATCTTCCACACCAAAAACTAAATAATATATAAAAGCAAATGACAGGAAAACAATTGTTCGCTGAAAAAGTCTATTAACCTTTAGTGAAATCAAGGTCATCGATCCGGGCAAGAAAACGACCAAGTTAGGCATCATTATACGCTTTGTTAGTTGCAATTCGACGGTAACTCATAGAACCCCCGTCGAAAACCAACCAAAATAGAAAATGCTATTTGGGAAAGCGACTGAAGCGCCACCTGCCGTCAGAACTGTAAAATTTCATTTCTGTTTCATCTGCTTTTAGTACTAAACGTTGCTGGACACATTTTAGCTGACTGCCACTGGACAAAAAGAACATCAGTTTATATATATATATATATATATATATATATATATATATATATATATATATATATATATATATATATACAGAAAGGTGCAGAACACCCACAAATGAGTCAGTGTTTACTGCTTTGTCATTGACTTTAATGATTCTTCCGCTGGACGATTTACAACGAACTTGTTTCTCTCTCCGCATCTTAGGTCTATTTTATTGATTTATCAGCTCACATCAAGGATGTGAGACAGAAAAATATGTGCTTTTCGCGTCTGTCTCAAATAGTTATTGTCTAATTAAAAATAAACAACGTTTGGATTATTTTTTTGTCTGTTTTATTTATTTATTTTTTTTTTTTTTGGAAAGGATTTTCAAGTACTAAATCAAGGCAAACTTTTTTCTACATGACATTGAAAGATTTTGAGTGTCAAGAGGCAAAGTGCTCAAACAAATTCACAAGTGGAAAAGCTGAGAATTATATCGAGAATTTTAGACAGTCAAACTTATGTACAAATAAAAGTGACTTATGAAGTGAAGTAATTGTATACAGGACTAATGACAAAATATATAATTATGTGTGTGAAAGAAATAAAGTGTAGATAGCTAAATCATCACTGCACATTGATTCCTATGCCCACATTTTATATAATTATGAAAGCCCTATCTTCGATATCGGACACTTTACCCGAATTAATACACCAAATTTTAAATACCCTTTACGTAAGTAAACTTGTGTTTCTGCTAAAAAAATTTATGAAGTGGATATATTATATGTAATTGATAAACTCTTCCCCAGAAATAATCCACTCAGTAAAAGTTTTAACAGAAATACATTAAAACTAACTTATAGCTGTACCGATAATTTTGAAAAAATATTAAATAACAATAATGTTAAACCAATACAAAAATCTGAGTAACAATAGCCATTCCAAACCAACAAACGCCAATATTACCAACAGATATAATTGTAAAACAGAAATGACTATCTCGTTTATCTAAGTACTCTTTCTACTATAGAAAATATAACAGTTAAAAAATTTTATATTGGGACTACCAAGAATTCTTTTAAAACTGGGTGGTATCAATATATATTATCTCTCACCAACAGCGCTTATAAAAATATGACATCCCTTTCTCACTATTTTGGAAACATAAAAGATAACAAATCTCTTACGGTAAAATGCAAAATACTAAAAAATGCTCGAACTTGTAAATCTTTAAATGAATCTTCCTTCTTATGCTTACATGAAAAACTGGAAATTATCCGATTTACAGACAAAAATTATCTGCTTAACCAAAGAAGTGAAGTATTGTGAACTGCCGACATAGTTTTTTTTTACCTTACAATATAGTTAAATTTTTAAGATTAGGTAGTTCCATTTCTTAGGGCCATGATTTATAAGTAAATAAAGGTCCACCCTCTACGAGTAATTATCTTATTTTGCTTATTCAGATTTAGTATTGCTATGTATTGCCGTCCAGTTAGTATTGTTAATAACTTATATAGATGTTCCATAATTTTAATTTTATCTACAGGTTCCTTTAAGAAGCTTCCTGAATC
>OZ010595.1:67115037-67147537 GCA_963932145.1 Acanthosepion lycidas
ATGTATTGGGCAGGTCCATTCTAGCAAAATGGACCAACCTAACTGGTGTATTAGGCACTCTAGTGTAAAATGAGGTAAAATCAGATGGCCTGCTTTTCAAGAGGACACTAGAAGGTAGCCATGTTAGTAGGTAAGTCACTTGACTTCTACAAGTACGGGTGACGTTCATCGATACCAGCTGAGGAATCAAACCCAAATATGCTTGAGAATACTACTATCATTAACGAGCTATATACTACAGAAGAAACAATTGTAATTGAAAGGAAATACAGTGTAACCCGGATATAAGAGAGTTGTCGGGGCCGGAGATGAAGTCTCTTATATCCGGGTTTCTCTTATATCAGGGTTTGGTCTATTTTGTTTAGGTAAGTATGGCTCTAATCTGGGACCAGAGAAAATCTCTCTTATATCAGGGTTACACTGTACCAGTAATGTTATAACACTTACTCGAAAGAATAATGTTACGGTCACATATTAATACGTTTGGTCAACCAAAATGATTCCTAAAGGTGTTGGGGTGTTTATATTATCATATTTTACTTTATGTTCGCCTCTTGTACTCGTTTTTATTTTCTTTTTTTATGCAATAATAACAACTTCTATATCTAAAGTAATTTTTGCAATGTACTAACAGCTTGGTTTAAACATTACTTGATGAATGAGACTAAACTCTTTTTTTCCTGAATATGAACTCGTTTAGTAGTCCGTGTGTCTCTTAATTTGTCGAATACAGTAGATCAGAAAAGAAACAGCATTTTCTGCAGATTTTTAGAGTACTAACTGCAGAATGAAATCAGTAATAATTACATCTTTTCCAGAACAGTAAACGAAACATTGCTTTACAGTTGTTACCTTGTCATGTTTAAGTTGCAATTTGTTCTTATTGAAAATGAATCCCAGCGTCTGCTACATCGATTTATTTAATTTTTTTTTTACGGCTTATCTACCCATCGTGTTTATTTAAAGCCAGAATATTTTGGATTATAAGAATATTTATTTTTGCGAATGAATATTGTATTTATGTTTCTTTATTTTTTAGAATAACAATGATTTTTCCAGATAAATGTTCTAAAATTTACCCATGACTTGGGGGAACTCGACGATAATTCGAACTCTACTCACCAATTTCTCATTCCAACTCGCCATTCTTTAAGCCAACCGCACATCCACCACCAGTGACAGCAACTCGGCTCGTATTCTCCTATGTCTTTGTTTGTAAGTTCGAACTTGACTTGAGTTTGATACAGAGCCTGTAATATATTAAACATTATGCTAAAGATAATATATTGCAGTTTCTTCTCAAAAAATGTTACTTTGTGAAACAGACTCTAAAAAGGAACCTTTCCTGATTATTACGATGTTAATTGCCTCAAGTTAATATATCCTCCATATCTACACAATATTTTTTAAGCAAGGCGGAAGTGCCACTTGTATGCAAGAGGCTACAGAGAGTGTAACGAATTGAAAAGACTGGGTATAGATGTTTGAAGAAAGGATAAAAAGAAGAAATTGCGATCAAGGCAACAAAAGATGTCGATTGACATTACATTTAAGTTATTGAAGATTATAGTTACCCAGGAAGCATGTAAGAGGAAGGGAATTCCACTGCCGATAAGTGCGAGAAAAGAAGCTGTTGGAGTAGAAGAGACAGGTACATTTAAACTGTTTCGTCAGTAAAAATATGGAACCGAGATGTGTTATATCGTGGATAATACAATATAAGCAATTAATTCCTTGTTGAAAGATTACACTAAACACAGGAATTAGGTAAAATAAATATCATGGGTTCTATTGCATGGAAAGTACAATGAGTAAGAGTTCTTAATAATAATAATAATAATAATAAGGAAAATGGGAGATACGTCACAGAGATCCGTAGTGGTACTGCTACTACAATACTTTGTCACGTCTTTTATTTTCCCCTCATTCACGTCTCTTTAGACTGACCAATCACTGTCGTTGCTCCACTATAACAAAAATGCCAACTCTCTCTCTTTACACTCTTACAACAACCTTATTCGACAACCCTCTACCTTAAGTGGCTCTTGTGCCTTGAATTAGTTCAACAATGGTATTTTTAAAAATGTAAGAATCTTTTTTGGTGTTTTGCTAAATTACTTAAATATGGCCCTCATGTTTTGTTTTTGTTTTGTTTTTTTGTTTGTTTTTTTGTTTTTGTTTTGTTTTTTGTTACTTAACGAGTAAAATATATATGCAAACAAATAACAGTACTTGTAATCGTTATTGTCACGTCTATGTTGTCGTATCTACAGTGAATCTTTATTACTTCAGATTTCAACTTCGAGGTTTCTCATGAATAATTTCACTTCAATTTGCAGTGCTCCACCGATTCGAGGTAATATAACTTGTCTCGAATTGGAGTTTCTGAATCTCTCTTGACGGATATAGAATATTTATTCCCAAGATGTTTTCTTAACGACAGATAGTAGCATTTTTCTTGCTCTTCGTACTGAATAATTCAAACTCTGCACTTAAATTATTGTAGCTGTGTGTCACCTTGTCAATGACAGGTGGAACGGATAGGAAAAACTTACAAAAGTGCGCTCCCGAATACCAAGCAAGAAACTTTAACCTTCAAAAGAATCTACTTAGAGAAATCCAATGGCAAATAAAGACGGATTTCCCCAAGAACAAAATGGCATAACCAGGGGAAATAAAATACAAAAGAATGAGGGAACATCTAAATCAAATAAAAACCGCTTTAATAACAAATAAAATAGAGAGAGAGAGAGAGAGAAAGACAGAAATAAAGAAAACAAACAAAAGAAAAGAACACAAAGAAAAGAAAGAAAAGAAAACAAACAGAACAAAACAAAACAAAACAAAACGATCAGAAAGGAACAAAAACTGTATTCAGAAAATATTTAAAAAAAAAAAAAAATAGATGAAACCTAAGTAAGAATAAATATGTCCAAAAAAGGTTTTAATACTTCTGGCATCACTTCCTCCCATGTACCTATCGTTGTGTCCGCTTGAATTATTTTGACAAATAAAACATTATTACTCTTAAAGTCTTTCCAGGGAGAGAAACATTAAGAAATGGTAAACAGCTTTATTGGTCAATTTTTATTATTTACAAGATTCTTGAATTCTTTTCGAGCATAAATATTGGACGTCGATGGTGTTCTGTCGCCACTTTAAAACTATATCTACTCTGTATTTGGCAATAATTCTGTAACGATAAATTAACGACTGAAGTAAATCTTAGCGTAGAAACGATAGCAAATTTCTAATCTTCGTTAAGACAGTTCGTATTCAATTAGTTTAATTCTTTGAGGAAGACCTGGACCAACCTCTTCCTAACTTTTAAACACCAAGGTGCACTAGACTCTAGAGCCATCGTCGCTTCGCCCTTGCTGCCATATATGGTTTGAAGACCCTTCTGTTTGCCTCGGGGTTCTTGATAGGCTCCAGAGGCGGATATGCAATATAATTGGCCCTGCTTTGTCATCTCGTCTACAGTCACTTTCTCACAGACGCGCCGTCGCCTCTCTCTGTTTTACAAATACTTTCATGGCAATTGCTCCGAGGAGCTGCATTCGCTGGTTCCCAGACTTCATGAGTTCAAGCGCCCAACGAGGCTGGCATCCCGCGCTCATCCTTTCACTGTCGAAACTACTAAATGTAGCCGTCTCTTCTACTCCAGTAGCTTCATGTCTCCCTTCTCTATTCCTGTTTCCCTGAGAGCTATAATCTCCAGCTATTCAAATGTAATGTCAATCGACATCTCCAAGTGCCTTGATCTATCCAGTACCCTCCTCCTCATCCTTTCTTCCATCACTCCTATCTGATCTTGCTCCAAATTTTCTGTAACCCCTTGCGTCCTAGTGGCTTTTCGCCTTGCTTGGGGTGAAACGCTTAAAAAAAAAAACTGTGCTACAAGAAGGACAATTCCGATTCATTGAGAAACTACCGTATGTGATTTCCGCCAGCAAATTGTCTTAAATTATCGAATTTAATGGACAATAGGGAACGCCTGCACTCGAGGATTCAATAAAATAAACTTGCACCTGTTATTGTAGAGGAATGGACAATTCACTACTTTATCCGACCTTTTCATTTCTGTAGGAAATTTGAATCACCTTTGAACCATCTCATAGTTATAGCCTTGTGTCAGACGATAATCTGTGAAATAAATAACCAATGTAGAGACTGGATCACCTGCAAGTGGCAAGATTCTTGCATCGTTTGCCAATCAAGTAAATTCTTAAAGAATCAAATGCAATCTTATGAAAAAGATATTGACATTAAATAACCTAACAAGGTTTGACATTTCATAAAATTCTGCCATCTATCCAACTGGCATGTGATTTTGTGTGTTGACAACTACTCGGCTTATGTTAGTATTTAAAAGGGCACGTGTTATTTTTCTGTATATTCAAGCATATAAATCTTTTGTGAAAAAAAATGTAACCTAAAGCTATGTAAGATATATTCCAAGAAAAAAAAAAAAAATATATATATATATATATATATAACCTTTTCACCCCAAGCAAGGGAAAATGCCACTAGGACGGAGGAGGATACAGGAAGTAAAAGAGAGTCAGAAGTGATGAAAGGTCAATAAAGGAACAGTTTTCAGGAAGAGAGATGACGAATGACTAATTTTTATTCATTTATTTATTTTTTATTTTATTTTATTTTTTTGTAGATTCTAACTGAAAGGGAAACAAGAAATCAGAAGGATGTTCCACAAGTGAGAAGTGCGAGAAAAGAAATTGTTAGAATAGAAGTTGTCGTTTCATCTTATTAATTTTCACAATAAAACGATGAGACCTAGTTGCACTTGTGTATATTATATATATATATATTATATTATATTATATTATATATATATATAATATATTATATATATATTATATACATTAATCTTTGGTACTTAGACTTGATGAATTTAAGCGTAGTACGTGATTGGTAGCAATGTCTCATTACTTTACAGTTGAAATTGTTAAGTGTAACCATAAACTCTCTGCTAATCGTTGCTTCTCTTGTAATTCTCGCGATTCATTTGCTGTTCCGGCTTTTAGCTTGTCAATTGATTTTGATATTCAAAAACCTGAATGGAATGTCAATCGTTATCTTCTGTCGTTTTAATTCTCGTTTCTTTATTATACTTTCTCCTCAATAGCATTTTCCTCTTTTTTTTTTAGGCATGATCTCTAATACTCAGCCACTAAGACGCAAGGAATTATTTTGTTATCTTGTTTGAGGTGAAATTATTGTCAAAAAAAAATAAACTAGCAGAATTAATAAAATTCTGGAATACACTGTAAAATAATATACAGTGTAACCCGGATATAAGTGAGTTGTTCGGACGGGAGTAGAAGTCTCTTATATCCGGGTTTCTCTTATATCCGGGTTACACTGTACTGAGAACGTCTTTCGTTAAATTCTGTTTTTATTTATTTATTTATTGCATCAGCCACATTCAGGTCAATGTGTGCGAATTAAGTGAGCAGCACAGACCAGAGGCTGATAACCAGTCGGTATAAACCGCTCTCTCGAGTGTAGCTTGGACGTGGCACAAGGCCGAAAGAAAGTGGCACCCAGTGAGGATCGAACTCACTACTCAGTCGTAATTGTTCTAGCGAGACAAGCCTGTTAACCATTAAACCCCCTGTAGGTGCCCTGTCTCTCGAGTGGTTTATAGTGATTTTCCAATTCCAGCTTGGATGTGGCACAAGGCCGAAAGTAAGGAGCACCCAGTGAGGATCGAACTCACTACTCAGTCGTAATTGTTCTAGCGAGACAAGCTTGTTAACTATTACACCACCTCGAGGTGCCCTGTCTCTCGTGTGGTTTATAATGATTTTCCAATTCTAGCTTGGATGTGGCACAAGGCCGAAAGTTAGGGGCAGCCAGTGAGCATTGAACTCACTACTCAGTCGTAATTGTTCTAGCGAGAAAAGCTTGTTGACCATTACACCATCTCGAGGTGGTCAGATATAAAATCACTTCGTTTATGAGCCTCTCTTTCTGGTGTTCAGCTGTTTGGTAAACAGCTGAACATGAAAAAGAGATCGCTCTCGGGTCCCCACCTTAAAAAAGAACTTTTATCACATCTCGTCTCACTGGGGAGACAAAGTAAATACCCTCTGTAAACTCTTTCCTCGAGGGGTTTATAACACATTATCTATCATCGTCTCAGTTGCGTCTTTGTCTTTAGTGAGAGTGCGCTCAGGGGCTGCTTCGTCAAAAGACAGTCGGAACTGAGGAAAAATTATACTGAGAGGTGCCCAGCCCTGGGGAACAGCTGCCCGAGGACACGCCCTCTCATTGCCCCAGAGAGAGAGAAATAGAGATCTGTGCTAGCACTGCGGCCAGCGCAACCGACGATTGCGGGAGCTGCTGGCAATTTTGTTCCTAGCCCGGATGTGTGCCTTAAAAACTGACCTTGTGTCACAACACGTCTTAGTGGAGAGACAGAGTAAATACCTAGGCCGATAATCAGCCACATTTCTATCAAATAAAGACATGAAGTCTGTATATATAGACGGAGGTCTGACTAGATATTTTGGTAAACTAAATCATTAACGGTTTGAGTTCGATTCTCGCAGAGAGCCCTGTTTAATATTCTTGTGCCAGGCATTGTTAAATTATAAAAATATCCATGTAGATAAAGATTGATCTCGGTCAGAATTAAGAGTAAAATGTGCCGTTAGTGTAAGAAATATCTTCTCTGAAAGTGAAACCGGAGAATTGAGTTCCAATTCCAAGCTCGTCTGTTGCTCTCACTTTTGCAGAAATGTCTTTGGAAAATATTTTCTTTTTTTTTCTTTTTTCTCTCTCTCTCTCTCCCTCCTTAGCTATGGATTAAATAGCCAGGGAAAACAATTATTATCTTGCAAAGAGCGAGAGCTAAATTAATCTAGTCTACTGAATATGCTCTACTCTTAAGAAGAGTTGAGTTCAGATAATTTCACTTACAATTTCGACATTTTCTCGAGATTTAATGTAATTATATACGATAAATAGAAAGTACTTAAGAAATCGTACGTTCAAATCATGGAGAGTGTTGATCGATTCTCACCGAGTATTGGTTGTATAATGTCGTTTTCTCACATATGTTACTATGTGAGAAAACGACATTATTTTTGCACCAACCTAATACTATCAACACTAACGGGCAGCCATACCAAATAGCGTTCGTTTCTTGTCAAAATAAAATCGGCTAGCTTGAGAGCTATGATGTGCAGATTATTTGTCTCCCAGATTTCAAATATTTGACCGCAACAAATAAAAAAATAATCAGGTACCACAATTGAGAGACCCAAAGGAAAAACAGGGTGAAAATTTTGACATTCGTTTACCAGGAATTGCATATAGGAACCCCTAGTGGCGTGAATCCAATTTGTTGAAAAAAAAAAATTAAACAAAAAAAATGTGCAGAAGAGGCAAAAAAGGGCAAAACCTTTGCATTTCGTGTTAATTCGAAGCCCGATAAACACCGTAGAATTTTTGTAACCATTTATAACAATAACGGAAGTACACGTTCTTTGAAACATTGGCGCCATCTTTTTTTCATTTGGGAATTATTTTTAGTTTCTTTCGACAACACGTTGGTTATTTCTGCTCTTTATTTTAATTTTTTTTTTATTATTTTTCTTTGTTTCTTTCTGTCTTTATATTGTTTCTTTGTCTTGTTTCGCTCTTTTTATATACTGTCTCTTTTTTCTCTCCTTTTAGTTTTCTTCTTTCTTTTTTCCCTTTTTCGTTACTTTCTTGTCATTTCGTTTTTCCTTTCTTTCGTTTTCATTTTTTTTTTTTTTTTTTTGTTTCTTCTTCGTCGATCAGTTTTGTTTTGCGTTTTTCTACTTCCGGTTCCTGTTTCATTTTCCCATCTTATTCAGTCTTCTGTTTCAATCGTAATTTTTCCCAGATTGTTACCCTCCTTTCTTTTTTTATATACTTTTTTTACTTAGGTTTCTTATAATTCTTTTTTAAAATTTATATGTATATACAGTGTAACCCGGATATAAGAGAGTTGGCGGGACCGGAGAAGAAGTCTCTTATATCCGGGTTTGGTCTAATTTATATACATTAACACAGGCTCTAACTTGGGACCAGATAAAATCTCTCTTATATACGGGTTTCTCTTATATCAGGGTCTCTTATATCCGGGTCACACTGTATAATATTTCCTGTGTATTCTGTCTCCGTGTATCTCTTTTTTTCTACATATATTTTTCTTCATTTTATTTAAAGTTATTACTGTTTATTCTGTTTCATTTTAATTATTCAACATATTCAACTTTGGATCACCCATATTTTATGCCTGCATGTTTTCATAATTTTTTTTTGTTTTGGCTTTTGTTCTTTAAAATAATTCTCTTCTTTCCTAGACAAAAGATGATTAATATTAAGCATCTGAACACTTGATGTTTGTATTTATGTAGAACTACATGGTGGTCTGAAAGTCTTGTCGCCCCTACATAATTCTCTATTTTGTGCCAGGAAAATGATAGGGTTCATACGGACCTTCTTGATGTGTGACAGCGTCAATGTAACTAAATAAACTGAATCCATTACATGTGTTTTGTATTACTGTATTACATGTTCTTCTATTGTTCTCGTTACTATTTGGTCCCAAAACAGTGACAAGATTTTCGGACTATCCTATATATTGCTATAAAAATGAGATTTTTATCTAATTTAATCCAGTTTTATTTTATTATATACTAACAGATTTTATTATATAAGTGAGTTTTTTTCATAGTAATATTGGTATTGACCAAGCAGAAGTTGTTGACGATATTTTCTGATTATATATAAAGCTAAGAACCGACATGCCACGCCATTGTAGCGAACCCCCCTCATTCCCTTCGTATTCCCCCGGGGAGATGCAAGTCCCAATTGAATAGTTTCTCCCACACCATCGAACCGTTTTCTTTGTGGAATCGACTCCCAACAGGATGCTTCCCCGATCACTGCAATCTTAAACTGCTCAAGTCTAAGATCAACCGTTATTTCCGCCCCACATATCCGCATAACCTGTGCGTCTTACTCTGTAACCCTTAGATCGAGTGGCTTTTGGGCCTTTTGCAAGGTGAATATTTTTGTGAAAAAATATTACTTCACTGAAAGTGTTGAGAAATCAATTTCCGTTTCCTACTCTTTTGTCTTGGTGACTTTTAAGTAAATCCGTCAGTTTGGTTTCATATCCTTTATTTCTTAATATTTTGGAACTTTTCTGTTTACATTTACAAAATCGGCTTGCTCAAGAACATCCTTGCTATCCAAATCACTTATTATTCCTTTAATTTTCCAAAGATCACTTTTTATGACATTCTTAAACAGTTTATTTCTCGTTCTTCGGTGGCCTAGATTTTCATTTGCTTTCTTGATTGCTTTGTGATCTCTCCAGTTTTCTTAACAATTTCCAATTTTGTTTTCTCACCCCGACCTACAGCCTGTGGAAAAATCTTCGATGTGTGTTTATAAATAGTAATTCTGACATTTTTCTAACCAAACGCTTCTCTGAGGCAGAATGGTAACAACACGACAGGCTATATGTCAGTTCCCATAAGGGTTACAGGTTCGATTCTTATCGAAGAGCGCATATTTTCTACGAAATATTTTGAGCATTCAGGCCAGTGAATGTAATTAATACGGTTTAATAAAAAAAAAGAAACAACATTTACTTAAATAAATTATATATATATATAGCAAATAGTTATCCAAACAAGTTTGGGCAGTTTCATGTTTTAATCTATTTTCCCAATTTTCGGATAAGGTGTCGAGTCTTGTGCTTGACGTTGTTGATAAACTGTCCGAATTTCATATTTCGTTATTTTCGTTCGGTGAAGTAATGGATAGCGACTCGGATTGAGGAATCGGAGAGCC
Organism: Acanthosepion lycidas; assembly: GCA_963932145.1. Classification (NCBI taxonomy): domain Eukaryota; kingdom Metazoa; phylum Mollusca; class Cephalopoda; order Sepiida; family Sepiidae; genus Acanthosepion; species Acanthosepion lycidas. The sequence goes on from OZ010595.1 coordinate 67,124,902, forward strand.
GAGTTCGAATTCCAGTCGAAGCCATTACATTCACTTACGTACTTATACCCTTGGGTAAGCTATGAATCCTCTTCTTCTCCCCACCAGCTATCGGCAAATAGCAAGAAAGACCGGTTTCTATGGCCTTGGATGGCAACTGGTCTACCGCAGAAAGAAATGACAATCTACTACAGGGAAAAGATCTGCCTCGTCAGTCATGTATAGAAAAATACATGATTGCCTAAGCGTGTATTACGCATGGCACATATCTGACTGACTGATAACTGACATTCGACTTCCGCAGTCGAATCGATGTGGTATCTGCATTCGGGTATTCTTTGGAAGACGGGAAGTTTGAAATGGTCTAGCGTGACTTCACGTGTAACAGTGGCTGGGAATGAGGCCTCTCGCAAGGAATACGATTTATTTATGATCAGTTTACTTATTAATACTAATATACAGTATACTATTTACATTATTTGGGCTGTTGTCCTCATCTTTGTCACCATATTTATCACAGCGTTTCGGCCGTTGTACGCTCCAGCTTTCTTCAGGTGGTTGGAATGTCGAACTGAACCCTTTATTTCGCTCACTGGGGTAGCATGTTCTAGTTCCACGTCCTTGAGGACACATAGCAGAGTTGAGAAAGGCGTTAGTTAGATCCAGTGATAGGACCCAAAAAGAGTGAGTTCAATACCCGGTTAAAACGGTAGAGAACTTGGAGAGTGGAATTAACAGGAGATAACTGATAACTGGCATTCATTGCACATGGCACTATACATTATACATACATACCTACCATATACACCTCTGATAATTATTAGGGATTTCAACAAATCATCAATATACGTTCATACGTACATTATTATTTACTGCTATTATATGTGCCGTGTCCTTTCAGGAAATAGGCGATAATGGCTCTCCACAACTTCCTTTTTTTTCTCATTGAGTGTCCAAAAAATTTCAAATTTTATTTTATCCCAAACTTTGTTCACATATTTCATCCCTGACTTAAATATTCGTCTTCTCTGTGCCGTGTTCCTTCTGGACATTAGTGATCATCGCTCTCCAGGACTTCCTTTTTTTCTTTTTTTTTTTTTTTAATATCCCGTCATCCAAAATGAAACTGTGGTTCTGATTGCTCGTCAACCGCCATATTGAGTAATTGTCTACATTGACTGACCGCTCGGTTTGGGTGGAAGATGGCAAAAATAAATGCTAATACTGTCGTTCATTTACCGAAGCATGATAATTTTTTTGCCTCTGTCCCATAATGTCATGTGAGTGTGAAATTTTCCAAGCCCTCTTTCCTCATTATTCTTGAAATTTGAACTATCTCTTTCTGATTTGAAACATGAATGACCTTTTTTATTTCATCTGTCGCACAGATCTCATTCACGGTATTCTCAGCATCCTTCTGTAGAACTACATCTCTGTTGCCCTATGTCGTCTCTTCAGCTGTGATAAAATTGTCCAGCATTCACTATTATATAGGAGAATGTAGATTACGTACAGTTCAGCTGTCTTTCCTTTTATTTCTTACGAAATATTCCTATCTTTTATATTTGCGTGAATGTAACTTTCCAATGTTGATAAGATTTATATTTGATAGATAAGAAGACTTCACAAGATATATAGATAAATATGTAGATAACAATATGTAAATAATGGTTGGGATTGTACGCATGACTTGAGTAAATTCTTCACAATGGCGTCCACTTTTGGAGCAAACGCCGAAGGCCGATTTAATCGGTCAAATGTCAACAAGTGGTAGACCCTTGGCTTGTGAACCGCTCGAGCGGAACGAGATGTCTGGCTCCAATCAGTGATTACTGCTTCTGGCGAGGAATTTACGTCTTATTCGGACAAACAACTAGGTCCATATTTCTATACAGATGCTAACGTGTGAACATATGCACACAGTTACGCAAATAATCAGTGTGAAAAGAAAACACATGCTTATAAATCAAAATTACGCCAACGTCTGTGCACGCATACACACACACATACATACATGCATACATATATATATATATATATATATATATATATATATAGGTTGATGCAAAATTATCAGGCGTTTTTAAACAATATTTATTATAAAAAAAGAAATATAACATTTGTAAATGATTATTCCGGAGCGTATGATTATTGACACACATTTTATAATCTCAAAATAAAACTGTTTTTATTAAAAGTAAACAAAACAGCATTTTTTATTCACAAATAACTCGACTACAAAAACGCCTCATAATTATGCACCAACCCCATATATATATATATATATATATATATATATATATATATATATATATATATATATATATATATGCGCACATACAGATACACACGCTGGTTTGGCTGTAACGCCAAAAATAACAGCGTGATTAAATTAATGTTTGAAGTGCAATGACATTCATATATTAGATTGATGCAAAAATAATGTCGTATTCTCACATAGTAACATATGTGAGAAAACGACATTATTTTTGCACCAACCTAATATAAGCTCGGATTTTATCTATAAAGTTAATTCGTCTAAAAATAGTCTCTCTTTTTAAATCCTCCTTCTCTTCTCATATGCGCTGTTTTTCTTCAGAGATTGAGTTTTCTTGGCTCTACAGAAGCTCTTGTCCTTTCTAGCTCTTAGTGCGGTTCGCCTTTTCATCATCCCACCGACTCCCTGTTTTACCATCCATATACCTGAGTGTGCTTAATAAGTACTTTAGTTGTTTCCTTCATATTGAAACAACTAACGCCCTTATTGTCTAAACCCCCACCCAAGACAGAAATACTTTACTTGGTAATATTTACTTACTTACGCATCAATTTACTTTCCGCTGAAAGTGTTTCGAGCGGCTTTTCTTAAAACGACACTCCTGTGGAAGCCTTGGAATTGTTTTCATGTCACAGAGAATTCCTGCATAAAAATTATTATATACCAATAGAATCTTCCTCTTTTATATATAGACTCCAGTGAATCACTCAGCGATACACGAATTTGCCACGTACAAGTCGGTTTTATGCTGATGCCATACAGACATCACTAAATACATTCCCTATTATTATTATAATTTGAAATAATATAAGAGAGAGCTTTCAAACAATGTATTGCCCGTGTATGTTAAAATGGCGAATATAAAGTTTAGCTAACATAATTCAAAAAATATATTAGCTTATTTATCACTTTTTCCCGCAGTTATTTTTTCTTTGAATCCCAGATTTCCGCAAGAGGTCGCATGGGGTTATGCGACCTCTTGCGGAAATCTGGGATTCAAAGAAAAAATAACTGGTTTAAACATTCTGTGAACATCGAACTCGATATATTCTGTTCGCTCGAAACCAATCAAAGCACACTGAGTTTACTCAAGGGTGAAAATATTAGCTTGGTGCAAAAATAATGACGTAGTAATGTCGTTTTTTGACGTTAAAAAATACGTCAAAAACGACATTATTACGTCATTATTTGTGCACCAACCTAATAGCAGCCAATCCATTAAGGATTGAAACAAACAGCTTACTTTTAGGTTCTGTATATCTTATCACTAAACTTATTCACTTTGGAATGATTTTATACTTGTATACGCGTAGACATTTGTCGGCTGTGAATTCTCAAGAATTGTTTTTGCGTACGATAGTGTAGCAGTAACTATTAACCTTCTCCACGGTATTGTTATCGAAACACCATTTCTTGTGAGCTAGTTACGGAATCTGGATGTTCATCCACCCTTCGATATGTTTTATTTTACTTCCTACTGCGTTGTTAATTACTTTACTCAAAAACACCGAATTAGGAGTTGGCGACCATCCGACAAAAGTAAATTGATGAAGTCTGCGGCTTAACTTGGCGAACATAGATTAAGACTGTTTTGGGGAACTGTAGAGAGTTATAATCACACCCCAAATGCAAATGATATATATATATATATATATATATATATATATATAGAGAGAGAGAGAGAGAGATACGAATCGATGTCACTGAGTGCCAGAAAGTAAATCAGTTTGGATGTTTTTCAGTGCCGTTGTTGGAATTTAGAGAGAATGGTAGTTTCGTCGGAGGCATTCTGGAGCCAGAGAACTATTGCTGATTGTAACGGATAACGAAACCTGTAGATGATTAGCCAGAAGAAAGAAGGGGTGGAAAGCCAATGAAGACAGCCTCCCTGTGATGTAACGGTGGGGAAGGAGGGCTGTTTTGTTTATTATTAAGCGAAGCCCTATCGTCTCCATTGTCCAGGGATCGACAAAATCAAATTATGAGCAATCAACAGGAATGCAGATAAAAGAAGTGGCCATGTTGGTTTGTGGATCAGAGAAAAGAGATAAAGATCAGGAAGAAGTGGTTAATATGGCCTCGTCCGAGGCTGTGGTCATACAAGCAGGTTTATGCGCGTCGAGGGCGGGAGGAAAGGGGAGACGCTGCAGTTTGACCAGCTGGATGAGGCGAAGCAAATTATGGCTTATGGATAAATTAATTAGCTAAGAATAATAGTAAGGAAATGAAGTAAGCCGCACACGTACGTACGGGCATGCATATATATATATATATATATATATATATATATATATATATATATATATATATATGATGTGGTTCCTACTCCATGTTCGATATATACATATATGTGTATATATATCTCTTTATCTCTCAATAGTTATGTAATTGTTTTAGAAGTTTCGCCTGCTTCAGATAAATACTTATATGCTAATATATTGTTTATCTCTTATATATAATTTCCAATGTTTGATATATATATATATATAATTTTTTATTAAAATGTACCTTAAATTTTCGTAAGATCCAGAAACATACAATACAGTGTAACTCGGATATAAGAGAGTTGTCGGGACCGGAGAAGAAATCTCTTATATCCGGGTTTCTCTTATTTCCGGGTTTGGTCCATTTTGTTTACATTAACGCAGGCTCTAATTTGGGACCAGAGAAAATCAGTCGTATATCCGGGTTTCTCTTATATCCAGGTTTCTTATATCCGGGTTACACTGTATTTATACTCTATGTACCTTTGTTTCAATAACATTAAGCATGTATTAAAAAACTTACCGTTAACACCAGTATTACACTTAAATGTGTAATAGTTCATATATATATAGAGAGAGAGCGAAAGAGAGGTGGTTTTTATTAAACCGATAAATTTGAATAAATTCAAACGTTATTTTTAGTCAATACTCTTATTTAAGTAGGTCGTTTATTTATTAAATAGTATATTTCTTTTCACCTAGCGGCTTGAATGTTAAATTAAATATGGGTTCGGAATAGGGGGAGCCAACTGTTAGCCTGGCGCGCCTTACTGCGTAACCATGAGGAACAGACGGTTGGATGAAGCCAATTTTATGCTTTCAAGCGAATTTTCTCCCATCATAGCTCTCTCGAATTATATAAGTGAAATATCCTTTTATTGACAACACGATTCATCTTCGTTAGGCAGACGTTTTCATGTCAGAATTATCACCCGAAAACGCCGAACTAACGAAGGGGAAAGCGTTGTGAATAAAAAGCTTCTCCTCTGTCTGATTTCTCCACTTACGTTTGAATTATGTATTTCCGAATAACATACACACACACACACACACACACACATATATATATATATATATGTATATATATATATATATATATATGATTGGTGAAACCGCAATAGCTTGGTAAGGTTGTCATATATATTTACGAATATTGCTCTACTGAATAGGGATTGAAATCTTTTGGAATTGTTCAATTTTTTTCTTGCAGTTGAGTTATACGGGAAGATAATTATATATATATTTCTCTCTTCAGATTTGTAAAACTTTTTTTCTTTACATAAAACTTTTCATCGCTATACGCGGTCTTGCCAGTTGTCATCTGGACACCGTACAGCGTGAATCTAGTACATATTTCGAGATTGCCAAGAAAAACAAGCTTCACATAAAAACGAAAAATAGAAACATTTTGCCTTATTTTCATGAGTACAGTATTAGCGCTCCTACAGAAAAGAAGAAAATGAACTGATTTAAGATGGCTATTAACAATTTGATTAGGAACAGGACCATTTACATTGAGTGAATTAGAGATATATATTTAAGGACAGAGAGGATAAATCGCGGTCTACAATAGACTTGTAGAAGTTAAGATTGTAATGACTAGTTAAATATTCTCTGTTCCCCAATGCAATATTTTTGATATCGCTTTTCATCTTTTTTTTTTTTTTTTTTTTTTTTTTACTGTTACTTCATACAATCAAATATATATTTCGGCTTTAAATCTATGAGAGGTCGATAATCCGTAAAAAAATATAAATCCTGTTAAAGTATGCATAGGCGAGATAAAGCTGGCAAAATGATAGTTGTAGTGAATGTACTTCCAGATCTTAGTGGACGTTTCAGAACATGGATGACCCTGAGTGGAGGCGGTTTGAACCGACTGGGTGTGAAAACCTAACGGTCTCGGACAGCGCTAACGAGTAGTGCAGTTGCGGTAGTAAAGATATGAAGACATGATGCTCGTCAACCTCATCACTCCTACGCATTTCTATTGGGTCAACATTGTGATAAGCTTCGCGTGTGTATAGGATTGGTAGCTAACTGAACTCTTTATATCTATTTTTCTTTCTCTCGCTCTCCTAATCGGTTCCTCCGAGAAAGGATTCCTGCTATATTCTCTCCTTAAAGTAAAACATGGACAATAATCCTGAAGAAAAATGTTCCATTCGGTGAGTTAGTCTGTTGACGAAGCGCTGGGGTCTCTTCTGGGGAACTGCTGCTAGATCATTAGAATCAAGAAGATACGCAACAGAATATGATTAACTGTTATACGTTTTATTTATCTTTTTTTGTAATTATTCTGAACAGAACCTGTACTATCGTAGTAATACCAATGTTGGTGCATTCTCGCCATATTTAATATAATTTTGTTTGTGGCTGTTAAAGAAATAACAAAATTACGGATTATGTTTGTGATAATAATCATTTACACTTTACTTATCATTCGTTTTTTTTTTGTTTTGTTTTTTTATTCCTTTGTAACCTTCTTCTACTGACAATACTTCGCTTTCATGCCCAAAGCTGATAATAGTTCATAATCAGTTGGAAAAGGAAAACACAATAGGAAAAGAGTTATTTATCTTTGTTTTCTTATGGTCTTTCTTTCCGATATCACCCCTCTCTTCTTTTCTTTTTCTTTTTTTTTTATCTATTTTTGCTAACTTTCGCTACATTTTTTTTTAGTATATTTCTATCAGATTTTTAAAAACTTTATGTCAGTTTCGGTTAGCCGTTATCAACCAGTACCAATCCCACCGGAAACGATCAACTAAGGAGAAAAAAAAAACAAACATTAAGTGTACTTTTGCTTCATTTCCCGAGATGCATTTGATTGCATCAAAATCCACCCGGCAGGGCAGATGGCGGGAAATCAAGCCTGCTTAGACCTGCCTTTATCGCTCGTTGACCGACAACTCCATCTACAAACACGGTTTACTATCATATTAACGATGCTTACAATAGCTGCAATGGCGTCAACAGAACCATTACGGCACTTCAGGGGATAGCACAATGGTTAGCTTTCTGAAACAGCGGCAAGAATCCGAATCCAAATTCTCTTCAGAAGCCATTTCCCTGGAGTAAAATACTATTGCGTATCAAGACGAAATGATGTAACATTTCAGTATTTTACTCTCATTTAGTCCTAGTATAATAGCTGGCTGCCCGTTTTTCAAGTTTGTCTGTCTTCTAAAGCGGCTAGATGATCCCTCCTTCAGCGGCACTTTGCCTTTTCTTCAACACCCACATAACCAAATGGTGTTTTATCAGGCAAGTAGGCTAAACAGACCATAAAGTTTCTGATGGAGAAAACATAATTTGGCGTGATTAGTTGGTGATAAATGCCATTAGACTCAGCTCTTCAGCCACGATGATTGTGAACGTTTTAACACAACTAGCAACGGCTTCGGAAAAATTTCATCAAACCAATTCCACTCAGAAACCTTGGATCATTCGGTGATATGGTTTTCACACATCACCCAACGGTGCATAAAGACAAATCGACCATGATAAAATTCGAACCCGGTGTAATAGCCCTTAAATGTGTCTCTTTACAAATTATAAATTCTTTTTTCAGTTTTGTTACATCTATTAAAACTTTGAAAAACAAGAGAAATACGAAAGTGTTGAAATATCTCCATTTGCACACGAGCGTTATCACAAAACTTTAAATCATCAGTTAGTAAAACTGATTGGATAAATTCTAAACACTAGTTCTTTTTACTAAATTTTAACCCAAGAGTCACTCAATATAGAGGAATATTGCATTAGGTTGTTGCATGACCATACGAGGAAGAGGTAAAAAGAGAAGATCTTCATGATATATATGAAATATAACGGTTGATTCGAAACTTGAAGAAACCAAACTTTGAATAATTGAGTTTTTCATCGAATAATTTTACGGCTTATCAAACCTTTCAGGTTTATTTTAAGCCGAAATATATTTGGGATTGAAAGGAAAAAAATACGTATTGCGAGTTAATATTGCATTAAATTTTTTTATGGGGACAAAAATGATTCTTTTCAGCTGCAAGTCTTAATATTTAACCCATAACGAAGACAAATATATGGATTTATAACTTTCCCAAGGGTATTTGCGTATAATGAATCTATTGGAATTTGAAATCTGCTCTTCTGTCTTATTTCAAATGGCTATCGATTACACCACTTGCACATTCTTAGTGATTGGTGAAGCATCATCTAGGGAATCGGTCCCAGAAAGTAACGGTTCTCCAAATGGAACTTTCTTTTTATGTTGAGCATTATGTGAGTATTAAGTAAAAACTCTGAACTAATTGACCTAATGAATGTAGCTCGTCAAAACATTTGCCATCGAGTTAGTGATAGTTTAGCGAGAGACATAACATTTCGCCTGAGGGGAAAGGCGTTGAGAAGTGGAAAATATTACAATAATGCTATATTCCGTGCTAATAGGAATATATACTTGAAAAACAAGGTAGATAAAATAAGTTAAGGTTTATTGTACAAAACCTGTACAATAAGAATAAAGGCAACACTTATGCACAAGGTCATCGCAAGTCACTCCAGTAGTGAGTGCTACTATTGAAAGGTTGGTAGTTCTCGTGTAAGTCTAAGTCGTACTCAACAGATCCCAGCTAGTATATTTAGCTACACCCCACGAGGGTTGCATGTGGTACAAGGCCGGTTTAACGTAGGTTCTCCGAGCCTGTAGGCTCGGCGAAAAATATTCCCTTTCGAACCCGTATAAACGGGTTCAGGGCCAATCTACCTCCCCGAACGAGACTCCTCCCTTCGGCGGAGGCTCGTCCGGGTTCCTCTCTGCTCAGAGGCAGAGAGTTCGACTGTTTAGCTTGAACAGGTCGAAGCTAGGCTCTGTAGTCCGTTGACTTACAGCTACTTATAGAAATAGTTACTACTTATTGTGTAGTCACTCATGGAGGTAACAGGTTATTCCATTACATCAACTACTTACAAGGCCGCGTTGACTCTTTAAAACTGGAAAATGTCTGTAGGATATATGTCAGTAATACTCCTTTTTTTTGTTTGATCTTGCACCTTGTAAAGATAGAATATCGTCCTACTCGGCATTTCACGATCACGAGTATTATTATTATCTTGCACACGGATTCTCGTGTTCAGCCTGAGATTTCTCGCTATGAGAGCTTAAAACATAATACATTTCGTAAAATATTTGCATTGCCAAGCATCTCAGACTTATGAAGTGATGGTATACTAGGCTTTATTTAAACTTTCTAATGTAGGGTATGCCTCAATAAAAATGGGACAATCGTAGGCTGAAGGTCCTGCATTCTAATAACCTGGGGGTCAGTGTACATTTAATATTTTCATTGTCCTTGATATAATGGTCCCCAGGAACACACACATCGACGAGTAGATATGTTTCTTTTTTTTTTTTCTTTTTTTTCTTTTTTCAAAGACCATTTTGTCTAGTTTGGTACCCTCCAGGATGTCAAATTCCATAAAAACTTTACTTCGTTAATTATTATTATTATTATTATTATTATTATTATTATTATTATTTCAGAGATTGCTGTCCAGTAAGATATTCAATGTCAGATACGATACAAAACAGCGAATAAAAGTCAGAAGGCCTACGTGCATAATTTCACGTCAATAATCATAGAAGTGAATTAAATAAAAACAAACAGTTATGTTGGTCAATGTCCCCATTTGTCGGAAACACAGTTGGTCATCATAAATATAATAATAATGAAATCGCTTCTCTACCTCCAACACCATTGATAGCCTCTGACATCTAAATGATGAATAAACGCTAACGGAATTGCTTGACTGGTGCCGAGTATATGACTAAGAGGAGGTGAAGGAACAAAGATCACTATACCAGCGGATTGGTAAGGGCTGATAATTCTGTATGAATTTTCGGGCTAAAAATAAAATATATTTCTGTTCGCACGGGTCCCCATTCGGGAGGAAGAAAATTATAGTTTTTCAACATAACCGCGGATGCAAAACGTCAATATAATTATTACTCACTCTTTTACGTTCTCTCTCACCCTCATTATTTCAGAGAATAAATAAATATATTTATATATATATATATATATATATATATATATATATATATATATATATATTTATACATACATACATATATATATATATATATATATGTGTGTGTGTGTGTGAACATTGAAGTCAACAGCCAAAAGCGACAGATTGTTTCATGCAAAACGTAATCATCAGTACTGATGGTTGCGTTTAGCATGAAACAGTCTGTCGCCTGTGAATGTTGAATTTTAATGTTCATTTTTATATTTACATACGCTCTGTCTCTTATATTGAGCACTTTATCCCATAAATAGCAGAGCTTAAGACTCTCTCTCTCTCTCACGCACACACAAACACACATTCATATATATATATATATATATATATATAAAGAAATATAGTCTTAAGGTGTGCTATATTTATGGAATAAAGTGCTCAATATCAGAGATAGAGCGTGTGTAAATATAAAAGTGAACATAGAAGTCAACACTTAGAGGCGACAGTCTGTTTCATGCTATATGCAATCGTCAGGCCTGACGATTGCATATAGCATGAAACAGACTGTCGCCTCTAAGTGTTGACTTCTATGTTCACTTTTATAAATATATATATATATATATATATATATATATATATAGATAGATAGATAGATTTACAATGTATTTATGCATGTGTGTGCGTTTGTGACCGCTTGGGAATATCAGGTGAGGTAAGCTTGAATGAGAACGTTGTGTAATGGATAAAGGCTCGACATTCTGAATTAGAAAACAGAGCTCAAATTCTAGTTAGGTTCATTATCTTCACTTACGCTCAAATATTCTTGGGAAGATGTGAATCCAACTCTTCTCCCCAAACTATGGGTTAATTAGTAAGATTTGTAACTCAAAATTATTACTACCTTTAAATATACAATCTAAGATATTTTCTGGCTTTAAATAAGCCACACAGTGTAGATAAGCCGTAGAAAACTCGTCAATGTATATAATACGTATATTATATCGATATGTGAAGTGTAGGAAAAAGAAATAAAACCATCGGAATTAGGAAATAGCGTAGGAATGCGATGGAGTGGCACATTATGAAGAGGCAAGCAAGTCTACTACGTAACGTGATTAAAGTTTGATTAATTTTCTCCTTCTGTCTTTAATGCCTACGAGAAGGATTGCTGCTTGTATCGATTGAAAACTTTACGTAAAGTGTTCTTTCGCAATTCTACTAAAGCTAGTTACAAAGGACGAGGATTCGTATAAAATATAAAAGTCTGATTGATATTCCTTTTCAAATATAGGAAAAGGTTACTTCATGACCAACCATAACCTGATCGACCGTCAACAAGCTGAAATGACAAAAAATAACTTGGAATCAATAAAGATTGTTGACAGATCATTGATAACTGGTGGAATTGGCTTGTCTTGAAGATCATGCCATCGAATGTTGACAGAAAATTTATTTTTAAAAAAATGTGTTTACGAGAAAAAAAAGAACCTTGTTTGCTCTCAGTGCATCAAAAACAACCATTTGAATGTTTGCCATGATTTGAGGGAACACGAATTTCCGTGGGATAAGTTAGGGAATTCTAATTATTCCGAATATGAGCCAAAAAATAGATGTATGCTTCTGTATGCCGAATATATTTTTGACAAAATTCTCGATAGCCATATTACTCTTTATAATGAGGCATCGAATCAGCAATACGAAAAACTCCAGAACTGTTTTCAGGCTTCTTTTCAAACGCGATTTTGCTATACACAGACACTTTGCGTCTCCAAATCTTCCATTTATCTTTTATATGTGGCTTTCCATACGGAATACAGATTATTTTTCTCTCTTTTTACGGGCGTAAAGTGGTGATAGAGCGGAAAACCCAAGTAGATCTGTTATTGTAGCACTGCCTAAGAAGCCAGCTGTAAATGAATGTTAAATCAATGGGGAAATCAGCTTAATGAGCCATATAAACAAACTCATCATCCGAATTCTGATGGACAGGGCAAACAGCAGAACAAGACCGGAAATAGAACAAGAACATTGCGGTTTCGTTTAAAAAAACACTGTAACAAGGAATGACGTACCTATGCACATGATAGTATCAGAAAGAGCAATACAAATGCGGAAGGTTGTGTACCTGTGTTTTGAAATATGTCATAAAGAACTCCTGGAACTGCTAGGTAACCTTGACATACTTTGGAAGGAAATTAAAATTACCCAGAACACATACTGACATCAAACCGCAGGCATACGGATAGAAAATGAGATCAGTAAATAGAAAGGTGTGTAAGACAAGGATGCGTCTTCTCGCCGGACCTATTCATCATATACAGTAAGGCGATTTAGAGAGAATTAGAATTCCTACCAAGATTCATTATTAGCGGCCACAATCTTAACTACATAAGATATTCCTATGACACAGACTTGACAGCAGCTATGGAAAGGAAATTACAAGAATTCCTAGAGAAGGCAAGTAGGGAAAGCGAGAAGAAAGGACCAAACATCAATTTAAAGCAGACATAATGTATAGTTGTTAACAAAAGGGACAGTAAATTACATATTGAACATAATAAAATCAAACATCTACACGAATTTGGATATCTGGGAAGGGCTTTAAAAGAGAACAGAAAGTGTGACACTGAAATCTGAAGCGAAATATGACTTCCATAAGACAAAGCATTAAGAAGCAGAAAAATATCGTTAGGAATAATTAAAAGATTATTGAGGTGTTATGTAATCTTCCTACATGGCAGGGAAGGCTGGACAGTCTTTTCATAGATGAAGAGATTTGAGGCAACAGAAATGTGGTTGCTGAGGGTATTATGAATTGAACATGTGAGAAACGAAGTTTTAGTGAAAATGAACACAAAAAGTACGCTTACACACCGTGTCCCAAAAAATTTGACATCATTTCGTAGGCCAATAATTTTGGCAATTCTTTTTGAAATAACCTCAAATTTTTACAGAATGTATAGAAACAGATCAAGGTTTTACATTTAATGAAAAATGACAGTCCGTGCTTATCTCAATGAGAATCTGCCAGAGATGGATCGAGTGTGGTGGAGATGAAGAGAGTTTCTTATGAAATGGCCGCCGCAATTACCGGACCTGTCCCCGTGTGATTTCTTTTTATGGGGATATGCGAAGGGACTGGTCTATGTACCCTTTCTTCCCGTTAGCATTGAACTCAAGCAGGGAATCATTTCCACAGTGAATAATGTTACCGGAGACATGCTACAACGTGTTTGGCAAGAGTTTAACAACCGACTTGACGTGTGCCGTATCACAGGCGGTACACATATTGAACACTTATGACATCGCTCCCATAATAGACTTATGATGTTCGAAAACTAAACTGTTCAATTTCATTGAGCTAGATTTAGTAGTTTTCAAGATAATTGCTTTTAAAATGATGTCAAATTTCGGGACACCCTGTATTTGATTTCAAAAATAGACTGTTGGGATTTCTAGGGTAGATAATCAGGAAAGAGGGCTTGGAAATTTTGACACTAACAATACAGTTTGAAAGCAATAGAGATGAAGGAAAAGAACGCATAACCTTCGGTAAGTAGATGGCGGAACATGATTTAAGAGAAATAACAAAATGACAAAATCTATTAAGGGCGACAAAGGGCATATAAAAGTCATGATGAATGGACATGGCACATAGAAAGATCGTTAAAAACTGGAAAATGACGTACATTAAACTTGAGAATGTTTGAATTAATCAGATTCGACAATATTGACACACTGCGGGGTTTTAAAAATAGAATTCGACAGCCACTCTATGTATTTCTTGTCTTAGATCATTTGCTGAGAAAGAAATGAATTGAATTGCCACCTGTCACTGGGAATCATCTTGACCGATTATCATATTTTTACCATTTATTTTCTGGAAAGGGTGAGTGTTATCTTCGCTGATTTATTATACACTTGAAGCCCGTAGAATTGATCGGCTGCAACATTATGGTAGCTGCAAAAATATGGCAGAATCAGTAGTATGTAAAACTATTTGGAATAATAATTGTTTTTTTGTTTTGTTTTTTAATACAATATATTTTCTGTATGTATTGTACACGTAAAAATGGCTGCAGATTCGGCCGAACGAAAATTGTAGTTATGCTTTTAAAAACTTAAAATGAAGCAGTTTCAGGTAAAAAGAAAGTGCCCGTGTTTTATTCCTTTTCAATCAAAATTATATGTTAACGGAAAACCAACCAAGATCTGGTCGACTTTCATCATGTCGAAAGGACAAAAGACATATTCAGAACATTTGCCTTCGAAAATGAAGATTATCATCGGACAAGAGAATAGAATAGGTTCTATAAGAATCTTCTCCAAATGAGAAGAACGTATATTCTGTATGAATTTTACACCTGTACCAGTCTTCAGACTCGATAGACCAAAACCCTACGATTCCAACAAAAGCAACAAGATAAAATAAGTTCAGTTGTTTGAAATCATAATGACTCTTCGAAAAAAATTTACAGAAAACTATAAAAGGATTCACTGAAATTCTTTGCGCTTTTTGTTTACCAAAATAACCTGAATTATTCGGTCTGAAAAAGCAAGCCTGTCATGGACTGAAACCTCCAAGAGAACTACTGTTCATTTATATGTCATCGAAACTATCACAGCGCCATACTTGATTTATTCATGATGATCGCCCCCTAGTGAGCGTAGCTTGATTGAAATCCTTAAAATAAAAATGACAATCGTTGTTTGCCACTTGTCACAAATGTCAAAAGCAGTCTCATGTGATAGATCCTAAAACTGATCTCTCATTTACACTCACTTCCCTTAAGTGATGACCTGCAACTCCAATTCACCGACAACTCCAGAAACGAATCGACAATATTTCTTCACGAGTACAAAAATAACTGATACAATTCAAAACGACAACGTCCAACTTGGCATTCATCTCATTAACAGCTTCTCGATGTATATTCCTTAAACTCAGTATAACATGATACAAGGCCTCGAAATTGGCGCACAAATTACAAACAAAGCTAGCTATCCCCAGCAAATTGGGCAACCGGTTCAGCTGTCTTATCCTTGCATTGTTGTGGTCTTGTTTCCTTGTTTTCATCACCAGAGAGGATTGACTAATCGGAAAGTTCCGCGTGATTATCTTACTCCATGAAGCCTATTAACGAAGCTAATCTGGTGGATTATCACTGCTTAGCAGTGAGTGCGATCCTGACTGAGTGTCCTTACCAAAAGTTAGGCATATAAGTAATCAAAGATTGGCATGTCATAAAATCAAACTCACTCGACCTTCCTTTAAACTTCTTCAAAGAATCTTCAGAGGTCTTCCAATCTGCTGGTAAATATATCAACAACATCATGCAAAACGGTACTCGAACATTTGGCAGAAAATATAGTGGCGTACTTACATCTGTGTCACACTCTTTATTGTAATGTGCTACATATATTTATCTACTGTATTAATTTATAATTTTTGGGTGTTTTCTTTTTTTGACAGACGTTTTTTATAAAATCTATATATTACATTTTATTTCAAATATTACTGTAAAATGATCAGTAATGATTTTTTTTTGTTTTGTTTTTAATTATATTCTCTACCATTCAGTAATCCCTTATGTCTTAGTGGCTTTATTCTCTTGCTTGTGGTGAAATTATTAAAAAGAAACGTTAATACCTACCGTCAAATCTGTTAATGCAAAAATTAAAATAAACACCTGATATTACAGGTTTCTAAAAAACATCATGTGTTATGAAAATAAACGTAAAACTTCGG
Source organism: Acanthosepion lycidas (assembly GCA_963932145.1). NCBI lineage: Eukaryota > Metazoa > Mollusca > Cephalopoda > Sepiida > Sepiidae > Acanthosepion > Acanthosepion lycidas. Next base: position 67,141,178 of record OZ010595.1, read on the forward strand.
TATTAATTATTGTTCCGTGTCCCTTCAGGAAGTTTGCGATCGTGGCTCTCCACAGTTTCCTGTCTTTGTACTTCTTAATAAATTTTGTCTTTTTCCCATCCCAAAACCTGTATGACATTCATTCACTTAAGCTCCCCAAATAGGTTGTGCGTTGTTTTCTTCTGACTCTCTTACCTTCAAACTGCCTTGTGAGTATCAAATTTTCCATGCAACACTTTCTTATGTACCCAAGAAACTTCAAATATCTCTTACTGATATTAATTATAAGTGTCCTTTTTTTGTTTTCATTGTCCCCAGAACCTCAACTTTGCTCACGATTCATGGTATTCTCAACATCCTTCTGCAGAACCATTTTTCTATTGCTTCAAGTCTCTTCTTCTGTAAGGAGGTTGTCCAGCATTTGCCGCCATATACTGAGACTAATACTAGACAAAAGTTCAGTACTCTTTTTAATTATGGGTGCCAGAACACATTAATGTCGTCGGTGAACCACATGTAATTCAGATATAGCAGGAGCGTAGGGCAAGATAGCCATAATAAGTGCATCTCTATTTAGACATGCCTTCCTGGGTAACCCTTTCTGTCACATTAACCTATTTATTTAACTGCGCCAAGCAGAATAGACTAGGATTTGAACTCGCTCCGCTGATTTCAATTCCATGCCGAAAGCCATTACACTGCTGATACATACAATAACGAAAAAAAAACAACAAAAAACACGGTATTACTGTTTTTTGTATTTTTTTTTTTTTACTAACAACCCATTTTTAGGACTTCAGGGATTAGTGAAATAAGTTAATTTTGTCTTTGCACATCCAGCCGTTGAGCTGATTCGCATACAAACTGTTGTTATTGATTCCGTTTTATTTTCTTTTGTTTTATCGATTCATCCAAAGCAAGAATAATGCCACTAAAGCACAAGGAGCTACTAGGAGAGAAAGAAAAGACTATAAAAGGAAGAGGTAATACAGTCCTAATAAATGATAAAATTTTTACTCCTGTTCAAAATACCGGAGAGAAGTGTGAACCGAACATATAGGCAACTTTTCTATGTTTTTATGTGCTGTATACTTTCCGGATGTGCGCGATCATGGCTCTCTTCAACTTCCTGTAATTTTTCTCATTGTGCTATCTCTTCAGCCAATCATTTGAGCAAGCTCTTTAGGTAGCTTATTTGATGCTTCCGATATGTTCTTCTTGCCTTCAACGGGTCTTGTGAGTTTCAAATTTTCCAAACCCTCTTTGATCATTATGTTCCCAAGATATTTCACAAATCTTTCTGATTCTGTACAATTTTTGTTTCCATTTTCCTTAAAATGTCCGCGTTACTCACATGTTCTGTCCATTGTGTTCTCAATATTGTAGGACCGCATTCCCACATTTTCACTTCTATTGATCTGTTGTTTGTTTCTTTTACGGTATATCAACCTCAACGGGTTATTTAATACCGACAAAATTTTCATTGTTGGTAATATTTTTCCAAAAATCTATTTCTGGTAATATTTCTTCTATCAAAAATCTATGTCTGGTAAGAATTTTCCTTCACTGGTAATTTTTTTTTTTTCAAAAAATGTATTGCTGGTAACATTTTTTTAAATTTTATTCACAAAGTATTTCTGGTATTTAAACCTATTTTTACACTTTCATAATGTATTGGCCGCAGTTTGGGGGTCAACTATATCTCCATATCTGGGACCCAAACAGGTGCTACCACCCAAGGTCAAGGTGGACCTGGGAACATCGGCAATTAAGAGATGGTTCCACGCTGCTCAAAACCTCCTGATCAGAGGCCTTGCTGTTAGACGTAGTTTATCGTTATACCCAGGACGCCTATTCATCTGTTAATTTCCAGCTTTCAATGACATACAGGAGGACTGATATTAAGTTATTTTTCAGCATTCTTTTTTATTTTTTTATTTTTTAATGAAATTTTCCTTTTTCTTAATACTTTGCTTATCTTTTGGAAGTTACCTTTTGCTGCTCCAATGCGCCTTTGAATTTTTACGTCATATTTTTCATCATCTGTTAAAACACAACATAGATATTTATTTTTCTTCTTATGCATGCTTGCTTCTAACGTCCCCATTTAATAGTTCACATCTTTGACTGTTCAGATTCATTAATAATGCAGCCTTGCGCCAAATTTGATTCCAGTGAACACTTATATGGCGCCATAGTTCAAAGTGTCACCTGTTGAGCTGCGGTAGTGCTAGAAACTAGTAATTATTTGTCCTTGCCTCATTCGTGTGTTTTCTGCCTTACACACTTTCAACTCACGACGGGACTTCAAATAGGCTAATAATAAATTGGGATTGCAGCCATTTTGTTATTTCTTATATTAGATTCGTGTTCGTCCACCCTTTCGATAAAGACTGGTTGATTTCAGTCCGGTAAAGCAAGCGGCGACAGTTCATTGCCAAATTCGGACATAGCAGAATGAACGAATCTTCACTTGTCACGTAAACATGGGAACGTAAAAAAAAAAAAAAAAAAGAAATTGGGAAATATTAGATTAGCTGGCAAATATGGATGCCACTCGATGAAGGAGCGGCGAATGACACCGGATGAGGAGAAAAAAATCAAGTTACGACTTCAATATTCAATCTATTTTTCGAGAGAGTTGAGAGATGTTTTTGCTACACACATCTTACTTTTAATAATGCGAAGCGTTATTCTTGAAAAATGGGAAATGGCGCCCGGGAGCATCTGAAAAAAAAAACGCCCATTTTGAAAATCCCACAGCGTGAAGCCGAATGCTTATGGGTAAATAATAATCTCTATGTGCATTAAAAAGCTCGTTGAAAAGTATTTAAGAGAATATATACAAATCATATGTACATATAAGTGTGTGTGTGTGTGTGAGAGAGAGTTTTACGTTACTTTCTCTGTTCCTATATTATGTGTATATAATGTGGGCATGAACAGTGAATGAGGATAATTAACTTCACATCTTAACGCTCGTCAGACCGTATGTACCTACGCCTTCAATACTGACTGCTCTTTCTCGATAGTCATGCATATTATATATATATATATATATATATATATATATATATATATGAAGTGAACATTGAAAGCAACACTTAGAGGCGACAGTCTCTTCCATGCTAGACGCAATCGTCAGACCACGACTCCCGCATGGAACAGACTATCGCCTCTAAATGTTGACTTCAATGTTCACTTTTATAATTACACTCACACTATCTCTGACATTGAGCACTTTATCCCATAAATATAGCACACCACAACAGTATATTTGTTCATATATATATATATATATATATATATATATATATATATATATATATAACGTCATCCACAGACAGACTGTTTCGCTGTTTCACAGCTCATCAGTGTGGCTAGATATCCGGTTGCCTCTAGCTAGGATCGAAACCCGACTGAATTGGTGTCAGTCGGAGATTCTACCACTAGAATATATACATATATATATATATATACAATATATATATATATATATATATATATATATATATATATATATATATATATATATATATATATATATATATATATATATATATATATATATATATATATATATATATAACTAACCTAGTTAGCCAGAACCTACCTACCAAGTTTTCACCTAACGGATTTTCAGTGTGCTATAGAAGATCCGTTAGGTCAAACGTTGGTAGGAAGGTTCTAGCTTATTAGGTTTTTTTAGACATTGTTCTATTCAATGTATTGAGAATTTTTTACTTAATTTAGACTGTCGGTGTTTGTCTTTTTGACTTTGTATTGCGATGCTGATTGATTATTTTCGATCTACACAGATGTCTTTAGTCTTATTTTTTCCCCTGGTATCGGTTTATTCAAATATATATATATATATATATATATATATATATATATATATATATATATATATATATTATTCAGAAATTGTATTATCTGGGATTTTAGACATAACAGTTAACTGGCGTTTCATGTTGACTTCCAATCTCCAAGTTGCTGGGTACACGTCAGGTCCTCCACGAATCGCAATGAACGCATGAAATTCGTATTCTCGTGGTGATGATTTAAAATCGTGTTAAGATTTTTTTATTTTATTCTTGTTGCCTAAAATATTGTGATTAATTATTTATAATGTATGTAATTCTAATTCTTGTTTATGAGTAGAAGATATCATGAAAAAAGTTCAGGTTTTTTGATAGATGTCAAAATTATTCAAGTACGGATATTTAAATACCGTGGAAGTAGAAAGAGGATAGAAAATGTTGGGCTGAAATCTGAAGGCGATTTGGAGTAGCAAAAGATGACTTATAAAATTTAAGCAAAGTATTATGAAATAGGAAAACTTTGCTCGAAACAAAAGAACAGGTCTTGAATTCTCGTTTAAGCACCAGTTCTCTTATATGGGAGGGAATGCTGGACAATTTCCTCACGGAAGAAGAGGAGTCTTAAGACAAGAGACATATGGTTCAAGAGAAAGATCCTGAAAATAGCATAGAACCAATATGTGAATAAAAATGAAGCAAAACGTAAAAATTCTTGAAGCCCTTTATAGAAGAGATTTTGAGCCCAAAATGAATAAAATCAACCACGAGGAGAGCAATAAAGTCTATAAATGCTTATGAAAAAATAGTATATATGTATGAAGGAAAACAAAAAAGTTACTCCACTTACACTGAAAAGAAAACCCCCAAAAGAAGACGTGAACTTTGAAATCTAGAACGCTACATAAGCAGTTTAAATGTTTTAAATTCACAGAAACACATATACATACTCACAGACAACTTAACCCCCTGAAGATTGTCTCAGATGAGATTGAAAGTAGTTGGGTAAATAAAAACTATTCGAAAGAAACTTTTGTTATTTTTCTTCTTCAATTTTCTAATTCTACCAACAATTAATCCACGAACCTAAAAGGATCAACACAAAAACCTAAATCGGTTTGACATGACGAAATTATTTAACCAAACCTGTTTAAACAATGAAGTTATATGAAAACGAAAAGGACATAGGATCAAAGACTGGAAAATTCAGGGACACATTATGAGACCATAAAGATTGAAGAATTTTAGGATTTATTAAGGCCGTGGGGGAAGCTGGTTTAATTGAATAGTTGTGGAGCGATTTCACAGTGGAGGCTTGTATTTGTACTAAGTTGGTCCTAAAATAGGTTCGACGTACAAAACGTTAGGAACTTGATATAATAGGTATAACGCAGAGTAATCTTGTTGTGGTCGCTGATACTTTAGTATTCAACCAACTGTCGTCCGACATCGACTGACTCGCCGACTAACTGACGATATTCAGTCACCTCCACCACTGGGGCATCATGTGGCACAAGGCCAATTATTTAATGGCGGATCTCCGAGCCCGTGGGCTCGGCCCAAAAATATGCCCATTGAACCCGTATAAATGGTTTCCGGGCCGGTTTACCTCCCCGAAAGAGTCTCCTCCCTTCCCAAAGGCAGAGAATTCAACCGATCAGCCGGTCGTGAACGACTGACTGACTTACCCTCGTTTCTCTTACTACCACCTACTTATATTAGGGGGGGAGAGTCTATTAACTATAGAATAGGTGTGTTTCACTCTAACAATAGTGGAATAAGGCCTAGAGGTGGTAGCATAAAGAAAAGTGCCACAAGTTAATGTAAGTTGTCGAGATCCATGATCACTTTGGTCCTGAATTATCACGGCAATAAATGAATAATTTGTCTATATTTCGTCTCTCTCTTTCTCACTCATTCTCTCTCTCTTTCTCTCTGTGTGTAGCGCTTCCTTTGTTTATCATTTCTTTTCCTCGATTTCTCCTTTGTCAAAGTCTCTCTCCCGGTTCCCATACGATAACCGAAGTTAAGCAATTGGGTTTCCGCTTGAGAATATCAGCTGCTGCAAACTTGGATGTGCGGATGGTGTAATGGATACCGGCTTGGAATTGAAAATCGGAGCAACAAGTTCGAATTCCAGTCATGTTTCGTTATATTTACCTACGTGCGAATACCCTTGAGAAAGCTATGTGAAAGCTATGAACTCGCCATTTCTCCCCGTATCTATGGGTTATTTCGTGGGACTAGTATCATTAAACCATTAAAATCTCTTAATAGTTTTACAATCTAAAATCTATTTTCTGGCTTCAAATAACCTGCCAAAAGGTAGATAAGCCATAAAAATAACAAATAAAAAAATTGAAATTCAAAACCCTCTCCAATTGATTCATCTCCTGAACTTAACATTTTTAAATTTCTGCCGACCTTTTTGTTAGAAGAATTTTGCGACAATAGTATGTGTGCCAGCAAACTCATCGAGTAACAGCAAGGCATTGTCTGGATCAGTGATTCCCTACTGCCGTCACGATATATATATATATATATATATATATATATATAT
>OZ010595.1:67150037-67257537 GCA_963932145.1 Acanthosepion lycidas
TGTATTAGGCACTCTCCTATAAAATAAGGTAAAATCAGATGGCTTGCTTTACAAGGAAACAGCGAGTTCGATCCTCACTAGATGCCCCATACTTTCGGCCTTGTGCCACATCTAAGCTATGCTTGGAAAATAACCTGGGCACCTCGACGTGTAGTAATGGTTAGAAAGCTTGTCCTTCTAGATCATGTACGACTTAGTAGTGAGTTCGATCCTCACTGGGTGCCCCATACTTTCGGCTTTGTGCCACATCTAAGCTAGTCTTAGAAAATCAATACAAGCAAACATAAGGAGGCAGCCATGTTGGCAGGTAAGTCACTTGACTTCTACATCTCCCTCCTCTCCCCATTGCTGAAGCATATTGGCCGTTGGGGAGGAATTAGTTCCCTATTGCCTGACCGATTGTACGAGAGTATTCGGGTTAGCGCCCTGGGCATCCTAGTTCTTGATAACTGTGATTGAGTAGGATTGGGTAATCAGACAGCCGAGTTCGTATTCCCGTCGAGTTTCTTACGTTCACTCACGTTCTAATAGCCTTTTGAAAGATATGAATTCTTCTCCCAGCTATGGATAAATAACAAGACAGTATTGGTTCAATAGTCTTAGGTGGCAAGTGGGTCTAGGAGAAAGACAAGTCTTAATTTAAAATCTGTAGCGGAGGTGGACACTTGGAGACCTTGTGGCCTTCTATGTACACCAGTTCCATATTTTCATCGATACCATAAAGTGGTGTGAGTTCTGCACAAGCGTTATACTCACATGATATATGGGAGTAGTTTTGCTATTCGGTACTAAAAAATGAGTTTATATACACTTAAACATCGAAATCGACGGAAAACCTGTGTGTGTATATATATATATATATATATATATATATACGCACACAAAGTGAACATTGAAGTCAACACTCAGAGGCAACAGACTGTTTCATGCTAGACGCAATCGTCAGGCGGCCTGATCATTGCGTCTAGCTTGAAACAGCCTGTCGTCTCTGAATGTTGACTTCAATGTTCACTTTTATATTTATATTTACATACGCTCTATCTCTGATATTGAGCACTTTATCACATAACTATAGCACACCTGAAAGACCTATTTCTTCATATATATATATATATATATATATATATATATATATATATTCAGTCACTTGCCCACCGCCATGATGTTGCTTCCCTTTGCCTTTCTCCAAATATTTTCATGGTAATTGTTCTGATAAGCTCTTCGCTATGGTGCCTAGACTCTTTGAATTTAAGCGCAGTACTAGCCTGGAGACGAGTTCTCATCAATTTGCAGTGGAAGCTGGCTTTATATAACCGTAAATTCTATGCTAACAGTTTATTTGCTCACACTTCTCGCTTTGTGGAACTCTATTCTGACACCATGCTTTCCAGTCAGCTTTCCTCCTGAAAAATTTAAATGTAATGAGAATCGCTATCTACCGTTACCCTGATTACCCTCTGTTGTCGCTCCCTAGTAATTGTTCCTGTTTTTCACTCTTCCCTTGTTTTTTTCAGTGCGTTTCCTGCCTGGTTTGGGGTTACATCGATTAATATATATATATATATATATATATATATATATATAATGCTACATATGTCCTGTCCCAACCAATAAAACTAATGCTTCTCTAGAAAAGTATTATATAGATATCTGTTTGATCAGATTTGGCAGTCGGCGCGGATCAAGGAATTTTCAGTACCCCTTTGTTTTCGTGATCTCAACGAACATTCGTTGACTTTTTGTAATTCCAACGAATAATCGTTTTCCCTTTTGTGATTCTCGTTGTAGTAGAGTCTTTGTAATCGCAGATACAACTATAGTAACACCGTTGAACAATACAAGTGTCAGACGCCTTCGAATATCACTCACGCTAAGAGTACTTCTTCGATAAGCCTCGATCGAATAGTAACCAAATAATAAATCCAAATAGAGAAAATACTATAGTGAATAGAGTAGAAAAAAGAGGTCTGTATAGTAATAGAGGATAGAGTAGAAATAGAGATCCGAATATTAAAGAGGATAGACTAGAAATGCGATCATTTAGACACCACTTGACTTCTTATATATGCGTTTCTCCCATGGTCGCGTGGTTTACTTAACTCAATAATGGGATCGCCTGTATTTGATCACTGGCAATCTATGTTCAAGATCAAGTATCGGTAGCGATATTCCTATATAAGATTTGGGTAAATATATTAATAACTATTTCGTTTAGTCAGTTTCAAATTCATGTGTGTGGTTCCCTTTAAGTCAGAACGTGACTCTGCTTCGGTAATCATCTGAAAGACCAGAATTCTTCTAAAGAATGATACTAAGAATTCCATAGACTGGATATGAGAATAACCCGATGATTTTAAGGAATTTGGAAAGATAAAGGAAGATTTATAGAATCGAAAATTGGATTTGAAATTTCCATCGTACCCAATGAGGAAAGAGGGCTTGGAGGATTTTACACTCAAAGGACATATTAATGGTAAGATGATTAGAGGAAAGCAACGAGTACCCCATCTAACGAACCCGTGTAAATGGATTGCAAATTAAGGGTAGATAGCGAAAAGGGAAACCATATTAAAATCTGCAGATGATGGGAAGTTGTGAAGTGCCATGGTCGCCTACGTCCTTGAAGGTTCAAGAGGTTCCTCAACACCCTTTCTGTGTTTTATAAATTCACTCTTTACACCGCGATTTACTCCGGCGCAAACTTCCACAATGCTCTGGAAGACACGACCCAGTTGCCAATTCCGCGGACCCAAGCAAAAGCTGTCCCTACAACAAAGCTTACTCACCATCTCCAGTTACGCTTTGATTATCAGAATCTTGAATTGCTTCTGATGTTCTTTGTTCTATTAGGTTGGCCAATATATTTTCCTCTTCTGCAACACTTGTGATTATTTTGATATGGACACACACAAAGATCACAAAACTAGTGTTAACTTATTTGGCCTTTACTGCAAGGCTTGAACCGCGTAATTTCTCCTTTCATTCCCAGCAAATATTTATGTTCGCATCTATTTTCGTCCATACATCTCGAACTGCCACATCTCATAGACTTCATAAATCATGAAATGCAGTTAGTTTTAAGTAAGTTTATATCTAACCGGCGATCTATTCGTGTTCCATGATTTGTTTCTTTGATTGTTTTTTTTTTTTTTGTTGTTGCTTTTTTTTTCTGTTTATGTTTCTATATTAATCACTGTTCATATCTCTGACTCTTTCTTCTTAGTAGCCTTCTGTCGGCCTATTTCTGTTCCCACTGCGCGTGCTGCGGGCTCTTTCTGCCCATTGCGCGTCCTACGAATTCTTTCTGCCCCCGCTGCACGTCTCACGGCCTTTTCTGCCCGTCACACCACCATTTTCTGCTCTCTGTACAGCCCACCACCTTTTTCTTCCCAGCTGTCGTCATTCAGGCTCTGTCTGAAACCCCTGTCCGTCTCTCAGTCGCTGTCACCTTTCTGTCTCTAGACCTCGGTCTCTCCTGTTATCCGTTTTAGAGTTTCTGTCTTTCCAATCCTCTTATCCATCTCTCACCCTCTGTGTTCCTCCTTCCCTTATCCGTCTCTCAACCTCTGTCTTTCTTCTCCCCTTATCCGTCTCTCAGCCTCTGTCTTTCCTCTCCCCTTATCCGTCTCTCAGCCTCTGTCTTTCCTCTCCCCTTATCCGTCTCTCAGCCTGTGTCTTTCCTCTCCCCTTATCCGTCTCTCAGCCTGTGTCTTTCCTCTCCCCTTATCCGTCTCTCAGCCTGTGTCTTTCCTCTCCCCTTATCCCTTTCTCAGCCTGTGTCTTTCCTCTCCCCTTATCCCTCTCTCAGCCTCTGTGTTCCTCCTTCCCTTATCCCTCTCTCAGCCACTGTGTTCCTCCTTCCCTTATCCCTCTCTTAGCCTATGTCTTTCCTCTCCCCTTATCACTCTCTCAGCCTCTGTGTTCCTCCTTCCCTTATCCCTCTCTCAGTCTCTGTGTTCATCATCTCTCTCTCACCCTCTGTGTTCCTCTTTCCCTTATCCCTCTCTCAGCCTCTGTCTTCTCGCTCCCCTTATCCGTCTTGCAGCATCTGTCTTCCCCACTCCCTATCTGTTTCTCACCCTCTGTCTCCACCGCCCTCACTTGTCCGTCTCTCAGCCCTTGTCTTGTATCATTAAAAAATTTTTTTCGCTCTACAAATATTTTCTGGCTTTAAATGACCTACAAAATGTTGATAATTTGTAAAAGATATATCACTCAGTTTGACAATATCTTCTTTCTCTTTTGAGATTCTGTGTTTCTCGCAAACCACGCCAACCTTTATATATCTGAAATTCGTCAATAAGTAGCTATAACTATACGACTGTAAATATTTATTTCGAATACGATGAACAATCTTCAAAAAGAGTAATAAAAAACCTCACATTTTACGATATCAGTTTTAAAAGTTGAAACATTGACTTGCATACATTATAACAGATGTATAACGTATGTATTATACTATCATTTTGCTATGACAGGTTTGGCTTGCCCTAGTTCTTTCATCAATGAATGACTGCCACCTCTAATCTCAACATGATAAATTATAGCTTTTGGAATCTAAGCGTGATCTTAGCATCAGAACGGAGATTTATTTAATATGTGATGCAAATTACGAATTGGAAATAGGAAAATCAAACAAGTACTGCAATTTACATATCAGAAAGTCTTTTGACAGAGGACAGAAAGAGCAGCGACACTAAAAATCGAAAGCGTATAACGTTAGCCAAAAATGCCTAAAGCCAACCGAAATATTAAGAAACAGAAAAATTTCGTTACAAACAAAAAAGAGACTACTAAATTTATATGTAATACACTCCTGATCAAAAATTTAATTTTTATAAAGACTGTTTTTCGTGGAAACATTTTAAACATTTCTGACTTAAGGTTACTAATTCTATAATCTAAAAGGTTATAGAGACAAAAAGTTATAATCCGAACATTTTATTGAGAAATTGAGATTTTTATAAAATGAGGCGTTTTACACTTGATCAAGAGACAAGAGACAAAAATTCTACGAAATTGTAGGAAAAGTGTACGAAAACATTTAACAACCAAATTTATTAACGAGTTCTATCTCAACTGGTTTTGATGACTTCAAAAATTCTTTGGGGCATGTTAGAAATTATTGTTTCCATTAAGCTGCGAGGAATATTGCTCCAGCTTCTGAAGATAGCTTCACGAAGTTTATTTTTTGTTGAATATTGTTTGCCATTTCGATAAACATCTCTTGCCATCCATCTCCAAACTTTTTCAATTGGGTTCAAGTCCGGTGAGCATGCAGAATGTCTCAAGAGATGGACACCCATTTTCTTGTAGAAAGATCAAGGTCCGGCATGCATCGTGGATTGTAGCATTATCCTGTTAGAATAACCATCCATCCCCACACAAATGATGGCCCTCCGTCACCAACGATGCTTTTTGTAGCATGTTAACATAGCCAGCCGCTGTTTGACGACCCTGCACCATCTGGATCTCCATCGTTCCTCTGTAAGAAAAGGCATCCGATACCATTAGGATCCCTCCACCACTATGACGTGTGGATAAAATTTCAGGAGGCATGTTTTTGTTATGCCAATATCGTTGGAAGCCATCAGGACCATCTAGATTGAATTTTTTCTCATCAGAAAACGGGACTTTCTTCCACTTCTCAATGTCCCTTGTTTGGTATTCATGACCAAACCTTAAACGGTTCACTTTGTGACGTGGAAGCAGCCAAGGAATTTGTTTGCGCTTTTTTTTTTTTTTTTTTTTTTTTACCATGCCTTTTTGTCGTAAGGGTCGTGTGATGGTTACTGGAGTGTAATCAGCATCTGTGGCTGCCTTAATTTGACTAGAAGAAATCCACTGTCTTTCACAACACCTGTCTTATTATCCTACTCAATACCGGAGAATTTTTGGAGCCTACCTGTAGACTTTGAGTTGCCATAATTCGCACTGTCATTTAGAAAGTTGCAAATCACAGTTTTACTGCGTTTTACCTTAGCTGCGATCGCCCGCTGTGACAAACCTTTATTAAGGAAATCTAGAATTCGAGCACGCTCAACTTCGGTAAGTTTGCTTGCTTTAGGCATTGTGACATCTTTACGCAGTGATTGCTAATCTCTAACTGAACTAAAATCATTGAAATTACCCTAGATCTAACAATTTATACCCCTTGGTCTTATAATTTTGATCAAGTGTAAAACACCTCATTTTATAAAAATCTCAATTTCTCAATAAAATGTTTTTGTCTTCAAAACTTTTTAGATGATAAAATTAGTAACCTTAAGTAATAAATGTTTAAAAATTTTCCATGAGAAACAGTCTTTTTAAAAATATTTTTCAAGGGGTCTTAAATTTTTTGACCAGATCTGTCCTTCCATATCTGGGGCGGCCCAACTTAATGTAAGAGCCATTTACGATAAACTTTAGATGTTTAAAAGCCGCAAGATATGAACAAGATTTACACACGTTTTTGTTAAATACATTTTAAAGCTTAAGTTTTAATCCAGTGGGGCTCAATTCATATCCAGTAAATAATTATAATGTTTCAAATATTTTTTATTTACCTCTTATATTAAATGCGATGAAAAAAGGAACCCAGTCAACAGATTTCCACGAGCCACAAATTAATGGTCAAGGAGCTACATATGGATCGCGAGCCTCGTTTTGGCCACCCATGACAGTGAATTCTAGACAATCTAACTGACTTGAGGCAACAGACATTTGATTCTACAGAAGGATGCTGAGAATTTCATCGACCAAACATATAGAATATCATAGACCGAACATAGGGGAAACAAAAAAGATATTTATAATTAGAATCAAGAATAGTCAGTTTAAATTTCTAGGGCACATAATGAGGAAAGACGGCTTAGAGAATTTGATACCCACAGGGTAGATTGAAGGCAATAATGTCAAAGGAAAACAAAGCGTAACCGACCTAGCGAGCGTGTGTAAATAAATGACAGAACAAGATTTAAGAGAAGTAACGAAAAGCCAAAATTTATTAAACGCTATAAGGACAGTGAATTATGGAGAACTTTAATCGCCGACATCCCGAGCTGACACGGCGCAAAGAATATATATTCTTTTTTTAATGTAGTTCATTTATTTACGTTTTTTCTTCAAAATAACATAAATTTCAAATCACTGGTGAATCCGAAGAAAGATTTTTTTTAAATTTTATTTCATAATGTACTCGTCAGTATTTGCAATTATCGTAAAACTCTTTGATGCCCTTTGAGGAAAATTCTGAAGGTTTTGATGTGATAAAGTTTTCGACGGTCTATTGAATCTGGTTTTAATTAGAAAAAGTTTTCCTCAACAGAAAGTTTTGCAGCAACTGAAAAGGAAACGTAACAGTCTGCTGATATAAAGTCAGGTGAATATGGCGGGTTGGGCATAACAAACCAAGCATGTTCCAAATTTATTTATTTTTTTTTTGTATCCGCGCCCCGAGTAATATTTGTCTGGATTTGGCCTTGCGTTTTTATGAAGAATAACATTTTCTTTCCTGTAACGAGCACAGAATGCTTTTCGATCAAAGATTTATGGACACTTTGCAGCTGTTGGGCGTATAATTGCGCATTTAATGTTATGTTAATTTTTAAAAATTAGGTCATGAGGAGCGCCAGACGGATAGGGACTGGCAGCGAATCAACAACGTAACGGACTGAATGGCAAAACAGGCGGGGGTAGTTTTCCAAAATTGAAAAACGTTGCTAAGAGATAAGAGGCTGTAGCGAACTATATTGACCGCGCCCTGAAAGGACACGCTACGTAGGACCAGAAGAACTGAATATTACCCCAACGTTTCCTACCACAGGCACAACATTCTACTTCTCCAATGGGTCGGTTTCGCAGATTTATCCTTGTCTCTGCGTTAAACATTGTTGTATGCAACCTAATTTTCATCACGTTTTATGATATATTGAAGAATAAGATAGGATGAGATACTCGTCATTATAATTTGTCCCTCAAAACCGAAATTACTTACGAGTCAATCTTTTGTATTTCTGCTGTGCATCTAGAAATTATTGTTAAAGCTCAAAGAATCTGCCACGTTATAGGACCTCACTTGGCATCACGGCTTCAGATAATTTCCCATCGCCGTTACGTGCCTTCCAGGTGTGTGTGTGTGTGTTTTCAGTAAATGTTTCCATGGTAAATGTTCTATTGACTTTTCTTCTGTATTATCTCGACTTTACAAATATAAGCGCAGTACTAGATTGGCAGATAAGTCTCATAATTTTGCATTTAAAATCGTTAGATGTAATCATGAATTCTAAGTTAAAGGTTACTTATCCCTCACTTCTCGCTTGGGGAGCTCTGTTCCGGCTTCTTGCTTTCTAGTCGACTTTGGTCTTCAAAGATTTAAATGCAATGCCAATCGTTATCTTCTGTCTCCCCTCAGCCCTTTCCTTTTATTATTATTCCCCTCTTCTTAATTATTTTTCTTAGATAATTTTATTCTCAGCCATCGCTTGCGTGTTAGTGGCTTTATTGCCTTGCTTGTGTTGAAATGATTTTAAAAGAATCTAATAATTTCAGTGACAGAAATATTTTGGGTATTAACCATGAATACAAAGAAATAAAGAGAAAAGGAAATGGCAGATCGATAAAAAGAGAGAAAATCGGATGAGAAAGTAAGATTAAATGACTGTGACCTGATACAAATTAAGAGAGACGGGGAAAAGAAAAATTAACTGTTAAATATTATTTTAACAATGAAAGGATTAGTGATGAGGATGAGCGCCAAATTTTGTGTGAAATTTACAGAAATGAACGCAACAAGCAAAGCGAATACATTTCAAAGACATGTCGACCGTTGGTTATTGAATGCAATCTGTGATGTCTCAGCGGCGTCGATTCGAGGCGAGACACACTTTTACAGACAATGGTTCTGGTTTGCAGAATCGGATACTGAAATCAGCATCAAAGGATTTCATTCAACTGCAGGCTCTTTTTTCTTATCTCACTCATTTTTTTTTTATTCTATTTATTTTTGAACCGAGCGAAAATGGAAGATAGTCATTATCAATACATCGTGCCAAGGATGGGGCATTGTTCTTATGGATCTATGGTGATGTGCAATTTAAATGTTGGAGAGGTGAAGAACAGCTATGGCCAACGAGCTTTCCGATGATGGTAGCGGTAGGAAGAAAGGAAAGAAAGAAATAAAGGAATGGCGGATAGTAAAGAAAAGGGCTGATAAGATAGGAAAAAGTAGAAAATACCGAAGCAACGAGCTCAAATAATAATAAAAGAACGAGACAAATTCGAAAGAAAGAAGCGGGAAAAATGGCTTATGTCATTTTGGAGATGGTGAACGAATAATACAATGAAAAATTACTAAATGACACTTTTCTGAACAACAAAGTAATGCAGTAAGTCGTTATTATATATATATATATATATATATATATATATATATATACCTATCCTTAATTCTATCGATGTATATTCTATATATTCTACATATAGGGTTAGATATTGATAGAATTAAGTGCAGATAGAGATAAAAATATGCATGTTTAATTAAATAATATAAAGAATTTGAAGCTATTCCGTGAATAGTGATAGTTGCATAAAAATGACCGCAAATATACTTAGACTTTTGTCCTTTGGTTTTGAGTAATAAAGGAAAAGTGTAAGGTTTGTAGACACAAAAAGATGGATCGATAATTTTGCTTGATCATAAAGCGACAGCAGAAATTTCTTGGTCACATAACGAGGAAATTGTGTTTGGAGAATCTGACACGCACAGAATATTTCAAAGGCGAGATTGTCAAAGGAAAATGACAAGTAACCTACCTAAAAAGCTTGTGTAAATGGATGGCAGAACAGCGATTGGGGTGGGGATATTAAGGGCACAACCGTCGCTTAATTCTGCAAGGGATTAGAATTCAGGCAAAGCCACGACCGTCCGCAACCACATGGTACATAGAAAAAGAATATTTAAAAAGCTATAGACAGAGAACTTCATTTCATTATTTACATTATTCGGACTATTGTCCTCGTTGTTGTCACCATATTTATTACAACGTTTCGGCCGTTGTACGCTCCGGTCTTCTTCGGGTGGTTGGAATGTCGAACTGAACCTTTATTTCGCTCACTGGGGTAGACTGTTCTAGTTCCACGTGTCATGTTTAATGGATGTCAGTTATCTGTTATCTTCTGTTAATTCCCTTCTCCAAGTTATCTACAAAGAGCGTGAGTTCAATACCCAGTTAAGACAGTGGAAAACTTTCAGAGGGAAATTAACAGGAGATAACTGATAACTGACATCCATCAAACAAGGCACGTGGAACTAGTACAGTCTACCCCAGTGAGCGAAATGACGGGTTCAGTTCGACATTCCAATCACCCGAAGAAGGCCGGAGCGTAATAAATATGGCGACAAAGATGAGGACAATAGTTCGAATAATGTAAATAATGTACATAATACCTCATCTCAGAAATATAGAGAAGAACTGCATTTCAGTAGCGACAAAATTATCTAAGTATTATATACCGTACCTATGAACACTAATGGGTATGTCCCAGTTCTCATAAATACGTTGGATACTATTGTAAGTTGGGGGAAATATGCGGTCTTAGTAGTCCACCACGAGCACTGGTTTACCTCCTTCACGCTGGCGGATATTGTATGTTGTTGATGCTATAAAGATTACCATTCCATTTCCAACCTTCGTTTTGGTTATTCCTCATTCAGTAACCCTTTCTAGGTTACAACACTGTGTCAACGTTGTAAAATGAGATTAGAATCAGGTACCAATTTCTGTTAGACCAAACTTGAGAAAAGTATGAATCCATATCTTCTTTACCCCCCCCATCTATGTATAAATAGTAAAACAAACTGAAACCTATAGCTTTGGGTGGCAACCATTCTAGGAAAAAGAAAAACTCTGAATTCAAACCAGCTGGTGAGTCTTTGTCGGGTTATCTTGAGAAATACATACCACTACTGCTACGTTTGCAGCACGTGTGATGCCCCTACGATCCTAATGGGATAAGGAACTATATCCCATACATACTGAGAGATATTGAAAGATATGATCAGAAAGATACTAAGTGGCTGTATGATATAACCGACATGTCACTGAAATGAATATATAAGAACAGCTTGATCTATGTGGTTTGTGCCGGTTTCTCTTGTTTTTCGAGCACGTCCGTCTACTTGAGCAACAAGACAATCCCTGTCTAAAAAAAAAACATAGCTAGATAGCTAGACACATAAGTCAACTTGATAGACATTTAATAAAATCCAGAGATCGAAACCGAACCTAGAATCTAAGAAACGAGGCAGAAATTTAAGATGTAAGTAATAACGCAAAAAGAAACAATCCTATAACAGATAAAGAAAGAGACTTAGCTACAGATTAGGAAGCACTGAGATAGTTGCTTATACAGGCATAAATGAGTTAGACAGAAATTGCTACAGATGGTTAAATAGATGGCTATAAGACTATGAATAGATTGAAATAGATGTTAAGAAGTATCGATGGATGAGTGATTTTATACTCTGATAAAAGAGACCCTGTTGAACAATATAAAGACCTTTGCTTTTGATGAATGGCGTACGATTTATGCTTTAAGTGTGTTACTGCCATTTCTCATTCTTTTTCTTTAGACGATAAAGCGTGCTGCATTATGGGGAGCGTGGCCGCCAAAATCAATATTCGTTGAATATTCACCTAATGATTGATAAATCCCTCCAAATCCGCCTGGTTCAAGCTAAGTAGCATCAAAATACAGACACAATCTCGCATACCGAGATGCATACACACACACACACGCGCGCACACACACACATACATACATACATATATATATATATATATATATATATATATATATATATATATATATATATGGAGTGTGCCGGTCTTTCAGCAAGTAGTGTGCGATGAGCAAAAATCTTAAACGAAAGATAAGAATGGATCATTCAAAGGTGACAGACGAATAGGTAGAACTGCGAAGACCAAGTATATAAGGCGGATTATCCATTCTTAGAGTCTCTTGAATTCAAACGTAGGTTTGCCACGGAAGATCGAACGTCCACCACAGTGGAAAAGAAAATGGCGACTATATATTTTTCGTAATATATTTAATTTTATTTTATCTTCTGTATAAGTTTCTTACTCATTCTTAAACGCTTCTATTTATTTATGACATTTTTACATGTGCTTTTATTTTCTATTTATCTATTTACTATTTTTGTATATGTGCTTTTATCTTAGAATCGCTCTATCTTATTCTCTGCCTGATCCAAACGTTTCTGATGTGGGAAAAAGATGGTGGTCATTACTATACGAATTTCTTCAGTGTTAATCACTGTAATTCTTTGCTTTTTTTTTCTTCCTTTCTCTTTGCCCTGAACCAAAAAATAAAGTACGTGCTCAATATACGATAATTATTTACACTCATTTATTTTTTTCGTTTAACAAAGACGGCCACAGCTGTCACGTTTCAGCTCATTCTCAAATAACGAATTAATTTATGGACGTCTATCCCTTAAAGGTTAAAAAATATAATGGGATTCCTTTCTCTCTTTGTTTATGAAAGGTGGGAGTGTGCAATTTCATATTTATAGTTTTAATTAGATTTTATATTAATTTTGAACGCTGATTTTCAAGGTTTACTTGTCTTCCCCGTGAGAAATATTGGCAAAAGTAGCCGAAAAACAACGCTGTTTAAAAAAAACTGTATTTTTTTCTGGAGAACGCTCTTACTCTACAATCCTTTAGCATTTATTATTGTTTTAAAATGTTTCCTCTCGAAAATAAAAATTCTTTTACAAAGAAAAACGTTGTGCAGTATTCTTTATATATATATATATAGTCAAACCTAGAGAGCCAGACAAACCTACCAAGGTCCGCTTAGGTGAAACCTTGATAGGTGTGTTCGGCTCTCTAGGTTTGCCTAGGTCTGCTCTACTTTTATATTGAGCACTTTTTTAGTTAGTTGATAACTCGTATCGGTTTTTTTTTTCGGGCTTTGGACCTGTATGCTGTACGATTATTTTCGACAGACGTTCATGTTCCTAGCTCTTTCTTTTTTTAAAACCTATTTTTTCCTTCGATATTGATTTGATCATTAGCAAATCAAGAAACCGAAGGTTTTCCGAGACGAGTGTAGTTACCTATATTTATATATATATATATATATATATATATATATATATATATATATATATATATATATATATATATATAATATATATATATATAGAGAGAGAGAGAAGAGTAAAATTGTCCAATTGTTACGTTCGGCACTGAAACGTTGTATCTTAGAAATGATTAATGATTTCTTAATGTAATTCTCAGAGGTTTTTATAATAAATATTGGACTCTACTTTAAGCAAGAAGAATGTATAATTACTCTCTAAGCTTAACTGAAGTATCGTGATGAAATCGATCATAAATGAAAATGACATATTCATCATTAATTAATCATTACTAAGGATCAGAAGGTCATAAAGTATTGAAATAAAGTTCATATATATATATATATATATATATATATATAATTCCAGGATCATTTTCCAACTTATTCAAAACTGATCTTCTCCTTCTTTAACCTTTTGAATTTCTGTCCCGGAGTTAACAAGTTGCCTCAAAGGTTTAACGTACGATTTCATTTTCAAATCTTTTCTCACTTGTCTTTGAACTGTCATAGGTGAAACTCCTCTTCCACGTGACAAACGTTTTATGGATTGAGTTGGATCTTTTCTAATTGATCTCTTTAGCTCTAAGATGATTATCCCTCTTACTGTTGTTGCCATCTGATCCAGGTTTCTCTACTGTCCTCTCTTTTTAAAAACTTATTCACCATTCTCTTGGTTCTTAAATGGACTTTGAAAATGGAAGCCAGAGTATGAATGTTGCTAACGTTAATGAAAGCCTGAATGATCTTTTTCCTCTCTTATATTTTTTCAGTTGGGAAGACAGTGGGTCTGACACAAAATAATTTTAACCTGCTCTCTTTTTAGCTGAATAACTTGAAGGGTTTTTCAGTGATTCTTACGAAAAATGGTGTCAAGATGATTAAACGTCTTATCAGAAAATCTGGAAAAAGAAACTCAATTAGTTTAATGTTTGTTTTGTTTTTTTTAGTTATTAAACATTTTGTGGAATGGATAATTATATTGTTCGACGATGTGGACACTATTTTCTGTTACGCCGAGTTATAGTTATCATGTGGGTTGATTGTTTAAAACATTCGATTTCTGACGATGAGAGCAGGTTTCGAATCTCAACATGGTCGATTTCTTAGGAAGGTGACTTCTTGATGTTATGGTCTGGAGGGGGCGATCTAGGCGTGTGGTACCCTTGGAAAGTGCCTTCAAAACGTACCACGCGTTGACCCATGCCTTGTGAGCGAAATTTGGCAGGCGAAACCTTTGGTAGCCGTCAATGGTTGTGCTAGCACGAAGTTAAAAGTCATCGTGACCGAGAGTTTGAGCGTGCTGGTCTTGTTCAGACAGCTCATCAGTCTAGAAAACGCTCTCTCTCAGAAACTGTCGGTTAGTTTCTCATAAGAACCACAGGTGGGTGTTGAATAAATACAAATGTGCCTGAGCAGGCGTCTGAAACAGGGATTAGCTAGCTATACTATTAGACGGCCGTCCTCAAGAAGTATACATCGGTATTTCGTCCAACGTGGTAGGTTGTTCTAGTTCCACGTGCCACGCCTCCACTGGATATCTCACTTTCACTTATTTCCCTTTCGTCATGCAACCCCCCTTTGCTGTGGCCAGGTTTTGAACACACAATTATTTGGGTCAAGTCACTAGATTACTTCATAAAACGTTTTTATCTACTAGGTCATGCGCCCTTCCCGATGTATACCTCCTGAAGAAACCCGGAGCGTAGGATGACCGAAACTTCATGAATATGGCAATAAAGACGAGGACAACAGTCCGTACAATGTAAATAGTGTAAATAGGTACAATAGCTCATCTCAGAAACATAGAATTTCCTCATATTTGAGAATAAGTGAGGCAACGGAGTCGTGGTTTTGCAGAAGGATTTTGAGAATAACATGAATGGAGTATGTGAGAAATGATGATGTTTTAAAGAAAATACAGCCTTTTGTTTCGGATCATAAGTACAGCTGAAATTTATTAAAGACATAATGAGGAAAGACGGCTTGGAGAATCAGTCACGCACAAGACATATCGAAGACGAGAGAGACCGACAGTACCAGCGTGTATCCTTCATAAAGCGACTGTGTAAAAAGATGACAGAATGTGATCAGGGAGGAAACGTAATGGGGGTAAACATTGCAAAGAGCTACAAGGGTAAATCGTTCAGAGACACGATCCCTCCTGAAGAGAGATGGCATAAGAAAGAAGAATAACCCGTCCATCCCAACGGATAATTGTTCTTTTCAAAGAACGGAATGTGTGGCAATGCATAATTGTTTTTTTAGGTGAACTTTTGCACGCATACAAACTTAACCTCTCGAAAGCATCTCCAGGATCCAGCAGTAAAGAGAGACCCCAGAATGGCAGGGCATGACTCGGTCAGCTTGAAAAACAAGCTTCCACACAACGAATTTCTTTCTCGTTCAACGGGTTAGAATTTATAAATTTCTCTTCTTAGTGACCGTTCGTCGCTCAATACTCAAAATTACGGATCAAGAGGTAAAATTAACTCCCATAGATAGAATACAGCAGATTATATTCATATACTGTCATGATACCTTATCGTTCAACTATTCTTTTTCTGTTTTTCATCTCGTTTTTTCTTATTTAATCGTACTTCACCCTTTTCACCTTGGTCGCTCCAGCATTCACCAGACGTTCCACACTTAATGATCATTTTACGCCTCCGAACTCTATAATATATGCCATTATAGGAATACACTGATTACAGGAGAAATAAATGTATTGTATCCAATTGTGTAACTAAAGTTTTTCTTCTTCTTTTATTCACTTGAAGTGAATATGGTTCATTTTCAACTGGCGACCACGCCTCGAACTGCCCTCTGACCAAAATTTTTTTTAAAAAAAAGAAGAAAAATCTTATATCAATTGGCACCATTTATCAGTCATAGAAAGCGTGACTCGAAGCCTTTTGGGCGGGAAAAGCAAAAATTGATACATTCGAAACACGTTAATTGCTTCGAGGGAACGATAGAGATCTTATTCGAGAGTTCGATCGTGACCAGAGGCTTCAGAGAGAGCAGCTTACTAAAATCATGTTCAAACGGAATTTTTCGCACGATCATCGAAGTTAAGAAACATCGAGTCTGGTCAGTACCGAGATAGGTGACAGCTTGGCAATACTAGGTTTTTTAAGCTTAGATGTAAGGTCGGTGTAGTGGTTAACGGCTCAGAATTCGGAAGTCGGAGAACCAGATTCTAATTCCCGTTCTGTTCTGCGCAAATAACCTTTGGACAGATAGAAATCGACCTAATTATAATCGCTATTATAAATTTTGTAGCGATTTCAATGATCACAGGAATTAAATTCTAGCGCTACGATTTTGAACCTAAACTTAAACTTTAAAATCATAAAACGGTAACGATGTAGAAAAGATATTTTGTGTCATTATTTATTATGTCAAACCCTAACTCTCAAACTGAGTGCAATATCAGGCTTCCAAAATCCACTTGCCGTAGTGCCCATTCCCGCCAGAATTTGCATAACGATTTCCTGTAAAAGCTTTTCTATATATTTCGCTCTCATGCGCCATTGACCTCACTTTACTTCCTTCTTCGTTCCATTAACACAAGCTCATTAAAAAGGTTAGGCGTTGTTTGCCTGTTTTTTTCTTTCATTCTCCCTACGTTATGTGTGCTCTATTCTCTAGACCTTCTTTTCTCATTGTTTTTCATGGCGTTTCACCTGTCTCTTTGTATGTCTTTTAAGTTCCTATTAAACTTTCCTCGTTGGTCTGCCTCTAGTTCCCTTAGCGTTTTTTCAATAGACGCACATCACTGTAACATCCTGTCTTCCTGTGAAGAAATTATCCAAAGTATTCACTGCCACATCGGAGACTAGTTATTACATTGCAGTTCACCAATATTACATTTGTTTCTAGGGAATTTTCTTTTCTTTGTCGATGCAGCTTTTATAAATATTTCTCTGTTGTAAGACATAACGGAAATCAGTCTTCCATTCGATGAGAGAATAATGACATAAGTTTCTGGCGTTACACACTACTTCAAAGGAAAGCTTAGGAAGGAAACTCCGTCAATACGGAAAGGAGTGATAGCATTTACTGGGCTTGAAAAACCAATTTTCCTGAATTTTTTTTTTTTTTTTAAGTATTTATTAATTTCAACCGAAGATAGCACTGGCTGCTCGGTCAATAAATGCCAAATGTTTCCTGATGCGAAAACGGTTAATATTACCATTACAGCGAGTTTAGGCTACGATACAGACGATTGGTTATAAAGATAACCAGTTGTAACATCATTTGACGGATGCCTTTTAAACCAATCCTTTGAAAAAGAAAATCTAATTTAGTTTTATTATACGTAGTGTTACACTCCCTAACAAGAAGTACTCCTCTTTAGACAGTCAGTACCTATTTTTTCCCAGAAATTTAGACGTTCCGACACGTGCTCTGTTGCTAATGAACGGTCTCCCTTTTTCCACAGCTAGAGTCTTATTATTTTATAACTATTTAAAATATTTAATAAAATTTCCCTATATCGTTTGTATTTATTAGCATTCTGAATCTTTTTCCTTGAACACATTACTGATGGTATAGATACCTCGTCGGTTTATGCTTTAAAAGTGACAATTTCTATTTGTAACCGTTCGGTGGAAGACTAGATTTTTTTTCCTAATGACGTCGTCCCACGTAATCTCCATTCTTACATAGGTATCAGTAGCATCATTTTCGCAGAAGGAAATTTTATATTTTAATCTGTCTGACAAATTCTTTTCAAACAGTCACGAAAATGATTCTTTTACGATTTCTTCTAACAAAACGACTGTGAATTAACCAGAGAAAATTCATTCACTAATGACAAAAAGTATTTGTCAATAAAACTTCCCTCAACAGTTTTATCCTATTAAAGTCTAAATAAAGTCTTATTTCTTGAGATGTTACTCTGAAGAAGGACAAGTTGCAGTGGACCGAAACGGAGTAAAATTCTTGATGGCTTCGCTGAATTATTAATTGCATGCGTTGATAGAACATTGATTGCTGATCTAAAATTAAGACTAAAAATAAGGCAACAAATTAGACAAGAGCGCTAAAAATTTAATAACACCTGAAAATTTTATTGCCCTCTGATATTGCGTTTGTCTAGTTGTGAAACGACAGCTCTATTATTTAGCTCAGAATAGAAAGAATCTATTAAATTGTCAAAGTGAATGCATAAAATTACTATTGCTGGCCACAGTTCTGAACGAGATTTCCTCATATAAAATTTGTTTTCGGGAAGGAACATTCTTGCAGTGATAAAATTCATTTGAGATTCGGACAGAAGCGCATTTCAAGCCTCAGATGAGGTGTTCGGACTTGCGGGAGGCTCTGTATGGATGACTAATTTTGTAAGAGGTGAGTGAAGAAAAAATTATTTTCACGAAATTTTCAATCAGAAATCTAAATTCTTGGTTTGGTTTAGTTTGGTGTACGGCATGTCAGCCTCAGTTGGTTATTTAATGCCGATACGATTTTAGGATAGATTCGTATGAAGAGAATATGTATTCTTTGTAAGAAATCAGTTTGTAGGTCATGTTTCATTGACGTATTTTTAAAGAGGTTTTGTCGAGAGTTTAGTTTGGCTAATTTTGTTTTACAGCATATCAAACACAACTGGTTATTTATTGCCGACAAGATTTTTAGGGTAGGTTCATAAGAATAGAATATGTATTATTTGTAAGAAATGAGTTTGTAGATCATATTTCATTGACCTCTATTTGTAAATATTTTTAGATCCTAAGAATTTAGGTGGGAGAGATAGTAATTATTTACTAATATAGGTCTTACTAATTAACCCATAGCTGGGAAAATGAAGACGTGGATTTATACTTTTCCAAAGGGTACTGGAATTGGAACACGGCTCTCCGGTTAACAATTCTGTCAGGGTATCCATCACACCATCCACACATCTAAGCTTAAGGTACCCGGTATTCCCAAGCTATCATCCATCTAGATAATGACAAAGCTCGAATTCGGTGATCTTAGATCTGGTATAGTGATATTCGTTAGGTGCTCACTTTGATTCTTCCGGTCACGATCAAACTCTAGAATCAGATCTAGAATACCGTGTACCGAATACATCAATATTTGCTTTCTACACCTTCGAGTCAAGCGTTCTATGACTAACAAATGCTATCATTAAAGTAAGATTTTTTTTTTCAATCTTTTGTCAGAGAGCAGTGTAATAACAACTCGGAGGCACGATAAGACTTAAGAAATCTTTATTGAACTTAAATGAAAAGGCACGGCTAGACTGCTTATTTATAGTATATAAGTGAGGGAGAGTTCTTTTTTCAAGGGAAGACAATCGTCATTAAGAGAGGTAACTCCTGTTGTTCTATATCACAGGCAGGTAGCTATCTTTCAGGTCTGTTGGAGACGAGGCTTGGTCGCCTAACATTAAAATACTTGGTATTCCGAAGCGGTCTCCCATCTAGGTACTGACCAGGCTCGCCGTTGCATAGGCTCAAGTGGTTGTTACATACCTATATGCTTATGTATGGAGGATTCAAATAATACATAAGAAACTCCAGATTTAATCCCAGGCGCTATTCAACTTAAACACTTGCCAACTGCTCAACTGTTTGAAGCGGGAAAATATATATCTGGAAGGTTATATGACGGTATAGTAGACCTCACTATTTCGGCAGAGAGTGATTGTAAATGTTTTCCAAATCGGATCTTCTCTGTTAATTCACTCCAAATAATGTAAAGTTATTGAACGCAAATATTTATTCACCCCCCAAGAAATTATAAATTTTAGATCAAAGTTTGTTTAGCTTGCCTTACAACAACTCTAACTCTGAGAATGAAAAAAATAACAAAAATCATGGAGTTATTCACATTTCGTAATGTCGGATGATATTTGAGTCACTTACAATGAATTGTTTTTACAATTTTAACCCTTTAAACCCTGACCACCGCTTTACCGGTGGTAGAGAAAAATGGCATAGTGCCCAGCTACCGCTTAAACAGTGGTAGAGAAAAGTGACTTAGTGCCCAACTACTGGTTCAACAGAATGGTAAACACTTGTAACTACTTTTATAACTACCTTGAAACATTACATACCAATTATTAGAGAATTTTGACTTAGGAGCTCAGGTAGCACGGTTAAAATTATTCAGGAACGCAAGGTTCAAAAAGTTAAATAAAATAAAGTAAAATCTGTTTTTGCCTTGTTTATCGGAGTGACCCCACACTCAGAAATAGCGCACTCAACGGGAGTTTAATGGAAAAGCCTCGTTCTGGGAAAATTTGGCGTGAATTTTAGTAAATATAAATTCTTTTTTATTTTCGGGTGAATTAATATCCTGGGTTGAATTAACAGAAAAGATCAAAAAGTCCTATGAATCTTAAAGATAATTCTTCAGACCATTAAGACTGACGCTACCAAATCACAAAGGGTTTTACCAAACAACAAAGCAAAAGTGAAACCAACAGCAAAGATAGATCCATCTTGTAACTCAAGAGAAAATAATGGTATAATCACACCATAAACTGTCCAAGAAACATAACGAATTTTTAGTAAGAAGTTCCCAAAACTCAGTATTAGAAAATGTTATTACTGTTAACTTGAGCAATCTGATTTCCTGAAAAGCTGTTTTTAAGAGTGTACAAATATCAACCGACAGTTACGTTAGCTATTTAGCCAATAAATTCCGAATGTTTTCTGCATGCAAACGGTTAATATTAGAATTTCCAGGAAAACTATTTTCTCATAATCAGTTACAATCTTTTGTGAATACGTAAACGCTGCCGTTCTACAAAGCGGTAACGACAAACTTCTCTTCCTACAAACTTCGGAATCTTTCGTTTCTCTACTAATCTGGCTTCATTAATTATAATTTCGGCGAACAAACCAGCTCCAAGAATTGCTCTGACTTATCACCCACTGTAGTTTCCAGCTACTTATTGATAGAAGTTTTCAGAGGTATATTTAGGTACGGTGGATCTGATTATACTACGAATGTCGCCATTACTTTGGTGAGATAATTCTTCGGACAGTGATGATAGGGGTGATATTGTCGTATTAGTAGAAATAATAATAATAATAATAAATAAATAAAATAATAATAAAAAAATTATATTAGAAAAGTGTTTCCTTATTGATATGACAGTCCCTGCAGACTGCAATGTATCTTTGAAGATATTCAAAAAGCTGCCAAAATACAAAGACATTGAAATAGAAATCTCAAAAATGTGGCACATGGGAATATCAACAATCCCTGTTGTAGCTGGAGCCCTAGGATTGGTTGGAAAAGATTCCAGTAGACTAATTGAAGGGATTCCTGGAAGTCCATGCCTCAAAGAAATACAAAACATTGTTCTGACAAGTACAGCCCACACTTTACGAAGGGCTTTATCTATGTATTTTTTTTTTTTTTTTTTTTTTTTTGTCAGTGGAAAGTGTCATGATGCCATTTTTAACCTTAGGTCCCTGGGCGGGACCCGGAAAGAAATGTGTAAACGCCAGAAATCAAAGGAAATAAAAATAAAATAAAAATAATAATAATAATAACGAGTTATAACCAGGGAGAATTTCACGGTTTTCTTATTTTAATATGCTGATTAATCACAATTTTTAATGGTTGTGTAAGCTCATAACGAGCTCTGGTAAAAAAAAAAAAAAAAAACACACACACACACGCAACATCTATAGAAATTCTCCTACTGCATCGTTAAATATTTGAGATGAATAAACTTAACGAAATATTGCAATAACGATCATAAACATGAATGTGGGTCGTTATTTTAAGAAGTAAGGGGGTACAAATAAAAAGATTTGAAATTGAAAACTTTTTCCATTTCACTGAAATAACCATGAAACTCTTCCATCTTCCCTTTTTTCTTTCACTGAAACCAAGTAGTGTCTTTCTCCTCTTAACATGCGATCAAAACGGAATAGTCTACCTTTTATGCGGAACTGGCAGAACATAACGGTCGTGCGAACGAAAAAATAGCATGACAAGGACAATTATAATAGGATATCATTATCAGGGTTTGGTTACACAATATTATGGAATAAGGCAAGGTAGAATTCTAAGTCTGAGATAATTGGGAATAAAATTAGTTCACAGGAAAACTCAACTTAGCGTATATGACGCAGGTCGATATATTTTTCACTTTTATGTGAGAGAAATTTAAATCTCATATCCCGTTAAATACGGTAACTGAAAGTGTTGAATTATCATTGTAGTAAAAAAAAATAAAAAATAAAAACAAAATATACGAGCGGGAAAATTTTTCCTTTTTAAATACATACAGCATAATTAAGGAAAAACAATCGATGAATAGAAAAATTAAACCTAAATCCTTCTTAGTTTTAAATCCTGATTGGTTTTTAAAAAGACGGTCAAATTTTAGGTACTGACTGATTAAATAGGTGTATTTTTTTCTGTTTTTCTGATTTGTTAGAAAACATGTAATCTGTTGGTTCGTAAAAATTCCAAAGAACTTTTTTTTTTCCTTTTTTGGTGGGGCTGCTTTCATTTCTTTGTTTTTTTTTAACTTTCATTCTACTTCTCACAGAATTTCTCTTCGAACGGAAGTTTGAATAAAAGGCGCCAAATAACTTTTTCAGTATTATTTGCATTTTATTCAGATATCTGCTGGTATAAAGGAAAGCATTAAAAAAGAAATATCATGAGGAAGAAGACAATATCTTGTTAGAAAGAAGGAGAGCTCAGCATGCGAGTTAGAAATTGAAAAAATAAATCAAACAAGGCATTTAACTATCTGGAAAGATCTATAACAAACGATGGAAATAGTAACACCAAAATCCGAAGGTGTTTGGGAATTAAAAAGAAATGATGGCCGCCAGGAAGTAAACAAAATGATAACAAGATGATTTCATCAGAAACAAAAAAAATAAACAGAGAGCAGGACCCGCTATGTGTTACAACCTAGGGAAGGTTACTGAATAGAATAATCACACGACGATTGGTAATGAACGATAATACTTAGGACAAGAACAACACATATAAGAATCGTAGCCCACGATATTTTCAGAAGTATTTGCCTGCAAATAAATCTAGAAGAACGAACCAAAGACAGTGATATGTCTACAAGCAAATTTCTCTATGAGAAAAGAAGCCGAAAATGTTGGTGCAAAGAATGCTAATCCTACATTGTGCCTGGAAACAGTGGCGTAGCTAAGGGTGGAGGGGGCGGACCGCCCCGGGTGTCAGCACAGGTGGGGTGACACAATGTCACCCCCAACAAAATTTTTCAATCAGACTAAGGTGCCAAAAATAGTCTGAAAACAGTGGTGGAGACACAGGGTTTCGCAGGCGGGCATATGAACCCACAGAAATAATTTATGACCCCCCAGTTTTGTCCCCCCGTCAGAAATTTTCTAATAAATTGTCGGGAAATTTGTGAGTAGGAAAAATAGCAATGTTTTCAGCTTTCATGTGTTTCAGTTGCTACAATCTTGGTTACTAACAAGGGACATTGTAACATTTTATCGGATGATATGGTGTTTTAACTCTGCATCATTAATAACAACAAAGCGAAATACGAAGCCAAAAGTGCAACAATTCCAGTCTTTCCTGTGTATCAATTCGCTGAGATACAATTTTCCATTCAGTGAGCGATATACTTTTGAATATATCTACTAGTGTTGAGACGATTAATCGGAATTGAGAATCGGAAAAATCGGAACTTTTGTGGGTATAAGAAACGGTATCAGAATCGGAAAAATTTGTGCCTATTTTCTGATTCCAAAAACGATTCTTTTAAATTTTTAACTTAATTTTCCATTATTGGTACTATTGATAAATATTTATTGTTTTTAAATTATCACTATAACTAAAATCATAACACCAAAATACGATGTAAATTTATTTTACTTGTATAAAGAAAACAAAAAAATAAACTTTGCATAAATTCTCTAGGTAACTTTGTAAATCAACTGCATTCTTTTAAATGTTCCGAAAAATGTATAAAAATTAAATAGAACATTTTTGTCAAGAAAAATACTTTCAAACCTCATTGATAATTAAATGCTACCCAGAAAATGATGCAACGGAAAATTGGACACCGGAAAATTAGCAACAGAAAATTACCTCAACCATGAGCCAGTTGAGACTGTTGGATCTGGCTGTGCTGTCCATTGAAAACGAGCTTACAAGACAAATAGATTTTGACGATGTCATTGACCAGTTTGCCACAATGAAAACAAGAAAACATTCATTCTAAGACCATAGTATCGAATGTCATTCTTTTGTGTATTGCCGTGTTTTGTATTTAGTTGTTCTGAAAGTGAACAGTTGCATTTTAAAAATCTTTTGATTTGAACTGATTATTTTGTGGTATTGGATTTTGTCTTGGATCATACATGTAAACAGTAACGTACCGGTCAGTAGAGTAAAGTAGAGGTAGAGCATGTATGAAAATTTAGCTACAGCTAACCATTCAGCATAGGGTGAATCGGGGTCACTGGGGTGACATTTGAGCGGACCGCCCCGGGTGACGTTTATTCTAGCAACGCCACTGCCTGGAAAATTTAGGAAACTAACATTTTGTTTAATTTTCCCCTTTGATTTTTCTTTATTTTCATAATTTAAATGTTAAAATTTTGACTTTCTTATTTTATAAATAATAAACTCTTTTCAAAATGTATTTCTTGGTTTTTGACTTGTGGCTGCTCGTTTTTCCCACCGTTTAAGGGATAGACATATCGTCAACGTATTATCTAAAAAATATATAAAAATTAGTAAAGCAAAAAATTAAAAAAAAAAGGTTTGTTTTTTTTTTTCATCTTTTTCTTAAGAAAATTAATCTACACACAAGAACGGATTCTCTCCAGTACTGAAATCATACGGTGAATGCAACACCCGATCGTGTCGTTCGAAAGACAAAAAAAGAAAAAAGATCAAAAGAAAAAAAAAACTGCCACCATTTTGATAGAATCTGACAAGATTTCTTTCATGTTGACAGAAGCCAACCTTTCTGTCATTAAGTTCTATAGGCGCCAGCATCGTTCGTGGAGCAGAAACGATAGGCAATCGAAAATATGTCATTTCCTACTGACTTCTCAGTGGTAACTCTTATAAACATAAAAAATAAGCATTTCGTAATCAATATATGTCGATAACAAATTATACACATTCACCTCAAAAACGTGTCTAGATATTCATTTTTTTTTTACTGGGAATAGGGCAGAAATAGGATTTATTTTATCTCATTTTTTTTAATTCGTTTAATTCATCAAATCGAAAACTATTTTATATGTATTAGCTATTACTTTAGATTTTTACTTGAATAGTTAGCCCGTAATTGTTCTGCATCTAATTTGAGTTTACAGGTAAATTAATAGTGTGTATCCTATATATCCAAGCAATTTCGCATCAAACGATGATCTGACGCACGTGTCAGAATGTAAAACAACTTCCGGTACTAATTTCAGGTTTCTTGACGGCATCTCACTTGCAAGTCATCGATTTCCTTACTCATAACATAGTCTTTATATTCCCAATGCATCGTTCAACTAAACCCCAACCTATGGCAGTTGCCTTGTCTTGATTTCAGAATTGTCCTTTCCCATAAAATATTCTTGTTTAATCCAATGTCTCGTTCCAGTAAGCCAAACGATAGATTCCCTTGTGAATCTCATCAGACATAAAGAATTCTGTTGTGGTGCCCTCCCTCTAAAGAGTATATGTTGGGCTATTCCGCCTACTATAAGAATAATAGGAGAGAAGGCCTTCGGGAAACAGTCTAATAGATTGTTCAACTGTCGAACTTTCTGCCTCGGTGGAGAGGAACTCGGACAAAACTTTGCCATTCGGAAAAGTTTCGTCCGAGTCCCTGAACCCGTCTAGGCGGGTTCAAAGGGAATATTTTTGGCCGAGCCTACGGGCTCAGAGAACCCACGCTAAACCGGCCTTGTGCCACACACGACCCACGTCGGTGGGGCGTTAAATATAACAGTCGAATAGATTGAACGCTGGGTCAACCGACACACACTCACTAGTCGTGTAATACTCGTCTGTTGTACTTATTGTTTAATATATGATATATCTGTATCACTTGTTTTGTTATATCTTTAACCATTTACTTGGTCACTACAAATTCCTAAGGAGATTCCGTTTATTTTTTTAATTTTGAAAGCCGTCTTGGATCTAGCCATGGCTTTCGCTGTTTTGAATTTTCTTTTTAATTTTTCATCGTAACTGATTTGGTTTTTAATTAGATACCTCTTCATGGGCACGTGTCCGATTTTTAGAACGTTCGTCCAAGAGACTAGGTTCGAATCTCATTATAGTCGATTTTTCAGGAAGGTGAATTCTTGAGATTATCCGCCCGGGGAGGCGATCTCAGAGTGTTTGAAAGCCATACTACTATTTGACCCAAGACTTTTCAGTCAAATTGTGTAAACATAACTATTTGGGAACTGTCGAAGATTCTACTAGCACACAGCGGTCAAAGATTTGAGCGTACTCGCCTTGTTCGGACCGGATAACTGTAACTAAGGTCCGCTCATTATAGTTGTACTACAAACAACAACTTAGTTCTGTGGATTTTGAACAAGCACAAATGAGCAGGCGTCTATAATATGGGGTCAACTACCCGCCCTGATAGATTGGAATGCTCGAATAAGAGCGCCCAGTCATCATATTGTCCTACTCGGTTCGCCCGCATTCATTGAAAATGAAGCTGGTTAAATTTTAATAAATAATATCGAAATATAATAATTTAATACCTGTCTGTATCTCTGAGGCGAGGTATCATGATTACTTACATTAATTACCTAATTCGGACTTTTATCTTCATCTTTATTGGCATATTCACAAATTTTCGACCATTGTACGCTCCGGCCTTCTTCAGGTAATTGGAATGTCGAAACAAACCCTTTCTTTAATCCACCGGGGTAGAATCTTTTATTTTCATGCCTTTTCTGGGTGTCTCAGTTATTTCCCTTTAACTCAACATCCAAGTCTTTTTTTTTTTTTTTTTTTTTGGTCACTACTGTTGCAGCCTGGTATTGAACTAACAACTCTTTGGGTCAAGTCACTGGATCCACTGGGCCATATCCCCTTGTTTGTTTTTACATCCTCTCCAGTAAAACGGTATTACTTTTTGAAACCTCAATATTTATTATCGTTCTTAATATGAACCAATTGAAATTATAATCATTTGTCTTGCATTTAATATTTTATTTTTTTTCTCTTTATAGGTGAGTGCTTTGATTTTCTTCAATTTTTGTGTATTGGTTTCCATCCAGTCAACCCCTAAGAAGCAAGTACAAGGTAATATTTGTCTACATTAGAAGTTAATTTCCTACTTTCTAATAAGGCGTGACGCAAAAATCAATGAAATTATTAATATTCAAATTTAGATTGAAAAATTTAAATTCAGCCTTTATGACTTTTATAGACAAATCGTTTTGTCATTGTCTCTTTATTACTAATAAGCTTGTTTATCATAATATTGTATAATGCGATTAGACATTCGCTGAAAATAGAAAATTCGTTCTTAATCTGCTTGAACGGAACAATTTATTGATAAACAAAGATAAATCACTCTACAGTATGTTTTCTTTCTTAAAAAATCAACTATTTTTCTGTCTCGTACATTTTTCTGTATATCGTTTTTATTTCTTCATCGTGTTTCTTATTTATTCCGACGATTATAAATGTGATAGTTTGAAGATCTCTACTTTCAGACGAATCAGTCTTATTATCAAGGATTAATTTTACCTTGATCTTTTTGTTCTTTGAATCTTTGCCATTATTATTCCTTTTTGACAGGGTCTCTTCTTAGATATCTCAATATTTATTTCAATTCTCAATTCATTATGCATTCTCTGTTGAGTATACAGCATTGGGTGAAAAGGAAAAAGTTTCAGATAATTGAATTAAAATTACTATCCCTATCATCGTGTCTAATTGGAACTGCCCCTAAATAAATAGGTCCTGAAATCTAACAATCAGATATTGTAGGGCTAAATTCTTCCTGATCTAATATCATTTCGACGTCAAGTTGTTTGATAACGTATAACAGAGCAAAACATGTACAGTTTTCTGAATTTTTTTTTTTACATTAATGTTCACAATACAAGAGACGAGTTCTGAGCAAAAGGTATTGGGTCTGGTGCTATAAAAAGAAAACTCCAACACATATCAACTCGGCATTTAATCTCCTTCGAAATAGTCCCCCCCCCACCACCACGGAAGCCACACACTTTTTCCAGCGGTGCTTCCATTGATGGAAACATTCCTGGAACCCCTTTTTGAATATAGCGAGTAGTTACCTCGTCCTATTCTTTTGGATTTTCTCTATGTCTTGAAATCGTTTTCCTCTCAAGTTGGATTTGATTTTTGAAGAGGAAAAAGTCACAAGTGATATGATCTGGGGAATATGTAGTTGGTCAAAAACTGCTTCATAAGCCAGTCACTGAGTAAACTTCTGTTGGGTGGTGAGACAACCACACTCTACACACTTCCCTTCCAGGCACAGTTGCAAACAGCGGAAGAGACCTAAGACGTTATAACTTAGTGTATATATGTGATTGAGTTCAAGATCAATCTGTACCAAGCGGATTCAATCTGCGTACATTAGCTCCGTTACCATAACAACAGTCCAGATACTTTTTATCATACCTACAAGTTCACATCCACGAACATTAGAGAGACGTATATTGGAAAAACACTTTAATCTCGCTCCTTTCAGAAACACAAAAGGGGCTACTACTTCGATTTAAAAAGTTCCAGCGTAATTAGAAAAGAACATAATTCGTTATATAGAAAATACTTAGAGGGTGTTCTGATAAATATTTTACCATCTTTAAACGCACATGAAACACGCCAAATTATATTATCAACTTTTATAAAATCTTAAAGAATCTAAAATGCGCCTTCTACAACGACAACAGGTGTAACTTAACATTTTCACTCTCGCACAAAACATTCTCAAATCAATATACGAAAAACCACCAAAATCGATAAAAATTCCCAGCCGACACAGTAGAAAATACATCATCATTCGAATGTCACGCACAGAAACTTGAATTATGATACACATGCACATGAATTATAAACACAAACGCTATCTGACAGGATAGTGAGGTCTGCTTTAACCAATAAAAAATTCAAACACAAATATAAAAATACTAGAAGTTTATTTTCTCCGCCATATCTTATTTTCTGATGACCCTTAAATAAAAGCGAAACGTGTTAAATTCATAAATGTTTCCTATTTATTCCTTGTTTCCTACCTTTCTGTCAAATTCTAATTCATATTTATCTCCAATTCATATATATATGGGATCCAGAAAATTCGTCTACGGAATATCGGTCTAAGGAACACTTGACAAGAATATACGACTAAGAAATATTCATCTAGAGTATTATGGTCTAATTTGAATTGCATTAATATACCAACCATGTATACCAATAAATATTTATAAACCAAATATATCATCACTAATTGATGTTAGTATAAATGTCTTAAACATTGTTCTGGAATACAGAGAATATCAATAAAATTCTATATTTAGTACATGAATAAAGTATTAATTTATTAAAAAAATAATATAGACCAATGGTTCTTAGTCCGGTATTCCATAGACCAATGTTCTTAGACGAGTATTCCTCAGACAGGTTTCCCTTAAACCAATATTCTTTAGATGAATGTTCTTAGATCCATACTGACTTGTCTAAAATCTTGTTCCATGTTTTGAAATTAGATGATTTCTCAATAGACACCGAGTGTAAATGAGAAATTTTTCTAAACTTTTTTGACTTTTTCTAAACTTTGGGTTGAAATTGTTATTTCATCAAAGCTGGAAGAAAGAGGCATATTTTCAATTTCAAACGTTTTTTGACTTCAGATATTTCCTCGACCATAATGACACATTCAAAAGATACCGTCTAAAGTTTTTTTTTTAAGGTTCACAATTAGACCAAAAATGTTTAAAACCAGATGAATTTGAATTTCATCTAATTTAATTCCTTTTTGATAATGACTAAAGCCAGAGGAATGATTGATTCATTTGTTTTTTACTACTTATCAACCCTTTGCATGTTATTTAAAGCCAGAAAATACTTCTAGATTGTAATAATTTTTTAAGTGATAATAATGGTTTATTTGATATAAGCCTTACTAATTAACCCATAGCTAGGGGAGAAGAGGTGGATTCATACTTAAGTGTATTCGCGCGTAAGTGGATATAACGAACCCATTGAGAATACGAAATCGGTTCTCCAATTAACAATTTCGTACTATTATCCATTACACCACCAGCACATCCTTGCTTACACTATCTGGTTTTTACAAACGGTCACCCGTCTAGGTATTAGGTTCGATGTTGTTTAACTTCGGTGATCGTACGGCAACCGATGTTTCAACGTGATGTGGTCATAAGCCTCAGTGGAAGGATTAGAATCTTAATCAATTAATGTCCACCATATACTACGACACAAAAATTAAAACCCAATATTAATTACAGATTTTTATCTACAGAATATTAATACTCTTTCTTCTTTCATGGACCGTTCTGAAGGAGATTCAATATGGCTTCTGCATTCGGATCCGCTCTACGATTACAAAAGTCAAGGGGATGATCATCATCATCCGTAACTAATGTTGCTATAAGTGTCTTAAATATAATTCTGTAATATAATGAATATCAATAAATTTGAGCATTTTGCACATGAATAAAGTGTTAATTTATTTAAAAAAATATTATTATTAAGGGGCTGTTCCATAAACCAATGCCTTTAGACGAGTATTCCTCAGACATGTTTCTTTTAGACCAATATTTATTAGATGAATATTCTTTAAACCAATGTTCCTAAATCACCCAACACACACACATGCACATCTGCTTTCTTTGGAAAAGATATTAGTGTGGTTCACGTTTTTTTTATTTTTCGTTTCTTAATTCATCGTACCGTTGTTTCTCCTCTAGACTGGCTGCAACACAAGACAGTTGAAGCCAGTCTACGCTACTATTTAACCAAGATGGATCAGTGCCCTTTCTTCAAGGACATAAGCCTAAAGTTATTGGAATTTGAACTCATTTTGCTGGTTCCTCTGCTAAATCTGATAATATTTTTCCTTGTTTAAATAACTGCATGGACTCTTTGAACGAATAGAAAAGATGGTCTCTCTTTCTTTGAAGGAATTATCGTTTGCAAATTTTGTTTCAATAATTTCAGAAAAAGTGGGTGGACTAAAAGCAATCAAATAAATTTAAGATAAAATTCTACTTTTCAATTATTTATTTTCGTTTTTTTTATTTTTTTTTTTTCATTTTTTCTAGCTTTAAATTCTAAGATTAATAATTTCAGAGGGCGAGGTAAGCACAAATCATGGTGGATCGAGAAATATTCATATAATTCTGCAGCCCAGAACGCATATTTTACCGTCAACGAAAAAGGAATGTTTAAAATTCATCTGCCTTTCGAGAGAGAGAGGTTATGACCGTAGACTACACTTCAATTAGAATATTCGCTTTTCAATGTCGAATTCTTTCCCACTGTTTCTCTTTCCATCTCACATGCATATAAATGTACAGTAAGACAACGGAGAACTCCGGACATATATATATTCTAGTATCGGCAGTTGTGAACAGAAAAGAATTGGTAAGCCTTGCCAAAGTACGTTCTCCGACTTGTCAGTATGTTTGTAATAAAATAGCATTGGCGACTGTATGGGCAATCTTGAACAGAAGAAAACGAAAAGAAAATCTAGAAACATTTGACAAAGTAGGTTAATACCGGGGTTTGGACGCAAAACTTTGCGATAAACAAACTTTGGAACCATTATTTACAATTAATTTTTGTTCGAATTTTTAAAATGAAGAATTATCATTTTTCTTATACACCGCAGTCCCCTTATCTTTGTTCTTAAAATTTGAAGATTTCGATCTTTATGCTATCCAGGATTCTTCAAATATCTTCCAGGAGTTTTAAACATAACGTTGCCATTTAATCTACCAGAATATTATTTATCATTGTACTGCCCTTGCTAAAGGGTATCTTGTTTCATTTCGTACTGTCGAGTTAATTTTTCTTTGTCCAATTACGTGTCCCTTTCACAGAATCAACGTACATAGTTTTTTGCTCTACTCAACCAATTGCACACATATATATTTTTCGGCGCTTTTCCAAAGTATAGAATCATGTAAAAAATTTAATATGTGTATATATATATATATGATGATGCTATATGAGTCAGTCTATATTTCTGAGAGCAGGTATCATGTACAGTATTTACATTATGCGGACTATTGTCCTCAT
Source organism: Acanthosepion lycidas (assembly GCA_963932145.1). Classification (NCBI taxonomy): domain Eukaryota; kingdom Metazoa; phylum Mollusca; class Cephalopoda; order Sepiida; family Sepiidae; genus Acanthosepion; species Acanthosepion lycidas. Next base: position 67,182,438 of record OZ010595.1, read on the forward strand.
CTTAGTCGCCATATTTGTCACAACGTTTCCGCCGTTGTACGCTCCGGCCTTCTTCAAGTGTTTGGAATTTCTTCGAATTTGGAATTTCTCCAGGTGTTTGGAATTTCGAACTGAACCCTTTATTTCGATCCCTGGGGTAGACTGTTCTAGTTCCACGTTTGATGGATGTCAGTTATCTCCTGCTAATTTTCCCTCTGAAAGTTTTCCACTGCCTTAACTCACACTCTTTGGGTTTGTCTTTGGGTTTTCTGGATCTAACCAACGCCTTTATCCACTGTGCCATGTGTTCTTGAGGACATCTGCGTATGAATTTTTGGGTATTATAAACCTAATGTTTTCAGCAAACATTTTTACCAGTGCTCATATTGCAATTTTGCTGTTATCATTGCATGTTTTTACCAGAGCTCATATTGCAACTTTGTTATCATTGCTTTTCTCTGGCACTCCTTATTACTGGTTCCCATATTGTATTTATTTCTATGCTTGGTCGGCTCAGGAGATTTTTGTGGCCTAGCATATGTGCTGATTCCTTAAGTTTACGAATTTTCCAATGGTGTTCCCTATCTATGATCTCAACATGATCCCACAGGGTACGGTGATCTCCCTTCTCTCTCCATATGTGGTCAGCCACGCCTGATTTTTCTACTTCCCCTCGCGTTACAGCTTTCTGGTGTTCTTGAAGTCTTACCTTGAGGGGGCGGCCTGTCTCTCCTTTATATTCCTTTCCGCAGCTGCACGGGATAGCGTACACACAGTCTTTAGTCATGTTCTCCTGTATGGGGGGGTCTCACTCGAGAGAGATATCTGCATAGTGTTGTCAAGCTCTTGAAGGTTGTCCTGATGTTATATGGACCGCAGATCCTTTCTATTTTCTCTGATAACCCCTTCACATAAGGCAGGCAGACTGTTTTCTGAGTGTTGGTGTCCTCCTTCTCCTCTTGTACCCGCCTATCCCAGTTTTGGGGGGCTGCTGCCATATACCTAGGGTAGTTGTTACGTTGTAGGGTACTACTTATACTGACCAATTCTTTATCTAACATCTCTGGGTCGCCACTTATGACTTTTGCTCGGTGTTGTAAGCAACGGACGATCCCTTTCTTTACGCTGTATGGATGGTGGGAGTTGAAATTGCGGTACTGTCCGGTGAATGTTGGTTTACGGTATACGGCTGTCTTGAACCCATGCTCTGTTCGAGATATTAGTACATCCAGGAATGGGAGTGTGTTGTTACTCTCTTTCTCCATTGTGAACTGTATCGAAGGTCTTATTGAGTTCACATGGTCCAGTAGAACCTGGATATCTTCCTGGTGTGGCCAGAGTATGAAGGTGTCATCTACGTACCTCAACCATATAGTAGGCTTTAGCGATATAGATTCTAATGCTATTTCTTCAAAGTATTCCATGTATATATTCGCCATTGCTGGTGATAATGGCGAGCCCATTGCTAAACCCTCATCCTGTCGATATATGTGTGATCCCATTCAGAAGTGTGTTGTTTGTGTACAGAAAGTCAACGTCTCCATCAGATTATCTATTATTTCCACGAAGTGGGCGGAGTTTCGGACATGTGAAGGAGACTTTCCGATCAATGGGTCAATTATATCTACAAGGAAGCGACTCAGAGGGTGGCACACAGAGCCTTGGCAACTAACAATCGGCCTGAGCGGAATACCGTCTTTGTGAAGGAGACCGTATATGTGAGGTAGCTTGGTGTAACGCTGCGATAACTGCCTATACGTCTTGGGTTTGAAATAATCAAAGATGCTCCCATCCTATCCAACCAGATGGTGAGCTTGGACGTGGTGAGTTTGTTCACCAAGGTACCCACGGAGGAGGCACTCTCAGTAGTCAGAGACAAATTGACCTCTGACTCTTCCCTAGAAGAACGGACCAGTATTCTAATAGATAATCTGATCTTCATTACAGCAGTACAAATTTTTGGTATTCATTGCAAAATTTTGATAATTGGTTCCACTCTTTTTTTCGAAGACTCTAAGAGCTCTTTTACATCTTTTTTTCACTCTACTGTCAAGTTCCACCCATGCTAATTCTGAGGATTGTATCAAACTTTTGAACTGTAATGTGTGTGTCTAGATTCTATTATTTATGCATTTCCTGCTTGTAAGTCATAAAATGCAAACATAAACTGGCTAAGAGCCACTCAAGTTAGAGGGTTACTAAGTGAGGTATATGATATAGACTGTCATATCCCGTGCGACGAGGCGGACACACCCGCTCGTATAATGTAAGAACGGGATTCTGGACTAAGATAGCAAAAGGAGTACTTAGCAGTCGTCTGAGAAAATACAGTAGTAATCTGCAATTGAGTGAACTCAGCTAAGTAATAGACACATTACAACATAGACATAGGAGGCGAAAGTAGGGAATGAAAATTAAGAAGTTTGATAAAGATAGCTATTAGACCTGAAGAGGTTAAGATTTTAATGTTAGGTGAAACCTCCACGCGGGTGTTACACAAACTATTTGGGGGGAAAAACTTTCTTAGTGGAACTTAATTTTTACAAATGGAATATGAATTCAATGACAATAGTTCTACCCTGTGGACTTAACATGCTTTGTCTTGAGTGTAAAAGTCTGAACTGGTGGAACTAAAGAATGGATCTCCTCTGAATATTTGCAATGAAATAACGACAGACTAGTGATAGGCTTGTGGCTTCGCGTCTAGAGGTGCTCTGGTAATCATGTCCTCTATTTTACGCAAAGTAAATGTTGTGCCTTTGTTTTTAGACCTGTAGTATTTCTGAGTGGAAAATAGGGGGCATAATTTCTTGCCATATCAAACGGTTTTACCCTTTTAATAAAACTGTTTGTTATAGCAAGTTTAAGCGCTAAAGCACCTTTTTTTCTATATAGTCGCTACCAATGGTATATACGCATTCAAGGAGCTCTTTATTTTGTGAGTTGAAATCTGTGCAGAGCCGGTGGAAAAGTGCTATATCGCCATTGTTGAAGCTCATTACTTCGAACTTGACTCTACTTAATTCCAGTATTTCGTCGTCGTGAACGGTCAGCAAGCATCAATGATGATCTCTAGGTACGGTTCTTTCTGCATGCATGTTGGAATTGGAACAGTAATCTCTGCTTCGTATGCTGTTTCAATGTCAGACGCCATTTTGTTAAAAGACTACAATCAGAAACTAAGAAAAACGTTATGGGATATTGGCGGGAACGTTTAACTTGTCCTGTCATATCAGCAAATCTTGCCTCTGTTGTCCTCAACCAACAAACTAAAATAGGGGCCTTTATTTTCGGAGGAAACGTCATGGATAAGAATCTGAAATACTGTAAATTTGACAGAAAAAATAAATATGGCTGAAAACAGAAATATTTTCAGTGTCGTATCGAACATGGAGAACACGGCAAAACTTCTAACGTTTAGAATGCGTTATTTTGTAAAATATTTACTGGTTGTGTTCTCGATTGATTTTCCCACCAAAATCTAGAAAGGCTAGGATTGACTACAAAGTGGTTTAGCAAAGAAAGGTCATGGTAGCCTGGCATCAATATATCACCGATATTTTTTTATTCTTTGATGAAGCTCTGTGTACCAGTGTATTGCCTAACAGATCGACGCGTGTGCACACTCAAACACTTAGGCTTTCTTAAGTTCAATGCTAATCGTTTACTTTTTACGTTTCTCTCGGTTTCTCTATCTATAACGGTCTCTTTGTTTTTGTTCATCTGTCTCATTCACTATAGGCCTCTATTTTCCTCATCTGTATCGCTATCTTCTTTATCTATATTTTCTATATATTTCTATATCTATATTTCTGTCTCCTTTTCCATCTATATTTCTGTCTCCTTTTCCATCTATATTTCTGTCTCCTTTCACATCTATATCTCTTCCCCCCCGTCTATATTTCTGTCTCTCTTTCCCCATCTATATTTCTGTCTCCTTTTCCATCTATATTTCTGTCTCCTTTTCCATCTATATTTCTGTCTCCTTTTCCATCTATATTTCTGTCTCCTTTTCCATCTATATTTCTGTCTCCTTTCACATCTATATCTCTTTTTCCCCACCTCTATATGTCTGTCTCTCTTTCCCCATCTATATTTCTGTCTCCTTTTCCATCTCTATTTCTGTCTCCTTTCATATGTATATCTCTTTTTTTATTCTATATCTCTGTATCCTGTTCTCATCTATATCTCTGTCTCCTTTCCCATCTATATCTCTGTCTCCTTTCCCATCTATATCTCTGTCTCCTTTCCTCATCTATATCTCGGTCTCCTTTCCCATTTATATCTCTGTCTCCTTTCCCATCTATATCCCTATCTCATTTTCTTATTTATCTACACGTGTATCTCTGTACCTGTTTATCTCTTTTCCTCTCTACTTGTCTGGATATTACATTTTTCCCATCTGTCCATATGTCTGTTTTCCTATATATCTCTTTTTTTTCTCCAATCTATAGAAACTTTCTGTATAATCTACTAAGCAACTCAAAAGTAGATAAAAACTTTTAAAAAATAGTGAAATTTTATGTTTCTGACATTTCTATTGCGCATGGCTAACTAGAAAATTAATTTTGAAAAAGAAATCATTTTTATTAATTGCTCTCTATTAGGGGTCAAATAAATATATATTTGTCACGATATAAACACTACTTCCTTTCATATAAAGACTTTCAATGTCTTGTAAATTTCAACTCATTAAAAATCCCTGTTTTTTGCATTTGGGATTTTAGTGTATGTATGTATTTATGAGAGAGAGTATTTGTGTGTGTGTGTCTACCAGATGCCAATATAAAATAGTAAAGATATGTCAGAGGTAAAGGTCTGGAACAGATCACATCTCCCACTGTCCAATACCATTTTGTAAATGGCGCCTCTCTTGTCTACTCGATTTTTCATCTCTTTTCTTTAGTTCAACATTCTGCCAAATCAAACCCTGTGCACGTTTCCGTATTTCTATGCCGGGCTTCGTTTCTCACCATATTCTACACATTTCTTTCACACTAATTCACTAACCTTCTGGATAAAGAGTAGACAGTGCTAGGAATAGGGTGAGAGAAAGAGATACAGAATGAGGGAATAGATGGAGGCATAGCATAAATATGCATCAAGAAACTGAGTAGGGTCGTAGATGTAGAGAGAGAGAGTAGGGTCGAGGATAGAAAGAATGAGATAAAGTATGGAGAGAGAGAGAGAGCAGGGCCACTCTCTCACAATATTTTCCCTCTCTGCCTTCTCTCTCTTCTCTCCCCGCTCTCTCTCCCCCCTCTCTTTCTATCGTTTTCTCTCTTTTTCCCTCGCTCTCCCTTTCCATCGTTTTTTCAATCTCTTTTTTCCCTCATTCTCCCTTTCCATCGTTTTCTCTCTCTTTTTCCCTCGCTCTCCCTTTCCATTGTTTTATCCCCCTTTCTTTTGCTCTCTCTCTCTCTTTCCATTGTTCATTCCCTCTTTCTCTCTATCATTTTCTAACTCTTTCTATCGCCCTCTCCATGTTTCTTTTCTTTTTTCTCTCGCTCTCTCCGTATTTCTCTTGCTCTCTCTTTCCCTCGTTTTTCTCTATCCCTCTTTTTCTGGCTCTCTTTCCCCCCCACTCTCTATCTGTTTCCCTATATCTTTCTCGTTCTCTCTCTCTCTCTTCCACACCTTTATTCTTGCTCTCACTCTCACCTACACGCTCTTTTTCCCTTTCTCTTTTTTACCTATACGCTGTCCTTCCCCCGCCTCTCTGTACCTACCTTTCTTTCTCACTCTCTCGTCCGCTCTCTCTTTCCCCTCTCTTTCACCCACAATTTCTAACATTCTTTATTTCTCTTGCTATCTCTAATTTTATTTTATTTTATTTTATTTTTTGTTTTGTTTTTTTTTTTTATTTGGTTGCCCCGTCCTTTTTTTCCCCATGCATTCCAGATTCCCGCTCTTCATTTCACCAAGTCCTGAATGAACAACCGGAACCTCTGCATCATTTTCTCCAATGAAAACATTCTCCAATTGAACGTTGCCTGCTCACTGAAATGAATAGATGAATGGCTGATTTTTGGCGTTCTTTTTTTTTCTTTATTTCCTTTCTACCGAAATTTTACGCATGCATTTTGATGAAGCACACGCCAATAAAAATGGAAAGCAAATGAAACGACTAAAACTGTTTCAGTTACGTTCCGTATTTTCTTTCTGTCATTATCAAAAGGTTGTAATCAAATGCGACTCCAAGTTGTAAAAACCTTCAACGGGGGATTTTTTTTCTCGGCATATCTAAGTACAATGCAAAACCACAAGTGTTGACCACTCAGTGAGAATCAAACTCATTTCAGGCTGACGAGACACGCTTTCTAATCATAAACCCCTAACAGGGACCACACGACGTAGTTGTCTCGCTAGATCAATTACGACCAAATAGTGCCCCATACTTTCGGCCTTGTGACATATCTAAGCTACGCTTTGAAAATCTCCATAAATCCCTAGTTGAGCGCTTTCATAATGATATTAGTATGGTATAAGGACATGGTTATGGAACACAATGTGGGGAGTGTACTCACTGACTGGATGATTACACGAGATTACATGTTTATTTAATTTGGTTATGTATGGGCCAAACCCTGTCTCCTAAGGGCGAAAGCAATCATGGCGACCACAACCGCCTGACCTTGTAGGTCTTGTCTGTTATTTCTCCTAAGCTATGTTCCGCCATCTATTTACGCAATCTCAGCAACTATGTTACGCGCTGTTTTCGTCTATCCTTTCCCTCTATCTGACCCGTAAGTATCAGATTTTCCAAGCCCTCTTTCCTCATTATGTGCACCAGAAACCACGACTATCTCCCCAAAACTTCGTCGTTGCTCACATGTTTAGTACAGGGTATCCTCGGTATCCTTCTGTAGAACTTCCTTTCAGTTTCTTGAAATTTCCTCTTCTTTTTGAGGAGATCGCCCAACATTCACTGTCATACAAGAGGACAGATATCACGTAAGAGTTCAGCAATCTTTTCCTTGTTTCTAGTGAAATCTTTCTTAGTCTTATGTTTTAGCTTTTGTAATCTTGCCTTGGCTATCTTAATACTACTTCGGATTTCAGTACCACACTATTCGTCCTCCGTTAAAATATTTCCTAGATATTTAAATTTCCGCACTTGTTTGATTTTCGTATCTCTGATTTGCAATTCGCAAATATCATTGAATTGATTTTTGTTTTATTAATCTTCACAAATTTAAATGCAACCCCGACCGCCAGGTTCCCTCTTTCTGAATCCTTTTCTTTGATTGTCTTTTCTACTCACTCGTTCAATTCTAATGCTATAACCCCTTGTTTTGTCTTCTTCTATGTACCGTGTCCCTTCAGGAGGTTAGCGACAATTACTCTCCACGATTTCCTATCTTTTGTAGCTCTTAATAGACTTTGTCTTTTTGCTATCTCTCCTAAACCCTACTCACCGACACATTCGTCAAGTAGGTTATGCGTCGTTTTCCTCTGTCCCATTTGCATTGAAACTGTCGTCTGAGCATAAAATTTTCCACTCCCTCTTTCCTCATTAAGTGTCCGAAAATGTATTAATGCCCTTTGTGTTTCCATTATTTCTAGATCCACGTCGTTGCTCATCTGTTCGGTCCATGGTATTCTCAGCATCCTTCTGTAGAATCAAATTTCTGTTGTTTTGTCTCGTCTTCATCGATGAAGAGATTATCCAGAGTTCACTGTAATACCGTACTTGTAGACTATAATAGGGATTGTCCCAATCTTTATAAATACAGTGGAATATACTGTCTTTTGATTCACTTCCCGTTATACTTGTCAAACTCTCTACCTTCGGTAAGAGAGGAACCCAGACGAGGCTATGTCGAAGGGCAGTCTCTCGTCTGGGGATTGTAGACAGATACCCGACCCCGTGCATACGGGGTCTACGGGATTTTTTTACCCGAGCCTACCCCACATTAAATTCGGCCTTGTGCCACATCCGACCGCGTGGGGCGGTTAGTGAATATCGTCACTAGGGTTTCACCTTGATTCACTTTCGATCCATCTTGATTCACTTCTAGCTCACCATTAGCAATTGATTACTTACTGCACACCGCTGGCGAATCTTGTACGCTGTTTCTGTTATAAAACTTATGGTTCCATTTCAAAACTTCGTTTTGGTTATTGTTATTCAGTATCCTTTACCAGGTTACAATACTCTGTCATGCAGAAAGACTGCTATAACAATTCATATTTTTCTTTCCTTGTTTCTCACAATTGTTTTTTGCTTCTTAATACTTTTCTTACCGATGTCAATTTCGGATTTCAGTGTCACACGATCCTTCCTCGGTTAAAAGATTTCCCAGCTATTTCAGTTGTTGTACTTGTTTAATTTCGGTATCTCCAATTTGTAATTTACATGTTGGGTTGTCCCTTTTCCTAACAACCAAACATTCTGTCTTCTTACAAATTATGTTTAATCTTTTTATCTCGATTTCCTTCACTACTTTTTGTAAGATTCCTTGTATTTTCCTATCTGTGATCAACACTGTCATCTCCATATCTTACGTTGTTGAGATTGTGGTCGCTAATAATGAATCCTCCTAAGTCTTCAAATTCTCCCGCCTCATTGTATAGGATGATTAAGTCTGTCATATGCGTTATGTGCCATGCGTGATACACGCTTAGGCGATCATGTATCTTTCGATATATGACTGAGGAGGCAGATTTTTCCCGCAGTAGATTGCCATTTCTTTCTGCGGTAGACCAGTTGCCATCCAAGTCTATAGAACCCGATCTGTCTTGCTATTTACCCATAGCTGGGGGGGAGAAGAAGAGGATTCATATTTTTCCCAAGGAATGTAATGGATTCAAGTGGAATTCGAACTCGGCACTCAGATTCCTCAATCCGAGCTGCTATCCATTACTTTCTATTTTTGAATTTTTAAAACTCATTTTTTTTTATTCGTATGCAGGTAGGGGAGTGTTTCCAGTATAAATTATAGATTATTCTAACAATCCTTTCCACATCTTAACAGTTCCAAGAGTTTTTTTTTACGACGTACCTTATGAAACTCATTGGCTTCATCTATGAAATTCAGGTAAACATCCGTCTACATTATTATTGGTTTTTCTGATATACTTCTGAGCATAAATATTGCTTTCCTTGTTCCAGTGTCTCGTCCTATTTCCATTCTGATTCGCCTACGCGCTCTATTCATCAGAATTAAGTTTTGTTATATGGCTTATGGGGCTGATAGTTCGAGGGACTTTACATTAGTTTACATCTGGCTTCTTAGGAAGTGTTATGAAAAGGGATACACTTAGATCTTTCACTATATCACTGTTTTATTTCATTTATTATGTTTATAATCTTGTCAGTGTCGAAATACTCTCAGGCTGTCAGCATCTCTATCACGATTCCGTCTGGCTCTACTGCTTTGTTTCTGTTCTAAACTTTTTCTTTTTCTTCTTTCTTCCTCTATCACTAGATCCAAATATATCTTCTGTAATCCTCTCCATACACGAGTGATATGTAATCTTTGGGTCTAGGGCCAATATTTGAACTTTTCTAGTGAAAAGAAAAAAGTACAAGTAATATGGTCAAATGTACGTACAAATAATTCACCGGTCAGTCGAAATTTTGGTCAGAGCGGAAAGCTTGGAATAGATGATTAGAAGCTAAAATATACATTTGCACATTCACAAATAAAACACACACTTAAATAAATAAAATTGCGTCTGGAATTGCAAAAAAAATTTTTTTAAATAATATAAGAAAACATCCGCCCTCTCCTCGCGGTTTTATTTTACCTTTTCCTTTTTTTCTTTTCTTTTCTTTTTTTTTTTGCTTTTCTTTACCTTTTCTTTTCGTTTTTCTTTTCTTTTCTTTTTTCCTTTTCTTTTTCTTTTCCTTTTTCTTTTCTTTTCTTTTTCTTTTCTTTTCCTTTTCTTTTCCTTTTCTTTTCCTTTTCTTTTCCTTTTTTCTTTTCTTTTCCTTTTTTCTTTTCTTTTCCTTTTTTCTTTTCTTTTCCTTTTTCTTTCCTTTTCTTTTCCTTTTTTCTTTTCTTTTCCTTTTCTTTTTCTTTTCTTTTCCTTTTCTTTTCCTTTTCTTTTCCTTTTTTCTTTTCTTTTCCTTTTTTCTTTTCTTTTCCTTTTTCTTTCCTTTTCTTTTCCTTTTTTCTTTTCTTTTCCTTTTTTCTTTTCTTTTCCTTTTTCTTTTCTTTTCTTTTTTCTTTTTCTTTTCTTTTCCTTTTTCTTTTCTTTTTCTTTTCTTTTCCTTTTTCTTTTCTTTTCCTTTTTCTTTTCTTTTCCTTTTTCATTTCTTTTTCTTTTCTTTTTTCTTTTTCTTTTCTTTTTTCTTTTTCTTTTCTTTTTTCTTTTCTTTTCTTTTCTTTTTTCTTTTCTTTTCCTTTTTCTTTTCTTTTTCTTTTCTTTTCTTTTCCTTTTGTCTTTTCTTTTTTCTTTTCTTTTCCTTTTTCTTTTCTTTTCCTTTTTTCTTTTCTTTTTTCTTTTCTTTTCCTTTTTCTTTTCTTTTCCTTTTTTTACTTTTTCTTTTCTTTTCCTTTTTCTTTTCTTTTCCTTTTTCTTTTCTTTTCCTTTTTTTCCTTTTTCTTTTCTTTTCCTTTTTTCCTTTTTCTTTTCTTTTCCTTTTTTTCTTTTTCTTTTTCTTTCCTTTTTCTTATCTTTTCCTTTTATTCTTTTCCTTTTCCTCTTTCATTTATTTTCTTTTCCTTTTTCTTTTCTTTTCCTTTTTCTTTTCTTTTCTTTTTTCTTTTCTTTATTCTTTTTTCTTTTTTTCATTTTTCTTTTCTTTTTTTCTTTTCTTTTTTTTACTTTTCTATTTTTTTTTCTTTTTATTCTTTTCTACATTTTTCTTTTTCACATTTTCTTTTTCTTCTATTTTCTTTTTCAGTAGTTGTATTCCCTTAATTTCCTACAGTACTTCATCTGACATAACACACAAGAGCACCACAAGCTAAAGTTTTATTGAATGACATTGTGATATGAACGTAAGAGGTAGAAACGATGTATAGATTATGAGGATAAAGAGGACAGATAGCGATCGTTCATTGACTTGAAGAGGATAGGATTGTAATTTTAAGGAAAAAGACTGGTTTAGCCCAACTACTGCAGTAGTGGGAAAGTTATTGATGTGTTTTTTTTTATTGTTTTTTTTATATGTTCTTTATATTATTAAATTAATTGAATATCAATATAAAGAACTATAGTTATACATTTTATGTATTCAGAACTTTTTTCTTTTAGATCTCTAAGGACTTTTAACCTTCAGAGCGAATTTTATCCCCTGCTTAATGTAAGTAGTTATTCATATTTGCCACCTTGCCATCGTGTTATCGTTGACAATTTGAACCGAACTAGGGGCTTCATATGTGCATATATGTGCCAAAATATTGTATACTTTGTAAATATGTAATATCCACAGGGCTCGTCAAAGAAGATTGTCTTATTTATATAAGGATGTATACTATTGTCAAAGGTCGTATTTCGCCTACCTGTGCCTTTCATCAGTGCACAGAAGAATAGTATTACACACAAGTAAATGTATATATATATATATATATATATATATATATCAGTGCGCATATAACAATATCCACATTTCTTGTTGTCACCCAATTTTCTAAAGTGATTACTTTGGGAGTAGATCGAAATACTTTGTCTTTATTCTTCATTTCGTCACCTGTCCATTAGCAGAACAGATTCCTCTTAACACAAAGAGATTAAACTGTGAGTTTTATTGACGAAATATCATTCAAATTCCATAAAACCCTGCAATGTATTCCTGGAATTAACTGCCTACGACATTGAATTGATTTTGAATTATTATTATTTAAAATAATTGTTTTGAAAAGTGATTGATAATGTTACTAGTATCAATTTTAATTTTTTCTTCTTAATCAATTCACCCCGACATAATGCCACTAGGATGCAAGGGGTTACTGGGAGTGAAAGAGAATGAGAAGACGTTATTGAATAGAAAGAACAATAAAATAACAGACGACAATTGAGGTTCCATTTCGATGCAAGAAATGAAACTATTAGAATAAAAGAGACGGTTACACCGAGCGATTTCAACGGTCGAGGCAGAAAGGATAGCTTGCTAAAACAATTGCCATTTTATGGAAAGTGACTGAAGTCGATATGCCAGGTCATGACAAATAACATTGCATATACTTTTTTGATTTTGTTGAGAGTCTCGAGGAATAAATCCGGAACACCAGACCAGATATAACAGTCATATTCAATGCATCGACGAATGGTAGATTTATAAACGTGCAAGATGGATTCTGATGAGAAAAAACTGTCTACTATTACACAGTGAACCAGCTTTCTTAGTAGCAGACCCGGCGATTTATTCAATATAATCTCTCTACTTCAGGTAAGGTGAGATCAAGAAAGCGCAATGGATTACTCGCTTGTAGGTTAGCATCAGCCATGCAAATTGAACACGAAAATGGTTTTCTATGATGATTAAAAGATAACAGTTACTTGCTTGAAGCGTTAAAATTAATAAACCATTTCTTGCCTCATTTGATTTGGAAAAAAATAATATCTTAATATTGCTGTGTTCAGTGGCACGCCCTAAGAGCGTTTTTAGGTATACACGGTGTAAACAAATCAAAACGCGATGGTGACAAGCAGTTTAAGGACTCGAGCGAACTATAGACATGTCAGTCTCTATGCAGCGTTTATTTCTTTGTACACACTGTTTATATCTCTGTGTGTATATTACATATTTGTCTCTCTTCACAGAATATGCACGCGTTCACAAGCTATATATTAACTACTAACTCGTGAAAATAAAAGAAATGGTCTATCCGATTGAAGTCTTGAGTCATTGCTTACATATTAGGAAATTACTCGTAAGTACATAAGAGGCTGAATAAAAAAAATATTAATTTCAATTAGCCTACCACCAATCCATTTATAATACCCTTGCTTTTCTTCTCTTTCCCTTCTTCTGTTTCTTCCTTCTTCACGTCCTTCACCACACTTTCTATTACACATAATGCCGTGTGTTTAATATAGCGTTTCATTAGTTTAACAAAAAAAATGAAGCGTTAAGAAGTCACTTGATAAAAATTACTTGAGGAAACTGTAAGTTTGGAACCAAGTTAGCAAATTCAACTGACCTCCTAGTGTATGCATATTTTTCATTAATAAGTTTTCTCGAATATTCCCGTCGGTAGACGATAATAAATGTACTGTTTAAACATAAAAACAGAACGTCTACTCATGTATGGTTATTCACTAAAAATAGGGTATAAGCGATCATATATATATATATATATATATATATATATATATATATATATATATATATGATATGATATTTTTATGTTTATATGTTCTTTACATATATATATATATATATATATATATATATATATATATATATATAAATAAATGGCTTAAAATAATTGTCGGACTTTGTCCATTTCATAATGTGTGACGTCCTATATATATATATATATATATATATATATATATATATAATAAAAAGGCTTAAACACTAATATTCCATGGTCATAATTTATTCCATTGGAATCGTAAATACGATCCAATTCATCAGACCTACAAATTCAAAAATAAAACAGAAAAATCTACCTGGATTTTATCCTCTCGGAAATTTTTTATTCTAAAATATACATGTGTATATATGCACCTGTGGATTTTGCATATATATGTATATTTACCACTAATATTATCTATATATATATATATATATATATATATATATATATATATGGGGGGGAGAGGTTATAGTTGTTTCAACGAGAGAAAAGTGTATATTTTAAAAAGAAGAGAGAAACCGCGAACGTTAATACCTGTAGTGTGGATTTTTTAAAAAATATATTTTTCATAATATATATATATAATTGTATGTGTTTATTCAGACCGTGTGTGTGTTTCTACAAATAATGTACGTGTGTGTATGTGACGTGCTGTCCAAGCGCTCTTTTCATAGTCTTTATTCCACAAACTCTGATGGGTTATTATAGGCTGAATTTTGATCCGAAACTATCACAGATCATGTTCATCATCTGTGATAAATATTCACCATCGAATTCTTTTCAGTATACAAGGAAGGAGATTATGCTGATAAACATTTCTTGTCTAAAATAAATGCTTTACTCATTCGGTTGCAGTCTTACTGATTCACCAACACGAAACTCTACGATTTAACCTTATCAAGCGTTGTGCCGTTAGCTAGTTTCGATGCCAGTGAACATGGCAATACAATACTGTGCCATTTCCCTTGTATCACTTTTGTTTAGAATAACAGAATTATTAAAATTATACCATAACAGTGCGATATGGGACACAGACGGACTCTGCTGTGCTTAGAGCTGCAGGATAATTAAGTATCAGGAGATGCAATAGCTGAGGGTAGGGAAACATCTAGACAGACCCCAGATGCGATGCTAATTCAGAAAGGACAGAATTTAATGATAGAGAAATAATTTCGGCAATGATATTCCTATCGCTTGATGACAGCATGAAAAATACTGAAAATAAGTGAAGATCATTTGCTATTTATAAGTAATACTAGTGTATCCAAAATGACGGCAGTTGTTAGAAAGTTTTAATAGTGAGCTGAAATAAAACAAGTCTTGGTACAATGTATTGAAATTCAATAAAGCGGAGACAAAAAAAATTACAAATAAAAATAAAGACCAATGAACCGTTTAATTAATCCGTTCCCTTTATATTTTTGAGATGTTCAATGGTATCTAGGATTCATTGATTACTCCTGGTATTATATAATTCATTAGTTACTCCTGGTATTATATAAATCTCTTTTACCTCAATATCTTTTCATGTTAAAAGTTTTGTGTGTTTAATTTAGTAGTGAAGTGGAAATATCTCTCGGAAGAAAATGAACAGCAAAATAACGAAAAAGACGGCGACGATTAAGCCTATTCCAAGATTGAAGCAAGCAGATCAATTAATCAACAAAGGTATCTAAGTGCCTCACGTGAAAAGCTTGGACAAATGAGACTTCAATCATTAGTAAAGGAACTAATTAATTAAACTGTTTATTTTGCTCTGGAACAAAATTTGTCTAAATGTAGATAAATATTTTATTTGTAAAGATCAGGGATCGGCAACCTTTTGCTAACTATGTGCTGACTTAGGGTTTTAAAATCATTCAGTGTGCCAACAGCATACGTATTTTTATACAAGTCAAGAGCAATATACCTGATCTACAACATATTTTATATAGTAACATATAGTATATATACTTTAGTATATATTAACATTGAAACAACTAAAAAGTGATTTTCCCGGCGTAGCTTAGATGTGGCACAAGGCCGAATTTGAAGGTGCACCCAGTGAGAATCAAACTCACTACTAATTCGTAATTGTTCTAGCGAGACAAGCTTGCTAACCATTACACCACCTCGAGGTGCCCATGAAACAGCTAAATATATTCTTTGCGTTGTCGTAGTTATTGGTTCGGACTTCGTGATGTTATTTGCGATTGCGTGCCATTGGAAATTGCTTTGCGTGCCATGTGTGGTACGCGCGCCGTAGGTTGCCGACCCCTGGTATAGATAATTAAAACGACTAAGGGAAATAATCCTCATAAATTTTCTAACTTAATCTTATTGACCTCCCTTCACACTAAAGATGGAACAGGAAATATATAAATAAATGCACATTGATAATTATTATTTGATGGTTTGATGTCTCTGTCTAACTTCCGGTTTCTTTCAATGGAAAGGTATGAAAAGACGGTGGAAAGACACTGGCTTCTTTAGCCTTGAATGTCAGCCGATCTAGGAGATTATAAGGGATGAATTGATAACTGCTAAGAAGGTGACGAGAGATCAGTGCATCTTTCTCCAACACGCCCATTTGTCTGTGCACGGCCATTATCACCTACATCGCTAGAAGACATGGTATTTCTTTAAGTAGTTGATCCTGACCTGGCATCTCGAATTCAGTCCCTTTCTAACCGACGTGGCGTGGCTTTCTTCTGTCTATTCTATAAATATTTTCATGACAACTGCTCTAAAGATCTTTTTTCTCTGTTGTACCGACTATATGAATTTAAGCGTGATACTAGATTGTCATCTAGGTCCCACCATTTTACTGTTGAAATATCTAAATGCAACCGCCACTTCTACTCCAACAGTTTCTTTTCTCACACTTCGCACTTGTGGAAATACCTTCTGTTTACTTCACTGATAACTAAAATCATCAAAAATTTAAATGCAACATCAATTGTCCTTTTCTGTCTTCTTGAAACCCGTTAATCTTTTGTCCCCTCCCTAATGTTCCATATATTCAGCGTTCTCTTTCATTTTTACTCCCTGTAACCCCCTGTGTACTAGTGATATCCCCACCTTCCTTTGGATGAAATGATAAAAAAAACCGTATCCACGTTTAATTGTGGCATTTATTTATTTTTTCTGGGTTTTGAAAGTCCGTAACATATTCTCTTCAGGTGTACTTATTTCATTCTGTTAATCGAGCCATAAAACCGTGTAATTTGGCCAGTACAAATAGACGAACCAAGTTTTCATTCATTATTATTGTCTTCTTTATTCTTTCCTTAACCAGATTCTGTTTTTCATCTGTTCAGGAGCTGGTGTTTACCCCTACATGTACCTGTAACAGCATTCACCCGGGGTGGGTTGAGCCGGCTCCAATATTAGAGTTTCATGGGAATTTGGAATTCACAAGTGGTCTCCAACCCGCATGTATAGCACATGAGATTTGATTATAGTGGTGAAGGTTTTGTGCAGGACCATCCACACTTTTTGAAGGGCCGATTACAGAGACCTGGTGCCACAAGGTCCCCAAACGACCCTCCGCAGGTTTTTGAATTCAGAGTTGTCCTTCTCCTAGACCAGTTGCCATCCAAGGCTATAAAACCCAGTCTGTCCTGGTATTTACCCACAGCTGGAGGGAGAAGAGGATTCACACCTTTCCCAAGGGTATTAGCACGTAAGTGAATGTAATGGATTCGACTGGAATTAGAACTCGTCTCTCCGATTCCTCAATCCAAGCCGCTATCCATTACTCCACTACTGTACATATTTTGAATGCGGATTCTAAAAAAAAAACATTTCGATTCTCCAGGAAGCAATAAAAGGCTTTATGAACTTGATTCTGGCGATGATTTTATTTATATTTACTACTTCAAGATACCTGACATATTGGTGAATTTTCTAAATAGAAATTAAAACTGTCTCCTCCAGGCTTACAAGGGTTAAAGACTAAAATTACTTTTCTTCTTTAGTTATAATGACTTTTTCTAAGAAATAATAAGTTTTTTTGTTTTTTGTTTTTTTTCATTAAAATTTCACGGTTTTCTGAATTAAATTTTTTTTATGAATCCCAATTTTTAATTTCATTAGCTCCTTGCGAGGCCCCCCACTGAAAAATACCCGTAGCAATTCCTCTATGTTATCGTGAAGTACTTGGGCTTTAGCAACCGTAACAGAATATTGCAATAATAATCATAAATATGAATGAAGGTCGTAATTTAAGGAAGTACAAGAGTGCAAAAGTAATAATCAGAAATTCTCAAGGTGTTTACATTTCACTGAAGCAGACATTAAATGTATGACAGCATTATTGCCTTCACTTCGTTCCCGTTCTTTCTTTTTCACGCTAAAACCAACCAGCGTCTTTGATACACAATTTTTCTTTCGTCTTTCCTTGCAATAAAAATGGAACAGTAGATTATTTATCTGAGGCAATGGCAGGGGGTAACATACGCGCTAGATAACTCAGAAATGAGGGAACAAGCGGAATTAGAATATGGTGTATGCTTTTTACACTT
Organism: Acanthosepion lycidas; assembly: GCA_963932145.1. NCBI lineage: Eukaryota > Metazoa > Mollusca > Cephalopoda > Sepiida > Sepiidae > Acanthosepion > Acanthosepion lycidas. The sequence continues at coordinate 67,200,181 of OZ010595.1, forward strand.
CCTTTCTTCTAAATCCGAAAACAGACCTATTTAACAGTCCAGGTAAATTATTCAGCGCTTTTTGTGTCCTGATTAAACGGAACAAACTCACAGATAAATATGAACAAGCTTCGATAAGTAGATATCAAGAACATGAGACAGATCCGGACAGTAAGATAGTTCAGTTTTCGTTTTTTTGTTTTGTTTTGGTTTTTTACTGACTGTTACTAATATTTTTTCTTGTCTCTTACTGTCACTCATTTATTGTCTATAAAAATCGAAAATTGGCTTGGGAAACATCTTTTGTTTATTTGTTTTATTAATGAAGATTCAGTCTTTTGTTTTATGTACAAAATGTCATGACATTTCCAGCAGTATTCAGTTTATCTATTGGGAAGAATATATATGTTCTCGCTCTCTCTCACTCACACACACGTGTGTGTGTGTGTGTGTGTGTACTCCACATGCATATTATATATTTAAATATTTTCTAGATATATAAATGTCAAATGAAACATATTATGTATTCGGAATGTACAATTCTTCCCGATAGAGTCCAGGACAAATTTGGAAAATTTTCCTTTAGTTTTCTTTTTCCAGTTTCTTTCTGGGTGAAAATTCCGATATAATACGATATATATTTATATTCGGATCCACAGTTATTTCTACTCATTACCCTCTAGAATAACCTGAAATATAATAGTTACTGTTTCACTAATACTTGTTAGAATAATAGAATATACGTCGGTACCCATAATACACCATTGACCAATATATATAAATAGTCGAGCCAAAACACAACAGGCATGGCCTGAAGTTTGCGTTCAAGCATGAAACGCCGCTCGGGATTGACTCCAATATTCATTTTTATATTTACATAAGCATTAGCACTGATATTCAGCACTTTTACCCATAATTATAACATAACTTGAAACTATATTTTTATCATATATATATATATATATATATATATATATTCATACGTTGTTTATAAAGATAGAAATATTTAAGTAAATGCTCTGTTTATAATAAACAGTATTAACGACATTTACTGGCCTAAATGTCCTAGAAATTGTCCTAGAAAATATGTGTCCGACAGAAATCGAACCTCTATCCTATACGAAACAGTCATAGGGCCTCATGTTCTTTTACCGATTGAGCCACAGAGGGGCCTTTCGTTTAACAAGGTCAATTTTACTGTTTTTAAACTACAATGTTCTATGATTTTCTGACGTACATTTATATCTGTTCGTTGCATATCCAAATGTAAACAAGTGACGTCACAAATTATGAAATGGACAAAGTATTTTAAAACAATTTACGAATGTATAAAAATTATTGGCGGTCTTTGTCCATTTCATAATATACATATATATGCAACAGTTGGCGATCCCTGGATAAATATATATATATATATATATATATATATATATATATATATATTCCTTGTTTATTTTGTTTTTCTTCCATTCTAACAATTTTTCTAATTTTCGAACTGGAGTTGTATATAAATTGCCCAATATTTTCTGAGCTCTTTCGGCGTTTGTGTGCCATTTCCAAAGAATTTGTAGATTACAAAGAATGCACCTGGAACTATGCGTCGTGTTCCTTGGGACTTTCCGAATTTCTCTTCATCACACATAAGCTTGACGTGTTTTAATACTGGAAAAAGCAACAGCAGCAAGATCTATTTTTTCATATATATATATATATATATATATAGGAAACAGAATCCGGATAAAATTTTGAAGAAATTTGACAAATGAAAAATCGTTTCAGTCGAACTATCTTTCGCCCCTTTTACGTTTCATCATATCCAAAAACGAAAGAAATATGTGCCAGTGTATATGTGTGTATGTTTAAATAATAAATCAGTAGTACTTTGTTCGGCACGCAGACGCTACTCGTGATGAAAGAAAAGAATGAAAATGAGTAACTTTTAAAAAAAAAATAGCCGTTAATAATTATTCTCTACATTTTTTTCTTCATAATTCACAGCTCAAGCCGAAAGTTTCTAATATATTCTCCCACATTTTCTGTACTGATCCTAACGTAAACCTTCAGCTTATTTTCAGAATGGCTCGAGATCAAAAAGATTCATAAAGCTTTTTCTGAAATTAATTCAAGGCAAATTCTTATCCAAAACTTGAAATTTGATTCATGGAAACTAGATTTGATTACAATGTTTAGCTCTTCTGGATTTCATCAGATCCCAAAATGTTTATTCAGTGCATATATATATATATATATATATATATATATATATATATATATGATCGACTCTCCCGTCGAGATTCGACGTATGAGGGTCAAGCAGATCAGTTTCCAGGAAACCGACAGCCCGACACCGGCACATGAGATTTGATTATAGTGGTGAGGGCCTCGTGCAGGACCATCCACACTTTTAGGAGGGACAAATACAGAGACCTGGTGCACCGAATGCCACAAGGTCCCCAAACGACACTCCGCAGGTTTTGAATTCAGAGTTGTCTTTCTCCTAGACCAGTTGCCATCCAAGGCTATAGAACCCAGTCTGTCCTGCTATTTACCTATAGCTGGAGGGAGAAGAAGAGGATTCATACCTTTCCCAAGGGTATTAGCACGCAAGTGAATGTAATATATATATATATATATATATATATATATATATATATATATATATATATATGTAGTGTTTAATATGGGATACAGAATACCGAAGAAGTTTTGAAGAAATTTGATAAATGGAAAACCATTTCATTTAAACTAGATCCGTTTACGCATTTCACTCTTCTGGACTTCTTCAGATCCCAAAATGTTTATTCAATATATATATATATATATATATATATATATATATATATATATATAACGAAATGGACAAAGTCAGACAATTTATTTATTAAAGACATTTTTATGTTTAACGTTCTTTTTATAGATACAAGTATTTAAGTAAATGCTCTGTTTATAATAAACAGTATCAAATAACATTTACCGGCCTGAATGTCCGTGAAATTTTCATAGAAAATATTCGTCCTTGACGAATATGCTCTATGTAAATTATTATGACGTAATAATGTCGTTTTTTGACGTTAAAAAATACGTCAAAAAACGACATTATTATGTCATTATTTTTGCACCAACCTAATATATAATATACCGTTAACTAAATAAGAAACATCCCTTTTTAAACGGAGCTAATTCGCATTTCGGGGATTTAGACATAAAAATATTAGGACGTTGCCTTATTTTCTTATTTCTTCAAATTTGGAAGAATTATTTCGTAAACTATAATTTAGAATGCATTTCAGAGACTAAAACACGTTACCTTTATACAATAAGGAAAAATTACTGATTAACAGGTGTACTCAAGTTTGTTGATAGAGGTGTGCACTGAGAGATGTAATTCACAAAGGAAGTAGCTGGGGCTCCCTGGGATAGTAGTCCATCTAAGAGAAGGAAAACTCTTAGTTGCATTTGACCTCGTCCTGGGAACTCTTGCGACATGCAACATTATAGGTCTGTACTCTTCTCTTCGACAATATCGTTGATAAGACGATACGCTGCATGGATTACTGTCGCACTATAATTTTTTAAATGCTTACCCAGACCTCCAGTGTGGCCTCACCTGACCTCGATTGGTAAAAATAACGCTGCGCTATCACTATCAGAATTAAAAAGAATATCTTCAGGAAAGAATACTTGGTCTATCGGAATCGACGGATATATACACGTATATATTAAGGAAGTAGTCAATGTTTTTCATGGTCCATCATCTTTACTTTGTTTATGGTTCAAATAGGGAAAAATGATAACGGATATGGGCTTCGAAGAATGTGATTTCCTTTACAAGGATCATTGACCTTACTTTGCTTTTAAATCTTTTCTGGCTTAGTCAGTATAAAAAATACTACGCTGTGTCATTCGGTGGTTGTATTCCTACCAAAGGAAAATATACACTTTGCAAAAAACCTAAACGTTTGTTCAAAAAAGTATCAAATAACATATCCTATATGGTAATAATATATATATGGTAGTACTCGTTTGGAAAAACCTCGGATAGCTCAACTTGCGGTAGAACAAATCGGTAAACGAGGAAAGAATGTATATAAAAAAAGAAAGAACCAAGAACATTAAAACAAGGCTAAACAATCGTCAAGTGTTTAAGTCCAAAGAAAAAAAAAACAAAACAATTAAAAAGACAACGACGTAGAGTGCTCAATACGGTAAGTAAAGCGATAAACGAGAATAATGCTAAGAAGCAATGCAAACCTAACTAGGTTTCACCTAAACGGAACTTCAAGTTAAAAATCCGTTAGGTGAAACCTAAGTAGGTTTGCCTGGCTCCTTAGGATTATATATATATTTATAGGTGTGTATCATATACAATATCTATCTATCTATCTATCTATCTATCTATATATATATATATATATATATATATATATATATATATATGTCGATTATAGATGCAGTTTAATTTATAATTACATGAATCATTCATACAAAAAACAAATACAGAGGTTAATGATTTAAATCATTAACCTCTATATTTGTTTTTTGTATGAATGATTCATGTAATTGTTTATAGGTGTGTATCATATACAATATATATACATACATACATACATCTGTGTGTATCATATATATTTTTACTGTATTGGGGCAGTAGATCATTATTCAAACATATATTGGTAATTATAACAGACAACGTATGTCTATTCTGTACGATCATGAGCCATTCTAAGTTTCGTATATTGGCTTCAGTTTCAGGAGAAAATATTGACAACATTTGGATATTTTTTATTATGCTCTCCCTCGATCTAAGCTTTATATGAATCACACACACACATATACATACATACATATATATATATATATATATATATATATATATATATATATATATATATATATATATGTCTCTGTTGGCCTGTGGAGTTTGATTACAGTTGCTTGATCTCTTGAAATGAAATATTTTCATTCGTAATACATTATTCGAACGAGCATTCTGTTGTTGGTGTCATATTGTTTTGTTTTTGCTTTATCTCACGACTTTTCTCTATCGTTAATAGATTCTTCGGTTTAATGATATATCTGTAAAAATTTTAATAGCACTCTGTACTTTCATTTATATTTCATGGCGAAAAAATACTTCAGCCGAACAATTTTAGAAAAACTGATCGTGCTTGATGAAAAATTTCACAAGGTGATAGCGCAAATTGATTTTTTTAAATCAGATAATCAAACCGACATTCAGCCATGAAAATGGATATTTTAGCAATAATAGTCTTCATACGACGTTTAAATCGAGGTTGATTTATAGACGCCAGATGAAAGTTTTTATTTCCAAACAGGCTTCGTTAAACTGATTTCTTTCTAGGGTGGTTTTGTTTTTTGTAGCTTTTTAAGAAAAATAAATCAGCTTTTCGCACAATAATAACAATGGAACAACTTTCAACTGTAATAACTTGTCATTATAATGTTCTTTTCTAATAAAACACTTATTAATTTATTTTTTTATTCATTTTTGTTATAAATGTCATTTGCGATTAATCTCAATAAGGTTTCGTCCACGAAAGGTAGAATTCCAAATTTTTTACCTGTTGATGAAAACCATTTTCTCAACAGCAATTTTTATCGATGAATATTAAGCTCCACTGAATGCGGCCTTTATAAAATGATCAATCAACACGATATGGCGAGTTGAAGCAATGATTTAGGATAATATAGGGCATAAGAAAATTATCGGTTTCTTCAAAGTTGAAAATGGTAGCACGATCAATTAAGGGAAGAATTTTAAAGTTCTTGAATAAAAATGCTGTAGGCCAATTTTAAGCTCCATAGTATAATACATGCGGGCCAATGCAGCACTCCATTTCGCTATGTCCGCCATTACTAAATTTACCACGCTTTCAAATCACACACACACATATATATATATATATATATAATTATTTTTATATACAGAAGCATTATTTAACTGTAATTGTTCATATCTATTCTTGCTCCTATTTCTTCGACTTGGAAGTTTTGGGGAAATATTCATTTTCCAACTAGTCTACTATGAAAAATGGCTACATTAAGAAACTTCAAAGTCGGGGAAATAACAGTAAGAATTGATATAAACAATTCCAGTTAAGTAATTTTTCTGTATATAAAAACAATATTATCAATTTTCTATTTTTGATATTAATATTATTTTAATATTTTTAACATTGAGCCCAATATGAAAATATCTGCATTACTTTTGAACTATTATGTTCTTAAATTTTGTATCCTATATATATATATATATATATATATATATATATATATATATATATATATATTTGTGTGTGTGTGTGTGAAAATGTGTATCCTATATATATGTGTGTGTGTGTGTGTGTGTGTGAAAATGTGTATCCTATATATATATGTGTGTGTGTGTGTGTGAAAATGTGTATCCTATATATATATATATATATATGTGTGTGTGTGTGTGTGTGAAAATGTGTATCCTATATATATCTATATATATATATATGTGTGTCTGTGTGTGAAAAGCATATATATATATATATATATATATATATATATATATATATATATATATATATTATATGCGCGGTACTTATTAAAAAGCGCTCAATATCAGAGATAGAGCTAACATATTTGTCTGACGATCGCAAAAGCGGGAAACCCAGGGTCACAAATTCACATCTATCCAACCAAATATATATATATATATATATATATATATATATATACACACACACAGTGATATGAAACCATTCACATAATTGGAAACCTCTTTTTTGAATAGAATTAATCAGATACGTAATATATGAAATTTTATAACTTTGCCTAATGAAGCTAGAAATGGAAATTTTTTAAATTGTTTGATAATACAGACTCAGCTACAGGATGATCCGAAAGTCTTGTCACCCAAATCAAAAAGTAACGAGAAAAATAGAAGTATACGTAATACAAAGCACATGTACTGGATTCAGTTTATTCACTTTCATTAAAGCTGTTATATATCGAGAAGGTCTGTATGAAGACCATAATTTTCGTGGCACAGTGATGCGGCGCCAGGTCCTGTGTGATATTTTACGACGCTGTGCTTTGTTGGTTGTTTCAAAGGCTCTCTAAACGGCGTCTTTCAACTGATGGGTATTCTGGTATCGTTCATGTAAAACTCTCTCCTTAATAAAACCCCACAGAGCGTTGAAATAGAAAATTATATTATGTAGGGGATGACAATACTTTAGGATTATACTGTACATCAGTTAATAATGGATCAGTTTTTTTTTCTCTCTGTAACCAAAGAAACAAAAACAACGAAGCTTTAACTTGTCTACTTTTATGAAAATATTTCTAAAATTTCCAAAGCACCCTTTGCTTTCTATGAGATTGACGATATTATCATTATTCTGTTTCGTTCTCTGTTAGTTAACACAAGCTTTATGCATTTACCTGCCATTACCTCTCGAAAGAAAATAAGTAAAGACAAGCTATGGAGGACGCGGCCAGGATTTTTCTACTATCTCAATCCCTGAAAGTATTACTACTTTACGAAACCAATATATATACAATTATAAAATGTTAAACAAGTAAACGAAAACGGTTAATTTCATCAACCTCATTTTATTTAAAATACATAATATAAACTAATTCCTAAATAAAATAATTTAAATACTAATTTGCATTAACAAAAAAAATTTTAAAACATTTTTTTTTTAATTTATTAAACATTGAACTGTATCACTTAGTGCCATCCATAGGTTACCTGGACATTTTGTCTAACTTGATGAATATTTATGAGTGTTCTTAAATTTAAAGATTAAAAAAAAACATTATTTTTGCCCTTGTATATAAATAATTGTTGCAAAAATAAAATCCTAACATTTGCCTTGATAATGTCTCTAAGGAAGAAAATCGCCGGCTGAGATAAGTTTTCCTTTTTTTTTCCTTCATATTATCTTTTTACAGATATATTCTATCTTAAATTTTACATAGTGTTATATGTTAACGAATGCAAAGTGCAACTGGCGTATACATAGTAAATATCTGATATAAGTAAACGCAGAGGAATTTCTTAGACTTTAGATTCAATATATGTACGACTTTGAGTGCGGATGGGTGGCTACAACGAGCTTACCTGTCTCTCCAAGAGATTATTCCTATTTATTCCGTACAGGTGAGTTCATTTGGCATTCCAATCTACCGTAAGCGACTTGCCTTTCTTTCTCCCGATGCTACTGTCTAAACAATGTCTACACAAGTCTACTCCGTGACTACAATTCGGGATCTAAGTTAAAAACCCAACGATGGATACAGAAAATATCGGCTACAACCACATTATAAACACAGTTAAAATAAATGATATTAAAAGTACAGAAGTTTTTGTATATCAGTATCTACGTTATGGGTCATATGAATTGGAAAAAAAAAACAAAAAAAACAAGCAAAGCATTAGGCGCTGACTGGCATTATTTTGGCAGACATCGGGTTTTTTTAGTGACGTAAACTTAAAAACTTCAGTCAGCTACGAGGACGCATAATGAGGAAAGAATACCTAAAGAGTTTAACACACACAGGACATAAGGTAAGAAAAACAAAGCGGAAAATTTGAGTAACCTGTTTAACAAGTTGGAGTGAATATATTACATAGCCAACAGGGATGGTAAATCGACAAAAGTTAGAGAAATAAAAGAACGGAAGTTATGGAGAACCATGATCGCCTACATACTAATGACACGAATTTTATTTTTGATTGATTGATTTTCTACGGCTTATCAACCTTTTGCATGCTAAGAGAGAAAATATTTTTAGACTGTTAGAATTTTTTTAGTTTATAATGGTTTAATGATATAAATCTTACTATTTAATCCATAGCTGATGGAGTGAAGATCTTGATTCCTACCTCTCCCAAGAGCATTTGCGCGTAAGTGAATATAACAACTGGAACGAGAATTAGAACTTGGCTCTCCGATGAACAATTACACCACGCGCACATTCAAGCTTAGAACACTCAGTATTCCCAATCGGTCACCCATCTAGGCATTGACCAGTATTGATCTTGCTTAGCATCTTTGATAGTACGGGAACAAGTATTTCAATGTGATGTGGCCTTAAGCCTGATGGTAACAAGTTCCGTCAATCATCAGGTTCTCAAGACTAGCTATTTCCACTAATGCTGTCGCCTGTATAGACTCATTTTTGTCTAAGATAAATATTTTTATATATTTTTTAATTGCCATGTCTCTTCAGAAAGTAGCTCATCTTGCCTCCCCCCACGATTGCTTTTCTTTATTATATGTCAGTTACCTTGAATACTTTGCGCAGTAGCATTTTAGTCATACCTGATAAAAATAGTAGACTGCATTTTCCATACGTAAAATCAATCTTTATTCACGACTAGACTTCTGGTGTGCGAAGGGTATGTGTTATCGCGGCCTTTCTTTGAATGTTCGATCTTCTCACTAGAATATGTAGGACTATTTTTCTTCTCCCTCGTAATTCGAAGATTTATATAACAAATACCTTTGTTCTCCTGTTTATGCTGTTACATCCACCGACATCGTTTGATGTCTGTTTCTGGATTTAATGGCTATGAAGTTATCCTCACGTTCAGCTCTATAGTTTGTTTGGGTTTTTTTTTGGGGGGGGGGTTGACGTTCTAATGTGAGACCAGTATAAATCCTACTTTAGTTTCTTTTAGAGTAAACTCTGTATTTATTGAGGGTCATCACATACCAACTCTTGTTCGATCAAAGTTTCCTCATAGATTATAAATCCGATTAAAACCCCAGGTATTTTCTAGCGTCAATCACGTCGTACACCGATAGTCGTTTCTTGCTTCTCCTTCTCCACGGTTCTGAATTTCGTAGTTTTCATCCGTGACTGGATAGAGAGCCTAGTCTACCCATGATATAAACATTTAAAGGCGTGCATATGTTCACTGTAAAGCCTGAGTATCTGCACAACGATTATATTTATCAAGTAACAAAGTAGAGATACGAGCATTTCTCTCTTTATTCGTTAGCTGCTTACAACCGCTTTATCAGATCAAGGATTAAAATTGACTTCAACCAAATGAAACTTGTAGGTTTTGGGGAGGATCACTTTTCGTACAATCTCGAGTCCTGATACTGCAAATTCAGAAAGAACAATGCCAAATAAGAAAACTGGCAGTAATGTAAACTCTTGTAGGAGCAACAACTAAAGTAACATGTATAAATCAAAGAGAAAATAAAAAAAATCACTTTTCACAGTCCTTCACACAAAAGGTTAAAAAGGAAACTCCCATCAATACTGGAAAGAGCAACAACAGTTTGTGGACGAGAGGAAGCTATTTTTCCGAAAAGAAACTAAATAGAAATATTTTTTTTAGAATTTAAACCGAGAGTAACACTTGCTGCTCAGGTAATGAAAGCTGATTTTTTTTAATAAGGAAACTGTTATATATCGTACCTAGGAACACTAATGGGTATGTCCCAGTCGTCATAAATATGTTGAACACTATTATAAGGGGGATAATATTCTGTCTGTGGCGTTCGCCGCTAACAGTGGTTTACCTACTTCAAGCCGCTAGCGAGTATTTTATTTTGTTAATGTTATACAGATTACCATTTCAATTCCAACCTCCGTTTTGATTATTCCTCATTCCCTAACCTTATCTAGGTTACAACAACTACAGTGATTTGTTCGCGGGATTTTTTAGATGTCATAACAGAAAACAGCTAAAACGGCACATCGTAACTCAACATTTCTTACCGCAATATACTCAAAATTGTAAGAAAAAAAAACGAAATTCAACATTACATTTTGCCGAACGCTTTTAATCAAGTATTAAATAATAATAGCCATGGTTTTCAAAGAAAGTTAACAAGTTTGATTACTCACTGCCAAATAATTATTTTCATCTAAGAATGGCGTTTGACTCTCAGGGAAGAAATTGCAGATCTAACAAGTGGGATTTTAGACAAGGGAGTAAATGGGAAGGGATTTTTATTAATCTATACTACTGTTACATACCCTACCTATGAACACTAATGGGTATGTCTCAATCGTCATAAATACGCTGGACACTATTATGGGACTCTGTTTTGGTTATTCCTCATTCGGTAACCCTTCCTAGGTTACAACAGAAACTGTTAATATTACCATTTAATCTTTAGCTTGGGGATAAAGAAAGTAAGTCATGCTTGTTTTACAACTTGGAGATTTGACTTTTGCAAGTGTATTTGTGAGAAAATGATTGTAACACACTCGGTGATTATTTGAACCCGTCCCTCCAAATGTATATTTAACACTGATTATCATAACGAGAAGTGCACATAGTAATATTTTGCTAGACTCTGATTTAAAACGGTTCCGCTCGTTTCAACAAAAGAGGAATGGAAATTTCATCTTCATGTTTGACAATACTTTCAGTCCTGGTGTTATTCTTGGAGATTTTTCCAACTTCTTACATTTTACTTCATGATCTAACCAAAACCCAAATCTATTTTTATGCTGATGATACAATTATTTACTCATGTCTTAATAGTAAGTCCGATACAATCGAAAAATTAAAACAGGCAGCTACTCTCAAAAATGACCGCCGATCAAATAGCTTGTACATTTTAACGCCTATAGAACAAAAGTGATACCTTTTTATCATGATAGAGAATTATTTTTTCTTCCATCAACATGGCTAATGCTAACAGCTAGGCGAGAAAATAATTGCACCTTTTTGCTCTCACGTTTTCCACTAACATGAAGTTGAGTGATCATATTGAATCAATTGACACTTTCGCTATTAGGAAAGTTGGTTCATTGTTTTGTGCCAGACAATCTTTCCCGTCAGAATCTATCCTGCACATTTATAAACCTACCATTCGCCCGTGCATTGAATACTGTTGCCATATCTTGTCTGATGCTCTTGTTAAATGTCTCTTTTCGACGAACTCCAAAGAAGGGACTTTAATGTTGCCAGCCCTAATCTGGGATTTCAACCCCAGTAACTTTTTCACCGCCGTAACGTGGCTTCCCTCAGTCTTTTCTTTGAATATGTTCATGGCAACTGTTTTAATGAGCTCTCCTCCTTGGTAATTTGAACTCATGAATTGAAGGCTATTACTAGATTGGCAACAAGGTCTCGTCGGTTTTGCTGTTGAAATAGATATAACCGTAAGTTCTATTCTAATAGTTTCTTCTTTTATCGCACTTCCCGCCTGTGGAACTCTATTTGGGTTTCTTGCTTCTCTATCGCCTACGATCTTCAAAAAGTTGAATGAAACGTCAATCGACATCACCTGACTTCTTGAATCCTATTATTTTATTTTATTTTTTGTTTATTCTCATTAGAGTCTTCTCATTCTCTTTCACTGTTAGTAATACCTGCTGTCTTAGTGGCTTTATTGCCTTTCTTGGGGGTAAAATGATTTAAAAATGTTACATTGACTTGCTGATATTTTTTCTGTGTTCGTGATAATAATATCTGTATTGCTTCTGTTATATAGTTACATTAGTTTAGTCTGGTTCAAGGCCAAATTGAATGGGGTTTAAAATGAGAGGATTTAAATTCAGAGCTAACATTTTTTAGGATTGATTGCCTAACGAGTCTATAGAGCCTGGTGTGCACTTCTGTTTAGCCCAGAACTCAAGGGAAACTTTTTGATTAATTAATGTATTTCTGGTGGATGATATTTTGGGAGGAATTGTAAGATATTTCTTGCGAGTGAATATGACAGTAACAGTTTTTGGAAATAACAAGGATTTCTTCACATACAAATTCTACTATTTAACCAACAGCAGGGAGAGATATGCTTTCATACATTCCCCACGTGTAATTGCACGAAAAGTGAATTCATCGGATCTGACTGCAATTCGAAATCGGCTCACGGATTTTTCATTCCGAGCAGCATTTAATTCTACCACCTGCACATTCTGGGTGTAGAAAATAGGATTCATACCTTTCCCAAGAGTATTTGTCCGAATGTGTAACATACTCAAGTGGAATTCGAACACGGCTCGCTGGTTTCCCGTTCCAAGTCGCTAACTATTGCACCGGCTTCATATCCAATTAACTCCCTACATCTTCTGAAGAAAGAACATTCGCAATCTCGTCTCTCACCCTGAAGAAAACACCGACTACTGGTACTATTGGGAAAGACACGACGATGTCGCCCACAAAGCAGGTAAACGCACACTATTAAAGATACGATGGTTCTGATAATAGTAGCCTTGTTTGATTTGGACTGTCTGTAATTATACAAGGATTTATTAAATGTTATTCAGAGAAGAGAATACACATAGACGCATCCATACATTATATATATATATATAGACACATATATAGCCAGACTACATAAGCATATAGAGATATATACATATATATATATAGACACATATATAGCCAGACTACATAAGCATATAGAGATATATACATATATATATATATATATATATATATACATATATATATATATTGCGAAGGAAGTTGTATTTGATTGAAGGGTCAATTAAACTTTTGCACTATCATTAATGTTTCTACCTAGAAATGCTATGCCCGATTTGATGCAAAAATAGTATTTCCCGCCTCAGTAACTCTCATCTAAAATCAATTACTTCGATGAGAAACAGAATGGATACGTGGCCAAGGAGGAAATATGTAGACTATGATCTCAGAAGAGGTGGAGTCGGTATGGAAAGAAACGTGGCAGGGAGGGAAAAGTCAAAGATTTCGCGGTGGGTACGGATCCGGGGAGACATAAAACAAGACAATTACAAGACTCGAGAGAAAAAGAATAAAATGTTATATTAAAAAAAATTCGGAACAAAAAATGGCACAGCAAGCATCAAAGAAATAAAATTCTATATCCAGAAATGAGCGCATTTTGATAGATATCGGAACTGAAGCTGCACAATCATCCCCTGGCAAGGTTCATGTTCATTTACGCGGTCTTGTGCGGAAACAGGTAAACAACACTCTTTGGCTTCTTTCAGACCGTCGCAAGTTTGCAGATCTGTAATTACTTTTTTTCTTTATTTCCATGGAAAATGTTCGGATAAGCGCCATTTTTTTTAGCCCAATCAGTTCGTTTGTTACTAGCTAGGACACGTCATGATGTTTTCCCGGTGTCGGACCACCCTCTTTTCTAAATGTAAGGAAATAGTTCCACTCAGCGCTTCTCACTAGAAATGCTACATTGTGGAATAGGCTCCCGCGTGTATGCTTTCTTGAGCAGTGCAAGTCAAAGATCAGTCATTATCTATCCTCCTTATCCTCACAAACCTCATCTCTTATCACCTCTTTCCTTCATATCACGCAGCCCATTTATCAACACCATTTAATCTTTGACTCTCTACCTCGACTAACTCTCGAAGCTTGTACTTGCTGCATTCTTTTATAAAATATATACACTAATGGAAAATATAACTGCAACCCCCTAAAGAAGGATTCAGATTTTGTTCTGGGTAGAGGTCATGCATAATCGTGAGTATTAAATATTCTGACAAAATCTTTGTAACACTCGGATCAGTGCAATGTCTCTCCCTGTGCTTTAAATTTCACTGTTATGATAGAACCGGGTACACACTGTTGTCTTGGCACAGAATCGTACACATGCTTCTCCCATGACAGCTGTTCGGCAGAGATCAGATCGTGAGAGTTGGAGTGGCTCGGGAGTCTTTTTCTGAGAATCTTACTTATTATAAAGCGCAGATTGTGTGTGTATGTCTGTACGTTTATATATTGGATCGGATTTCCTACATTTTTCAACCGATTTCAACAAAACTTCACAGGACTGCGTAAAATTAGCTTGTGGTGGTTCTGAGAAGCGCCCAAAATTGGAAAAAAAACAATTGTTTTTGCAGGAAATCAATTTGAAAACACGTTAAAACACGATTCTGCCACCAGAATGAAAGGGGGACAACTCATATCGAGTTATACTCATTATATAAACCCAGGTTGTTTGTGTGTGTGTTCGTTTATATATGGTATCGGATTTCCTACATTTTTCAACCGATTTCAACAAAACTTCACTTTTTATGGCAGGTAGTGTTTCTTATTGTCTTGCACACTTTTTTCTTTATTTTTACATTCAGAATGCTTTAAAAATTCCATTTACAAGACAATTGTTTATAATAAAATTCTATTCAGTCGGTAGACGCATAACGATTGAAAACTAATTAAGACATGCGTGTCCGTCAACCTTAAACAATAATCTTTGTCAATTTTATTTTTCAGTCTTTATGATGGTCGATACGTGATCTATCTCTTACTGTTACATCCCCGGGCAACGCCGGGCTCTCCTGCTAGTTACTAATATTTGACGTAAAGTTTCAGTAGGGTTTCGGTATTAGTAATAGTAGCTAAATGAAAATCCCTACATCTGTAAAATCAGATTCTAGGCTGACATTTTGTACAATTATTTGCTGTCCTTGACCAAAACTTAGTTTAGACAAATCGTGTTACGCTGCCATGTTGACTTGTACGTTTCTCTGATATTTTCGGCAATTCTTCAAAGCAGAATCCTTCATATTCGATGGCTACCGTTGATGAACAGCACATGTCAATACATGTTACAAATATTCGATTAGATTTAAGTCAGGCAATTGAGTTCCATAATCCAAATATGATTCTTCTTAAATCATTCCTAGCTGATTTTCGGAGGATGTTTCAGGTCGTTCAAATGTGCTAAGATGAATCGCCTGTCAAGTCTTTGCTACATGGAAGAGGTTAAAGGATTTTTTTTCTCCCAAAACTGACAGATTTATTAGAGAATCCATTTTCCTCGTAATCCTAGTTAGTTCCCCGGTGCCTGCTGCGTTAAAACGACCCTGTAAAATGATCTCCATACCACCAAAGTTCATGGTATGGATGTTATTTTTTACATCGTGGTTGGTATTTTGTTTTTGTTTTGTTTTCTTTTTCTTTTTCTCCAAACGTAAGGCTGTTGCTTAAGATGTAAAATTTCCGTTTTTTTTTGTTTTGTTTTGTTTTGTTTTGTTTTTTTTGTTTTGTTTTGTTTTGTTTTGTTTTTTGTTTTTTTTTGGGTTTTTTTTGTCTAATAAAATAACTTGGTTCCGATAATCATCCAACTGATGTAAACCAAAAATAATTCTAACTGCGAAACGAGCCACTTTCTTCTTTTTTTTTCCACTATTGGTTCTTTTACGCATAATTCTTGTCTGTTTAATGTTCTTCAAATTGTTGAGACGTGTACATTTGTTGGGACGTTCTTTAGATTTCATGTTAACCGAAATTTTCCTTGACACGATTTCGAGATGTCGACAGGACGCACAATTTCTTTCCATTTATGACTGACCGTAATTCCTCTTGTATAATACGCATTTTTTTTTCTAAAAAATAATAAGCAAAATCAGGGGTGCGTATTATGCAGAGCTACAAAAAATCTTCAAAAAGTCGCCGTTTCATAGGTCGATTTCAGTTGCGAAATAACCACCCACAACAAACATACGACAATTTGACACTAACATTCGGCGATTTTGACCCCATAAGGATGGGAAAATGCAATCATATGTGCCTAACAATACTTACAAATGTAAAATAAAATAAGAAATATCATAAAACTAAAATAGAATAATATTATTCTATGTTTAAAAAAAATTTGTTTTTAATAAAAGCAGGAAATCTGGCCGTAATGAAAATGGAGAGGTACAATTTATTTTTACCATTTATAGGGTTTGATTACCAAACAAGAGGTTGTCTATTATGCGTGAGTAGAAGCATTTTCCAACACTTTCAGCACAATTTTAGGGGTGCGTATTATGAATGAAGGCGTATTATGCTTGGGGAATTACGGTATGAAAAATGGAGAACAGAGTATATGAAACCGCCTGGTAACTTTCTAATAGCTTTGACCGGACTGCAAAGCCCAACAAATTTCTTATTTGATTCGTAGAATGACGTTATACATGCTATCTGAAATGTTGTTGAACATTAAAACATACAGAGTGTAATAAGTAGGGTTAAATTGTAACGGTTTTGACTCCTAATTTAGTACTGAATTTGTTTTCACTAAGGATCAAATATTTATGGGAGATATTATTGTTAATTGTTTTAAAAAAAAAAAGAAGAGAAAATTATCTGTGCTTTATTATCACTACACATTTTAAATTGTTATAAATAGATAGTAATATATAGACTATGAATTAAGATTTTTTATTAATTTTTTCTTGCATGCGTACAAGTGATTTCTTTTCTGAATATATTGTGTAAAAACAGTTCCAATGATCCGTGGATCCGGATGTTTCCTTATCCTTGATAATAGCTAAGAGATTATCCTGAAAAGCTCAGATCTACAGATTAGGTGGAGAGATTTTACACACTCCAGAAAAGCAAACACTTATTCAAATACAAGAAAAATTTAATAAAAAAATCTTAAAAAGCAATGCTATTTCAGTAATCTTCAATGAAACTTATATATATATATATATATATAGAGAGAGAGAGAGAGAGTTAATAATACAGTGTAACCCGGATATAAGAGAGTTGTCGTGACCGGAGAAGAAGTCTCTTATATCCGGTTTGGTCTATTATATATACATTAACACAGGCTCTAATTTGGGACAATATAAAATCTATCTTATATCCGGGTTTGTCTTATATCCGGGTTACACTGTATCACCGAAACAAGGCGATAAAGCCAGTGAGAGGCAAGTGAGCTAGCGCAAGTAAAGAAATCTGAGAAAATGTTATTGAAGACAAAGAAAAATATAAAGAACCAAATGAAGATTGACGCTGAATTAAAAATTTTTGAATATCGTAGTTGACATGACATAAATAAACCAGAAGAGAGGTCCACATGTGAGAAGTGCGAAAAAAATGATTAGAATAGAACTTGGGGTTACTCAACAATTTAGGAAGTAAAATGATAAGATAAAGTTCAGATACCAAAGAGGGTATTGAACAGTTGGTATGAAAATATTTGGAGAAAAACCACAGGGAAGTTACTTTGGGGTGGGGAAAAAGTGATTGATGCCGACATGCCAGGTCAGGTCGAATAACATTGCATACATACACAGACACAAACACACACACACATATATATATAATTTATTCGAAAATCACAACATAAATATGTTATAAATCACTACAAAAATGGCCAATTTATTTCAACACTACTGGTGCCTTATCAAGTGATGGTGTTTAATTTCAACACCATCACTTGATTAGACACCAGAAGTGTTGAAACAAAATGGACATTTTTGTAGTGATTTTATATATTTATGTTGTAATTTTCGATAAATTATATTTGCTCTACTCTGTATTGAGCACTCTTGTAAGAATAGTATTTTTTGGCTATTAGAATTTATTCCGTATACACCAATCCTATACTTGTGTGTGTATTATATATATATATATATATATAGAGAGAGAGAGAGAGGGGGGAGAGAGAGCGAGAACAGTTTTTTTCAGAACTGCACTGTACGGAGTTCGATGTCACACTGCTGAATTTCTTCCATATTGTTGTAACGTGGAAAGGCTTATTGAATAAGAATAACCAAAATGAAGGTTGGAAATGGAACGGTAACCTTTATATTAACATACATACAAGATTCGCCAGCGGCGTGTAATAAGTAATCCCCCCACAGAGTATATTCCACTGTATTTATGAGGATTAGGACATACCCATTATAGTCCACAGGTATGGTATAACATATATTTAGCTAACATGTAAATAAATTATGTTGCAAAAAATATAAACTTACCTTTTGAATAAACGTCATTATAACTGAAATTTTTCTTGGGAGTTTTATGTTAAAATAAAACATCATATAGAAGAGGTATTTGCTGGAAAATCTTTTTTGTGGGGCCTTATACAACTGTGTGTGTGTCCTTATATTGAGAGCTTCTTTCGGATTTAATGCATTATAACTTGTGTCAAACCTTTCAGTATAGATTTGTGCGCATGTCTGTGATCTTTCAAGCTATTCAAGCAAGCTCTATGAATCTTATACACGTCATAGCAAGCGCGTCAAAATACATAATCTCTCTACAGCTCCATATTTCCAACAGGTTGAGCAAAGCGTTTTACTGAAAATTTTACATATAGAAAAACAACAAAATTTAAAATCTGTCTTCTTTAAAAGCAAGCAATTAGTTGTTACTATAATTTCCTGGTTATAACTATTTTCTTTAATGAGTTTTTAAAGATTCGATCGGTGTCGACGATGCTTTAAAATGATCGTCTGCCAAGTTAAATTACGTAAGGAGAGCGTAAAATTCTTTAACTAATGGCGGAAATGACAAGGCAGCCGCCATCTTTGTTTTTAACGCGTGTGATTATTGCTATTTGCATGACTCTTTCGCATTGAATTCTATTGCACGATCGTTAATAATAGAAGTGGGGTATCACGAAAGGTAAAAAGAATACGTTGAAATAAATTATAATGCAGAGAAAAAATACAGAGTGGTAAAAATCATAGAAAGTTGGGGAAATTAAAAAACATAACACGATTTCGAATTGGAGTTGATGAGTGAATAAAAGGAAATAAATCGAACGAAAACGAAGAGATAGCGACGAAAGAAATAAAACAAAAAAGATGAAAACAAGCTTTTAGAGAGTGGACGCTGATGAAGAAAGAATATCAGTTGTTACATGATGCCGTCAGATAGAAAAAAATAGATGAATACATCAGCAGAAGGCAAGTTTGCGAAGCTAACTTCCGGTCAATTCGCGCTGAAAACTTTAGTTCTCTGAACTCCGAAATTAAGCTCTAAAACTATTTTAGAACAGGTTTACAGCATTTTGTCAAACTCAAGATTGGTAAAAAACAAAAAAAAATAGATACAGAATGAGGTTGGAAAAAATATTTGAACACGGGAAGGAATTGTTAAATATCTCTTTCACCATTCTTAAAACGAGATATTTTCAAGTCTAAAAATAGATTAGCTCGAAGCGCCATGAAAAGACCGACCCTACAAAAAATTTAATATTTTATATTTAAAATAAATTTCAAGTCTGTATTTAGTATCAAACAAAACACTAGTTTTGAACAAAGAAAAAATCTGTCATTGTGAACCTGTCTGAAACAATAAATACAGTCGATAAGATATTCTTCACTAGATTAAAGCATTTATTTGTGAATTTGGTGATATATTAATTGTGCGTTCAATCTCTGGGCCGAGTAGTACGGATCTCTTCAGATTAATAATAACATAATGATTAATTCAAACGTGAACAGCGACTTCCGCCTCTTAATATAGAATACTAAAGGGTGCCGTGGTAGCACAACGGCAGAGACGTTGTGATCTTAACAGTAAAGATGGGGATATTAGTCCGAATGTAAATATTGCATTTTTTATTTTTATTCCTATATCATTTTAGGATATATTCACGTGAGAAACAATAACGGCTGGCGACTAGATTCCTGGTCACATTGACTTCTTGTTTTTCTGATCTCGATAAAAGAACCAATACGGTCAGTCTCGGAAGCGATATCAGTCCTGTTCGCGAATTGTTCTAAAACGATTCTAAGAACGCTGATTTTATTTATTGGTTTTAATTATAAAGCTGTTGGAGTAGAAGAGACGATTTCATTTAACTGTTTCGACAGTGAAAGGATGGGACGAGATGCCAGCCTAGTAGCACGTTTAAATTTACGCAGTTGGGGTACGATTGAAAATAGCTTGTCAGAGCAGTTGCCATGAAAATATTTGTAGAAAGGACAAAGGGAAGCCACATCACGTCTGAGAAAGTGACTGCAGTCGAGATGCCATGTCATAACCTATCACATTACATATCTGTCTCTGGATTTTGTCGATAACCTCGAGATAGATAGTGAGGTCACCAGACCATATATGGCAACAATATTCGCTGCAATGACGATTGGTAGATTTGAATATTTGACGGATGAACTGAGGCAAGAAAAACCACTGCAGAAAAGGGAAACAATTCACAAGTCCCACCAACCAGATGGAGGCTTGCTAATTCGGCTGTGGACCCCCGATGTTTGCCGATAAATTCGCGTAATGTTTACTGATATATTCCGAGTATCAACCCGAGGAATGTTTATCGATAGACTCGACTATCAACTCGATAGATGTTTACCGATTACCGATAGATCCAAGTATAGCAAAAAATAAAAAAATAAAAAATTCGATATTGAATGGCCCAGTGGGTGCTGACATCTCTTAAAATCCTCCAACCCAATCCAATAAAATACACATGTTGCCAAATAAAGAACATTGAACAAATATTTATTTTTCAACATAGTCTTCTTCTCTGCTATTGTACTTAACCTAATGTCTTTTTCTCACAGACATATAGATCACATCTTATCTACTGAACATTTCAGATGAAGTTTTAGCTAATAATGATGTCTGGCAATAACCGTATTGATCCACCTATAATTTGCAAACAACTCGAAATTATTATTTCTTTAAACAAACTGACAGAAAGTTGCCTAATAAACGCAAGTGTGTATCGACCAAATATGTGAATATTTACCCCGGATTCCATTGTAATTAATTATTGATTTATTCATTTTATGACTTATCAATCCATTGCAGGTTATCTACAGCCAGAAAATACTTTTCGACTGTAAACATTTTTTGTATGATAATAATGTGTCAATGCCGACAGTTGGATTTGAACACTGATCGCCAGAGAGCAAGCACAGTCGACCTCATCTTGAAATAATTAGATCACGTGATGGGTAAAGGAAAAAAAAAAAAAAAATATATATATATATATATATATATATATATATATATATATATATATATATATATATATATATATATATGGGAATTAGAGGCGTCTTACCGAGTATTGTTCGAAGCCATTACTATTGTTAAATCTGTGATTTACAAAGTCTCTTCTACAGACGGGCATTAAAAAATAATGTATGATAAGATTTTGACTAATTAAGCTATATTAAGGAGAAGAAGTCAATTTATATATTGCCCAAGGCTATTTGCGTCTAACTGAATATAAGGAACCCTACTATTAGGTTGGTGCACAAATAATGACGTAATAATGTCGTTTTTTGACCTATTTTTCAACGTCAAAAAACGACATTATTACGTCATTATTTTTGCACCAACCTAATAGAATTCGACCTCGGCTCTACAGTTAACAATTTCTTTATATTATTCACTATAACACCGCACATCCAAGCTTACATTACCTGGTATTCACAAGCAGTCACTTATCTAGATACTCAGGCACGAGATTGCTTAACTTCGATTATGGTACAGGAACCTGTTTTCAATATTATATGGCCGTAATTAATGTATACGAGCGCATGCGCATCCATTCATAAAAAGAAATGTTTAATTAACTAATTGATCACACTTTATGCACTAATAATCAGACAGTCAAGCATAGAAAATTATAAATGTCCCCTCAATAAACATACTCTTTGCAAAAACACCCATAATTACTATTCGGCCATCGTCACGGTTGATAATGGAGGTAACAGCGTTTATATGCTGCTAGCAGCTCAGCTGGAGTAGTTAAGAGGAAGTGGTTTAACTAAGTTTTCAAACAGCCACTCTCTTCTTAATCACGCTGAGCGGGAAGACAGTCACGTAGAATTGGGACAGAGAGGGTTCATGGGAAACATACGTTGATGCCTCTCTCAAGCACTGGCAGCTCGGTTAATGACTATCGAATGTTTCCTTATAAGGAAACTGCTAATATTACCATTAGTCCGGCGTGGATGCAAACCGCTTGGTCTAGATTATTGATCAGTAATCACTGATAAGGTTTTCCGTGAATAAAGAAAATAGTTAAAGCCTTAAGTCAGTGAATCACCCAAGAGTGGCGTTTGTCTCTCAGGGAAGAAATAGCAAATCAAACAAGTGGGATTTTAGACAAGGGAGTAAAAGGGAAGGGGTTTTTATTAATCTATACTACCGTTATATACACTACCTATTGGTAAGTCCCAATCTTCATAAATACTTTGGACACTATTGTAAGTTGGGGGTAATAAGCTGTCTAGAAGTGGTTTACCTACTTCACGCCGCTGGCGAGTATTTTATTTTGTTGATGTTATACAGATTACCATTTCATTTCCAACCTCCGTTTTGGTTATTTCTCATTCACTAACCCTATCTACGTTACAACAACTACAGTGATTTGTTCGTGGGATTTTTAGATTTCAGAGCAGAAAACAACTAAAATGGTACATCGTAACTCAACATTTCTTATCGCAATATACTCATAATTGAAAAAAAAAAAAGAAATTTAACATTACATTTTGGCCCACGCTTTTAATCAAGTATTAAATAACAATAGACATGTTTTTCAAAGAACACTAACAAGTTTATTGATTACTCACTGCCAAATCGTTATTTTCGGTTTCCATAATCAGTAAATCAAGTGAAAATAAAAATAAAGATTCTTGACTCGTCTGCATTCTTCTGTCAAACATCATGGCAAGTGTGAAAATAGCATAATATTAGTTGTTGTTATTATTATTATTAAGAACAATAATTATGGTAAAGCTATTTCAAATACTTCTAAAATATCTTCTCTTACTCGAAAGTGACTTGTCATCAAGCGAGCTTCAGTGAAGATTTAAAATTTTACTAGGAGACAAAATAAGAACTAGGAACTGAGAAAATCTGATGTTGAAAGTTCTGTTTTGTCAACCTAAGCAAGCATTTTAATGTCATTTTTGTCCAGGATGGGAGTTGCAAGATGCCTTTCCTGTTTAGTATCAGAGATTTTTCAAAGAACTTCTGGGTCAAGTGGTTTCTCCTTGTGTTCTCCATGGATTGTAATTCATATTCGTATTCGATACAACTATGTTTATTTGTGTTCTGTATGTACACATACATACACGTTTATTTATGTCATATACCTATGTTTACATATGTGTTATATATATATATATATATGTGTGTGTGTGTGTGTGTGCTGGTTTATATATTTATATGTGTGTGTTTTATATATATATATATGTGTGTGTTTTATATACACATATATATATATGTGTGTGTGTGTGTGTTTATGCATATGTATTATATGTATGTGTGTGTGTTTATATATATATATATATATGTGTGCGTGTGTTTTATATATATATATATGTGTGTGTGTTTATGTGTATGTATTATATATGTGTGTGTGTTTTCTATATATATATATATATGTGTGTGTGTATGTTTATGCGTATGTATTATATGTGTGTGTGTGTGTTATATGTGCTATATATAAGTGTGTTTGTGTTATATGCGTTATATGTGTTATATATGTTATTTATCTATGTGTGTGTGCTATATATATATATATATATATATATATATATGTTTGTGTTATTTATTTATATATATATATATGTGTGTGTGTTATTATTTATATTTATGTGTGTATGTTATTTATACATATCTGTCATTTATATATATGTGTGTGTTATATATATATATATATATATATATATATATATATATATATATACATTGTGTGTGTTATATATATATATATATATATATATATATATATATATATATATATAATGTGTGTGTGTGTTATTTATATACATCTTTTATATATGCGTGCGTGTTTTCGCCGTTATAGTCATATATAATGACCATCGATGAAATGATATTGTTCGAAAGGAAACGCTTCACTGAAATGATTTACCATTTTGTCGTTCGCTACCCCTCTATTAGTATTGTATATTGATTTGTATATCATATCCCCCAAATATGTGTGTATGTCTACACGAGCTGCTACACTAAATCCATTAACTTCGATCACAAAAACATACCTTCAGTAACATAGGCTTTATATAACCTCTTCAAAGCAAACGGTTGAAAATAATTGTCGCGAGAAAGATTTTCCCCAACTGATCTTTTGGTTTGTGAACGCAGTTTAAATTCTTGGATGTTTGAGATATCCTTTCTACTAGGTTGATAATAAAGTGAAGCTGCACTTTCTTGGAGTAGATGTCTTGTGAAATGTCTATGCTGGTGTGCCTAGGCATGTGTATGTATTATATACGATGTGCCTACTGTCTAAATACGATTCTTATAGATTTTTAAAGTTGTTTTTCGATTTCTTAAATTTCAAGTCTGCAGACATTTCCGACATCTTCTACGTTCGATCTGCTGAAAAGATATAAAATAAAAGAGTATCTAAAAAATGTATCAGCTTGAAAACAAGATTTAGTCTGTCAAAAAAACTTGAAAAAAGCCATTTTTTGTGAAGTGCTGTAATGCAAATATTGATTCCAGACAACTCTTTCCACTAGAACTTATTTCATAAATTGGGCTTCATGAGCGGCATCCGAAGCGACCTAAATAGAAAAGTGGGCCTTCTCTCGCGATCATTTTTCTGCATTATTTACTGTTAGTGTGAGAAATGGCGTCAGAGAGAACGTATGACTATGAGTTCCAAGTTTCCAGACCAAGAGTTAGTTTTTATATCCAGTCTAGTGACTGTGTTAAATAAAAATCGAACAGTATCTAAAAAAGGAACGACTCTCATTTGACGTCTGCGAAAAAGAAAATTATTCATTATTAATACTAATTTAATAGAAAGGTTTATGAATAATAATTAAGTGCGTAATTCGGCGTTACTATCTGCTGGCCCTCTAATATGTCTTCAACCTCCACTAGCTGCTATGAGATTATACTTCGAACTGTGATGTCCGAGAATTTATGTGCACCGAGAGGATGGACAGGTGTTATATATATATATATATATATATATATATATATATATATATATATATATATATGTGTGTGTGTGTTATTTATTTATATATATGCGTGTGTATGTTATCATACGTAGGCGATCAGATTTATTTTTTATATTATCTGAGAATTTCCACACCTTCTTGAGAAAGAAATTGGTGTAGTATCCATTTGCCTTTTTCACTATTTCGAATTCAGGCTTTTCCTTCCCTTAGTCCTCTGAAAACTGGAGATAACAATCTACCTCGCTGCTTAGCTAATAGCTGGAAAGAGAAGACATGGTCAGGCCTAGTAAATACTATCCCAGAACGTCCTACCCACGGGGTTGGGGGCAAGCATGATTATGAGCCGTGAGCAGTTCTCTGTGACCCTAACTTATCAACATGTGCTTTTTTTTTCTATCTACATTTATATACATTTTAAATTATATAATTTAAACTCGTTGCACAAGATGCTGAAAAAATAATTCGTTCCTTTACTTCTCTGAAAATGAAGTAGTGCTGCGATATCCAGCTTCACTTTCCAGTCTGGATAGAGTTCAAAGATGCCTACGCGGCCTTGTAATTGATGGTTTGTTTTCTTTCTGAAACCCTTTTCCCACATCTGAAACGTTGCAGGCTGTATTCTTTAGTAGCAGCAATTTTTCGATTCACGGCTAAAACCCAACATGCCACGTCTACCTCATTGATTCATCCTCATTCCTTTCGTATCACATTAGTAAATTCCATTTTCACAGCTTCTTCCCCATAAACCGCGACTTTGTAAAAATGACTCCCGAGGAGATACTTTCCTGACCACTACAATCTTAACATATTCAAGTCATCTTCTCCTATTGTCATAAACAGTGCTTTTTGCCACTTAGTCTTAACTTTCGTATAATAACCTATTTCAATAACCCTCTATCTTGAGTGATTCTTGGGCCTTCTAAAGTTTAAGTGTAAAAGAAAAAGTTAAAACCCTGGCTTTTGTTTACATTCCCAACACCGGCTTCTTCAAATAATTTCTTGCCATTCTGTTCCCTTTTTCTTGGTTGTTATCGTTTGTTTTCTCACATCTATTATGGTAACAATCTTAAAGTCATTTTATTCTACTTTCTTTACTTTCTTCTTTGTTTTCAGCAGAGTGGGTATCGTTTAGAGAATACAGCTCAATTTTTAAGCTATTATCAACGTTGTTCCACAATAACTCAAATACTTAATATCTTGTTTCTCCTTTGAGGTTATATCTTTTTTTCATAATCTACGGCCATCTATATATATATATATATATATATATATATATATATATATATATATATATAATGAAAACAGTGGAGAGGGATATCGTTTGGGGACTACAGCTCAATTTTTAAGCTATTATCAAGGTTGTTCCACAATAACTCAAATACTTAATATCTTGTTTCTCCTTTGAGGTTATATCTTTTTTTCATAATCTACGGCCATCTATATATATATATATATATATATATATATATATATATATATATATATATATATATATAATGAAAACAGTGGAGAGGAATATCGTTTGGGGACTACAGCTCAATTTTTAAGCTATTATCAATGTTGCTTCACAATAACTCAAACACTTTAGAATATCTTGTTTCTCTTTTGAGGTTATAACTTTTTTTACAATCCATGGCTATCACCCACACACACACACATGAATATATATATATATATATATATATATATATATATATATATATATATAATGAAATAAAACTATCGTAAAAATACTCATCCGTTCAAAATTAAAGTTATACTTCTCTGCAGTAATTCGAATACTATCAATCGTCGCTAAGTATAAAGATTATTTTTAAAGTCTGGGAACGCTGATTTTTTTCCCATATAGATTATTAGTTTTTTTTGTTTTGTTTTTTTTTATTGTGCGTGTGTGCGGCCCCAGACTCTAATCTGAACGTAGACCTTATATTCTCGTCTGCGAGAGACTTTCATGTTTTCACCCAAAATTTTGGTGTTTATATATCTATCTCTGCCATAGTACTGTTCTTGGTGGCCAGAACGTCATAGACCTGTCCATTCCCTCGTTGCACATAGATTCTCGGACATCACAGTTCGAAGTATATTCTGACAGCAGCTAGTGGAGTTTGAAGACACATACTAGAGGGCCAGCAGATAGTTACGTCGAATGGTGCATTTAATCTCGATATAGCACCTTGTAAGCTGTTAAAAACTGCAGTAAATAGTTCTTTTTTTTTTAAAAAAAAAATAGGTATCGTGCAGATGTCCTTTTTGTTTAATATGCATTAAATTTGATCCTCACTTTTATGTTGATAATAAGGTAGTCTCTGGTGTACATCATCAGCAGATAAGGAAAATATTATTGAAAGAGCTGCTGGATTTTATGCTTCTTTTAAAGGACGAACACCTGAAATGTTATGTTCCGTGTTAATAGGAATATATACTTGAAAACAAGGTGGATAGTATAAGTAAATGTTTATTGTAAAAAACAGTACAATAAGAATAAAGGTAACAGTTATGCACAAGGTCGTCGCAAGACAATCCAGTAATGACTGCTACTATTGGAAGGTCGGTAGTTCTCACGTAAGACTGAGTTGTACTCAACAGATCCCAGCTCGTAACATTTACCAACCTACCCAAGGGGTAGGATGTGGCACAAGGTCGAATTTAATGTTGAGCAATCCGAACCCATAGAAATTCCCCGTAAATCCCGCATAAAGTGTTTGGGTCTGTCTACTTCCCCGGACGAGCCTCTTCCCTTCAACATAGCGTCGTCCGGGTTCCTCTCAGCTCGAAGGCAGAGAGTTGGACAACAGCTAAGAGCTGAATAGCAGATCCCAGCTCGTCTCTGGGGTCCCGTTGACTTACAGCTACTTATAGTTACTACCTATAGTGTATTCACTAATGGGGGTGACAGGTTATTCCGTTACATCATTAAATTATAAACACTCTGCATTTTGGTGGGTATCCCGATCTAATCGTTGATCGAAGATGGTGAAGATGCCCACAATTGTTTGTCAAGCATTTTAATTGTGTTACACTGGCGTCTCGGAGAAAGAAAAAAAACTCAAAATGTGACTTTAGATTAAGTTAGTCGCCAAAACAGATAGGCACCGCCTTTTGCCAAGCTGGCAAATGTTCAATCGGGAAAGAAGCCAAACGTGTACAGATCAAAATCACACACACAGAAAGAGAAAGAAAGTAGAAATGCAGAAAATAGAGGTAGACAGAGAGGTAACATCATTTAAACATTCAAATATGTAAATATTTTTCTAAGCTCAACAAAAGAGTACATCATTTGTATTCATAGTGTTATTTATAAGTTGATTGTCGTTTTTCTTTTCTACGTCCGCTGTACATTAAACAGGCGATCGTTTTGTTTGAGTTTTTGTCCTCCTAATAATAAAAGCTTTAAATTGATCGACCGCTTCTGCCAAATAAAATGAATGATAAAATAACAAAATTAAATCATAACTCATCTTCTGCGGGTTTTTTTTTTTCAGTTGGCTTCAACTTATGATGTCATTAAAAAAACAATATTTTTTCATCAGAAACTTCAATTTTTGACCACAACACGGGTTGCTTAATTTCTGTTTAAGAATATTGTTGAGATGTTGAGTGTTTCTGCGTGAGTGTATTAAATTAAGGACAAACCCATACGTAGGGAAAATATTGGTATATTCGAAGAAGTATTTACAACAGAGAGATTAGTAGTCAAACGAACGCAGGTTAGTCAGTAACAATCAGAAAGAGTATAAAGTCCAACAGTATCTTCCGGTAGAGAGACGGAAGTGTGGTGGTCACCTGATCTCGGTATTTATCGATCCACCCACGAGGATTGAATGTGGCACAAGGCCGGTTTAATGTGGGTATCTCCGAGCCCGTAGGCTCGGCCAAAAATATAGCCTTTGAACCCATCTAGACGGGTTCAGGCCCTGTCTACCTCCCCGGACGAAACCCTGCCCTGCGGCAAAGCTTCGTCCGGGTTCCTCTCTGCTAACGCAGAGAGTTCGACAGACGTCGCAAACAGTCAAAAACTGTATCGATATGGATCTCAGGGTCACCTGATCTCTCCTGAACTCTCTAGAACTGTCCTATTAGTAGTAGAGAGATCAGTCCATTCTGATGACAAGGTAGGTGCGCCCCAACAAATATGCACTCAGTTTGTTTAAAATTGTTACTTAAATTTCACTCGATAACTAACGTGGCGAGAAAATAACATGATCAAAATGTTGACATTCCACAGTATTTCGAATAAGGGCTTAACCCCATCAATGCTAGATTTTATTTTAATTAGATTGATTCGTTTTTATGGCCTTTTGCAGGTGGTTCAAATCCAGAAAATATTTTACATTTAAATTTTTTTTTAGATAATAATGATTTATTGATACTTATTAATCCATAGCCGGAGAAGAAGAGGTAGATTAATAACTTTTTCCAACGGTATTTGCGCCTGTGAATATAATGATCCCAACTGGAATAGGAACTCGGTTTTCTGATTAAACATTCCCAGTCATTATTGATTACACCACCCGCTTATCCAGGCTTACAGCACCTGGTATTGCCAAGCGGTCACCTATTTAGGTTTTGATCAGGCTTCATTAAACTTAACTTCGGTAATCGTTCGAGAACCGGTGTTTCAAAGCTATCTGGCTGTAAACCCAATATTGGAAGGAGCAATAACAGTTAATGAAATTGAGAAACCTGTTTTACTGAAAAACTGCTTTAAGAGAAAGGCTTCATAAATTTCAACCAAAATTAGCACATGCCGAATGTTTCCTTCTAAGGAAACGGTTAATATTATCATTAACATAAGTCTAATTTTCACTCCAAACATCTCAGAAAAAAAAACTTTTGCATTTCATACCAATGCTGTCAGGAATAGTGAATACCTGTGGGAATTTTTCAACTTGACTGAGTTCAAAGGTCGATGTTTATCATCTGTTAGGGTTGATAGGGAACACTTAAAATAAGCCAATATATTTGAATCCTTAACCTCATGTTTTTTCTGTCATCGATTTATTTGTAAACAGTGAAGACATATTGCCCTTAACCTAAATGTCTTCTCAAAATTCAAGACACTTATTTTGTGATAATTATAACAGACTTAGTCAAAGCGATATTACAATGCAAGTTTCTTTTTGGTCTAAGAAACACTGAAAATATTTTCCTGTATAAATTTGCAGTAACTGTTCCTTCGATTGACGCCATTTTGGATATCTTATATAGGAGTTGCGGTACAAAAAGTAGGATTGACATGTCGAGTTCGTTTGACTTGTTTTCACATATCCGTGGAGAGGCATGAATCTATCATTTCTACCACCACCAGATAAACGTCTGTTTTTTATTGTTGAAAATCCACTTAGAAAGAAAACACTTCATTTAGAATTGTTAGAGAGTGCTGCTGTCAAATCCATACAGGCTGATTTCTACCATAGCCACAACAGTAAAAGTTGTGAAGGTGTTGCCCACTTCGCCACAGTTTTTTTTTCTTTCAAAATTTCGCCTCAAGCAAGGCGATAATGCCACTAAGACGCAAGAGGTTACTGGGAGGGAAAGGGATTGAGAAGAAAGGGTAATAAAATAAAAGGGTTCAGGAAGACACAAAATCGGAACTGGCATAGCATTTTAATTTTTAAAGATTGTAGTTAGCCGGAAACCAGTAACCGGAAGAAAGTTCCATAGCAGAAAAGTCCTAGAAAATAAACTATTAGAATAGAACTTAAGGTTACGTTTAGCTAATTCTACATAGACACAAACACACACACACACACACACACATATATATATATATATATATATATATATATATATATATATATATATATATATATATATATATTCAAAAATTCCGAATACATATATATAAATATGCATATGTTCGAAAACAATCTCTAATATATATATATATATATATATATATATATATATATATATATATATGTTGGAAAATAATTTCGAAAATATATATATATATATATATATTAAAAAATTCCGAATATATATATATATGTATTTATATATATAAATATGTACAAATATTCGAAAATTTCGAATATATATATATATATATATATATATATATATATATATATGTTCTGAACTCCGAACTTAATTTTTGTCACGTGGTTAATATTAATAAATGTTTTCTCGAACTGATTACATCCATACACTTTCGTTTTACTTTGTTTCATTGACTAACTTATCTAATCTATTTTATAAACAATATGAAGCACACGTGGACTCTTTTTTTTCTTTTTTTTTTTCTAATCATATATATATATATATATAATGGTTGGCAATTATGTCTCGCGAGGTCAATTACGACTGAATAGTCAGTTCGATCTTCATTGGATGCCCCAGGCTTTGTGCCTCGTTTAAGCTAAGCTTAGAAAATTACCATCGTATTCGACGTATGAGGTTCAAGAAGCTCACTTCCTTGGAACCGACAGCCCACACACAAGCACACATGATTTGGTCATAATGGTGAAGGCTTTGTGCAGAACCAACCACACTTTTTGAAGTGCCAAATACACAGGTATTTGAATTCAGAGTTGTCCTTCTCCTAAACGAGTTGCTATCCAATCTGTCCTGCTATTTACCAATGGCTGGAGGAAGAAGAAAGAGGATTAAAAACTTTCCCAAGGCTATTAGCACGTAAGCGAATTTAATGGATTCAACTGGAATTCGAATTGATTCCTCAATCCGAGTGACTATCCACTAATTCACAGTACCTATATATATAATATATATATATATATATATATGTATATATTCATGAATTATTCATACATAAAACAAATACAAAGGTTAATGATTAAATGGCGAGAAATCCATCTTCGCGAACATTTCAATAATATACAAAAACCCCGAATCTGTTTATGAATGAAAAGATCCTGTTATATAAATTTCCGTTGCATTAGATCTTTTTATTTTATTTTTATTTATTTTTTTTTTCATAAACAGATTCGGGGTTTTTGTATATTATTGAATTGTTCGCGAAGATGGATTTCTCGTCATTAACCTTTGTATTTGTTTTATGTATGAATAATTCATGAATTTGTAAATTGATTGCACCTTTACTGAAATTAAATAACTGATCCAAGTGCAACTTTTGGATAATAAGTGCGACATTACTGTAATTATTGAACAATATAGTTTATGCCACTTTGACGGAAAATTTACCAGTAAAAAAGAATTCTCTTATCACTACATTTGTACATAAACGCAGAACCTTAAAATTTAAATTCAAACTCAGCGTTGCGACTGCACGCTCCAAAACTATAACACACATTTCTCATAGCATTTTTCGCATTACAACCTTGTTTTCGTTTGTCCACTTATTACTGAAAGTATAAACAAGAACACAATATTTCATACCTGAGGATATCTGTAGGAACAGACGAAAGCTTGTAAAATAAAAAGATCTAATGCGACGGAAATTTATAAAACAGGATCTTTTCATTCATAAACATATTCGGGGTTTTTGTATATTATTGAATTGTTCGCGAAGATGGATTTCTCGCCATTTAATCATTAACCTTTGTATTTGTTTTATGTATGAATAATTCATGAATTTGTAAATTGATTGCACCTTTTATTGAAATATATATAATGTGTCTGTGTGAAACAGAGAGACAGAAAGAGAAAAAACTTGCCGCCTCATAGATACTTAAGAAGATTTGTGTTTGTGGGCTGCTTTTTACCTAATTAGATGCAATGTTAACATATTATATCAGAAAAGTATTGCATATCGTGAAATGAACGCTATCGATATTTGGTAATAATTATTACTAAGATTTATCAGAGGCATATTTCTGTGCGCGTGTTCTGTCCCTTGGCAATCATCATTCGTAAGCATTGACTTCCATAGAAAACTTGAATCATACTGGTGGACGAAAGGTAGATAAAAATGACCCACTTTCAGCGGGATAAAATTTGCATTTCGCACAATCACCTCACACACAAACACACATGCTCCTTCAATATTAGCTCATATATATACATATGTGTGTGTGTGTATATATATATATATATATATATATATATA
The DNA here is from genome assembly GCA_963932145.1 of Acanthosepion lycidas. Classification (NCBI taxonomy): domain Eukaryota; kingdom Metazoa; phylum Mollusca; class Cephalopoda; order Sepiida; family Sepiidae; genus Acanthosepion; species Acanthosepion lycidas. The sequence goes on from OZ010595.1 coordinate 67,233,821, forward strand.
TATATAATGTGTGTGTTTCTATATATATATATATATATATATATAATGTGTGTGTTTCTATATATATATATATATAATGTGTGTGTTTCTATATATATATATATATATATATATGTGTGTGTGTGTGTGTTGGGCACTTCGACGTGATGTAATAGTTATGTAGCTTAGATGCGGCACAGTCAGGATCGAACTCACTACTCAATCGTAATTGATATAGCGAGACAAGCTTTCTAAACATTACACCACCTCGAGGTGCCCCGACGTGATGTAATAATTAGTAAACTTTTCTTGCTCGATCAATTACAACTGAGTAGTGTGTTCGATTCTTACTCGGTTACCCATAATTTCGGCCATGTACCACATCTACACTACGCTTAATAAAACGCTATATATATATATATATATATATATATATATATATATATATATATATATATGATGTATGTTTTTTATGTATACATATGTCTTTGTGTGAGCACAAATATTTCAATATGCAGGAGGCATATATATATATATATATATATATATATATATATATTCACACATGTATTCATATAGGTAAGTACATACGTACATATATAAAGACCAAGAACTGCTTTATAACGTCTCAATACTCACACTTACATAGTTATTTTCACACGTTCGCAAAATCACAGATTCACGCACACACACACACACATATATATATATATATATATATATATATATATATATGCACATACACACCGTTCTGAATTAACATGCACCCCCTACTGAATTGCCTGCAGGAAGACCAGTTCTATACGAATTTTTTCTCGTTTTCTGTAAGTGGGTGGAGTGAATGAATGCAAGTCTTTTATTAATGTAGACTTTCCAACGACATTTCCGGACTAATTGTACCATTCATGGTAACGATGTTAAAAACATTTGCTATATAGATAGATATGAAAAAAAAGCTATTCACCCGAACAACCATATAAACACCTTTTTTTCTTTTCTCTGAGAGACAGAAGAGATATATACGAACATGTGTACCGATGTACAGTCTGACTGAAGAACTGTACGTACGCATGTGTGCGCGCGCTCACGTTTCAGAGGGAAAAAGAGAGAATTCTATATTATAAGTAAATAACTGATTCACATTAACCCATAATCTCGGAAAAACGACAAGCAATCTACACGCTAAGATAAACTCTCTCAATGGCCTTACACATGTAAAGGTAAAAGAACGAAAACAAACGCTTTCTTCACAATGTCTGTATATTTGCTTGACACGCATGCGCATAAAAAAAAACATAAAAAGAAACTAGTATACAGAAAACAATGAAAAGAAAAACGAAGAGAGGACCATGTCTTTCTTTTTCTTGGTGAAATCCACGTGTACGCAGAGAGTTCTTGAAGTAGACAAAGCAGTATAAAAATAAAAAATAAATCTTTTTCGTCTCTCTCTCTCTCTCTCTCTCTCTCTCAGAAAATAGAAAAGCCGAGGTGTGTACTTGAGTGAGAAGTTGTCTAAGGGTCTCCTCAAACTGTTTCTGTCCACTTCTCCAACTTCAAGTGCTTCGTATAGACTCTAATATCTCGCAAACGTGTCGACAGGCAGACCAGAGTTATTTCCCTTGTATATGTGTTCCACTTGTCTGCGCGACGTTTGGTTGCAATTTTGTATTTACTCGAGAAGCTTCAGCGGGAGGATAATAAACGCACCTACTTATTTCATTTCAAATTACATGCGCGCACACACTTAAATCTTTTACTTTCAACCCATTCTGAAAAATTGGATAAGGATTTATCTTAAATTCAATTCAGAAAAGGTTATATGAACCTATTGCTTTTATGCCATTCTGAAAATAAGATGAGGATTTACCTTAGATTCAAAACAGTAACTCCAGCTTAACAGAAGTGCTAATGATTTATTATTTAAGCATACACAAATATTTCTTTCTTTCGTTTTTCTTTTAATCTGATGAAGCCGAGAAAGGCAAAACGCGTAATCAAAACTAGTTTCAATGAAATGGTTCTAAATTTGTTTTACATCTTCAAAACTTTGTCGGGATTTTATATTTTATTTTACAGACATCCACCACAACCACATGCACATCAATGTGTATATATATATATATATATATATATATATATATATGTGTGTGTGTGTGTGTGTGTCTGTGTGTATTTTGAAGAATAATATCACAGACTGGGAAAAAGGTTTTGTGACGTATTTCATCTGTTCGAATTTCATCGGATTGGGCTTTGTTGATCTTACAACATCTACACATACACACGAAACGAAAGACGCTGGTAGCTTCAAAGCTTTTGAAAGCCTTTTCCGGTGCATTTTTATAAATTTTTTTTTTTTTTTTTTTAGTTTTCGGCTATTGGTAATCTTTTCAGTATAAGTTACCCACTTCCTGGTGAGTTTGTTTGGCTCACCATCTTGGATTCGCTTGGTGGTATAGGAATGCCTGTTTTGCGAACTACAAACACCGCTGGCTAAATTTAAAAGTTATTATTTTATTCTCCCTCGCTCCAACAGACAAATTGTACATATATGGACTTGTTAGAACTTCATAGAGTCAATTATGGTAGATGCAGTAAGAATGTTATGGAAGAATGTAGTCTTTTAGTGCAAGGATTATTGTAGTATGTTTGGCTCAGTGATAGTGGGTAGCTGAGTTTAAGGCAGGTGAAAACTAGGCCTCGGCATCCCCATTTTCGGCCTTGTGCCACATTTGTATTTTGTACAATAAATATTCCAAACGCCTGATTACTGCGTGAAAGCCCATGAAAACAGCAGTCGTGGTCGGCCATTGCCTATTACGATTTTGCTTTAAATATATTTATATATATATATATATATATATATATATATATATAATAAATGGCACTACAAAATTTTACTACAGCCACAGACAGTACCGATGAAAGTATCTTAATACTAAAATAGGCATGTATCTTAGGAGCCTTCCGCCGAACGCTTCTTCACACATCAATCGTTGGCGAAAACAACTTATGTTTATTAATCAGAACAAGCACAATTAAAACTTTATGGGATTCTCAATGTAGAGCGACAAACTGTCGCACTATTAATATATATATATATATATATATATATATATATATATATATAGTGAATATCAGTGTGTTACACATTTTCAACTTAAAGGGACATAACTATCTAACTTTCAATAGCAAATTTCAAATGAAAAAAATACCGTTTTCAAATTACAGTGTTTCAAAATAAAGTTTGCCCGTGTTTTCAACTTTACTCCCAGAGGCCGTAGATCAACATGTCATACCATTTTGGAATCACATTGACTATGAGCCAATTAAAAACATTTGAGTCCGGTACCAGATCCGTAATCCTGAAATTTTGGATTCACAGTTTTTCATTACTGCCGTTGTTTTAAGCGATTTTTTTGTGTACGATAATAAGTTTTGTAACTTGGAAATAATTTTGTGAATAATCGAAATTAATTGCAAAAGCCATTGAAAGTCATCTTTGAAATAAAAATAATTGTTTGTTGCGAAAGTAAGGAACCACGCACATCAATTTCTTTTTTTTTTTAAATTAATTTTTTTTTTTAAATTAACGTTGAACTTTTAAAAAAGTTAGCTTAAATATTAATGCACTACGTAAAATATAAAATGGCAACAATTTACCCATCTCACGCTGTATATATTCTCTATAATAAATGCGAATGTCAGTGTGTCACTGTGCTACACTTTTCAACTTTACTACTAAAGGCTTTAACCCAACATATCATAGGATTTTGAAATCAGGCTGACTGTGAGCAAATTAAAATATTCCAGGCCGGATCTGAACACGCAATCCTGTAATTTTAAGTTTTCATTAATGTGATAGTTTTTGGTGTTTTTACGTGATTTTTTTCATTAATCAATTCACGTTCTTCAATTATGAGTTTTAGTTTCTCCTCCAAACGTAGATAGAGATCTCTACCTCTGTTATATATATATATATATATATATATATATATACATATGCTTCCGTAGGTCAGGATTGACTATGGGTAGCATCCAAGTTGTCTGCTTGACTGGAGCATCGACATCTGTGATTGCAGGGGCTGATGCGAGAGTGACAAGGTCTTATGTTTTCTATCACTGGTCTGTTGGAGCTGTCACTTTGCTTTCTGCGGGCCCGCCTTTCCGTAGCGACTTGTGTCAGGTTCTCCTCTCCTGACTTGGTGTTTTGTTAGGGTTCCTCTCCATTCGAAACGTATGGCTGGCAGGCCCTCCCAGGATTCTGCGTTGATGTCCCCAGCGTTCATGTCGCGTCTTACTACATCGCGGTACCGCAGCTGTGGCCGCCCGGCAGGTCTCCCTCCAGCTGTCAGCTCTCCCTACAAGAGGTTTTTGGGGGATGCGGCCGTCTGGCATGCGATGGACGTGGCCCAACCAACAGATTCTACGCTGTCTGAGCAGTGTGAACATGTTGGCAAACCTGCTCGAAACAGGACCTCAGTGTTGGGTACCTTATCTTGCCACGCTATTCACAGGATGCGTCGGATGCTTCTCATGTGAAAGGTGTTCAGACGCCTTTCTTGCCTGGCTACCATATAGCAGTATGCTGATAACGCAGGCGTTGTACACTTCCATCTTGATCTATCTATATATATATATATATTTGGATTGATGTGATTTTGTGATCCTAGGTTTCACTTTATTTACGATCGTCAGATAAACTGATTAATTTCTAAATTTTGGATTTAAATATAGTTTCTTATATTTTTATTATTTGGAAAAATTTTCGTCGGAACGCCACTCATACGTACGCAGACATATATACACACACGTTCACGCATTGCAGTTCACACAAATTCTTAGAGTGAAACACACCTATTCTATAGTTAATAGTCTCTCCCACCTATAATAAGTAACAGTAGTAAGAGTAACGAGTCAGTCAGTCAGTCGGTAAGTCAGTCGATGTCGGACGACCGTTAGTCGGATACTAAAGTATCAGCGACCACAACTAGATTTCTCTGCGTCATTACCTATTATATCAAGTTCCTAACGTTTTGTACGTCGAACCTAATTTAGCACCGACTTAGTACAAATACAAGCCCCCACTGTGAAATCACTCCACAACACAAACATAAACATATATGAACAGTGTGGAACTGGGCGTATATGCGCATCCATGTGTCGCTGCGTACATACATAGGCAATTGGTCGCTGTATTCAGTGTTCTGTTGTGTAGGGAACTTCTTTCGCAAGTCGCAAATTCAACGCACAGACATTTCGTCTATTTTGTTCGCGTAATAATGTTTTCTCTCACACACATATATATACACGTATGCACGCGCGTTCACGCATCTTCTATCCGTCTGTTTTTGTTTACTTTTAATCTTCAGATGGGGGTCTGTGTAAGTCTATGGTAGGTAAAATTGTTATTATTTTTAATTTTTTAATCTTGCATTATTATTTTGAAGCCGGTTATTTGCTTGTTTTTGGTGGTTGCACTTACGTAAATTGTCGAATCTGCAATTTATTATATTTATTAGTATTTACGCGTTGGCATTAATATTGCTGGGTGGGGAGGAGGAGTTGAATGATGCGGTAATGGTAATGGTGGACTAATGCGTCAGTGGTAATTGAGATTGTAGTAATGGTGGTGGAATGGTAAAAAATGCGTATATATATATATAGAGAGAGAGAGAGAGATCCACATTTTACATATATATATATATATATATATATATATATATATATATAAATATAAATCACGGTAGCCTGACGATTGCATATAGCATGAAACAGACTGTCGCCTCTAAGTGTTGACTTCTATGTTCACTTTTATATTTACACACGCACTATCTCTGATATTGAGCACTTTATTCGATAAATATAGCACACCTTAAGACTATATTTATTCATATATATATATATATATATATATGCACATTTTTACACACACATATATAATATATATATATATATATGTGCACATTTTACACACACATATAATATATATATATTTATATACATACACATTTTGCACACACACACACACATATATATATATATATATATATATAGAGAGAGAGAGAGAGAGAAAGTTGCAAATTAAAAAAATAATAATGTTTTATTTTGTGAAAGTATTAATTTATTTATATATATATTTGATATTTTCAGATTGCCCTCTATCTTTCATCAGATAAATAACTGTTTGTTACAAAATAAATTAAAATTTAATATATTTGTAACAAACAGTTATTTCTGATGAAAGATAGAGGGCAATCTGAAATATCAAATATATATATAAATAAATTAATACTTTCACAAAATAAAACATTATCATTTTTTTAATTTGCAACTTTTTCTATATATACCTTCTCATTATGCTATATATATATATATATATATATATATATATATATATAAACAGTAGCATTTTACATCATTTATTACAGTTGTATAGCAAAAGAGCCTTGAAAATGGTTAACAATTTGGCCGAAGTCGCTTTGAACCCACACATATTTGAACAATGTTTACATTAATGATTTTATATTAGCTTTCTTCGTTTTACTGTTGAATTGTCTAGATTTAACAGTAAGTTCAATTCTCATCTGTGGAACTCTGCTCCACTTTCTTGCTTCCCAGCTAGCTAGAATTTTAAAAAATCTAAATGCAACGTTAATCCTCATCTTCTGTCTTCATAAAAAAATGTTCTTTTATTGTCCTTTCCAATCTCTAAAGTGTTCTCATTCTCTTTCACCCTCAATAAACCTCTTGCATCCCCGTGGCTTTATCGCCTTACTTTGGGTTAATAAAAATGTGGGAATGACTCAGTGATCCGTGTTCATAGCCCGACGGAACACTAACTGTTCATTATCCTTTCAGCATGGAAATAAAACCCAAGGCAACAATCTAAAAAAAGGTTTTTTCTCAGTCATCAGTTAAATAAAATATTAGAGATAGAAATAAATCATCAACGGAAAAGAAATTATTAATAATTGGCTGATAAAGCAAGATAACGCCTCCAAACTTCGGAAAGGTTTTTATTCCACAAATGAAACGACACCTAGTCGCCGTCACTGGCAGCCATCTTGTTTCTAAGCATAAACCGGTGTGGTTTACACGAAACAACACAAACATTTTTTTTTTCAACAAGTATATATAATTTTCGCCCTTATCTACTATCTATCGATCCATGGGCGTAAAGCGGCATATCTTTTCATCTTGACAAGGAGCTTTCTCGGCACATATATATTTATAGGAATTGATGATATCTTGTGATCCAGATAATATCTTCTTGTTTGATAGCTATTGCGAATGCAAATATTTGTACGATATAACATGAACTTTTCTATACATATAAACAGTAGATATGAAAAGATTATGTCTATTACATATGCCTATAAAAGTCAATTTACACATACACGCCATCACGACCAACGCTGGCATTATTCAGAAAGTCTTCACGTTTGGTCATTTGCTCAGATATTGTCAAGTATAAGATGTTCATGATATATATATATATATATATATATATATATATATATATATATATATATATTACGAAATTGACAAAGTCCGACAATTTATTTATTAAAGACATTTTTTATGTTTAACGTTCTTTTTATAGATACAAGTATTTAAGTAAATGCTCTGTTTATAATAAACAGTATTAAATAACATTTACTGGTCTGAATGTCTGAGAAATTTTCATAGAAAATATTCGTCCTTTGACAGGATATTTACTATGAAATTAACAAATAAATAAGCAAATAAACGACTTCCGGTAAAATAACCGCCAAAACAGACTACCCACAATGCACCACTGACCCGTATATATAAATATCCGACAAAAATAACAGCACTCATGGCCTGACGGTTGCATCTAGCATGAAACAGACTGTCGCCTCTTCTATGTTCACTTTTACATATATATATATATATATATATATATATATATATAGAGAGAGAGAGAGAGAGAGAGAGAGAGAGGGTATGGTGGAATAATAGATAGCGGCTCAGACTCAGGAATCGGAGAGCTGATTTTGAATTCCGGTTGGATCCATGACATACATTTACGTGCTAATACCCTTGGGAAAGGTCTGAATCCTCTTCTTCTCCCGCCAGCTATGGGTAAACAGCAGGATAGACTGGATGGCATATTGTCTAGAAGAAACACAACACTAAATTCTAAATCTGTTGGGTGTCTTTTGGGGACCTTGTGGTTCGTGGTCCACCAGGTCTCTGTATTCAGCCCTTCAGAAAGTGTGGTTGGTTCTGTACAAAGCCTTCACCACTATAATCAAATCATTTATTCAGGTGTCTGTCGGTTCCTGACTGTTTTTTACCCTCAAATGTCAGAAAAACTAATAGAGTATATATATATATATATATATATATATATATATATATATATATAAGTAAAAGTTTGTCACTTAGCTGATTGATGTTAACTTCAGCATCCTGACTCCAGAGTTTCTTAGGCGGACTTGTTCGTCTACTCTGCAGGTAGTATCTGATATATATATATATATATATATATATATATATATATATATATATATATATATATACAGGGTATATCAAAAATATTTATACAATCTTTGGAGACAGGTTCCCCTACACTAAAAGGACAAAAGACCATATGAACATATGTTCGCAAATCCGTAGTTTTTTTGTGTTTTTTTTTGTCAGCTATTTAATTTAAAGAAAATTAACTATGGTGGCATATAGCCTAGTTTATATCTGAGGAACCCGCCTCAAAATTTTCGTAAATGTAATTTTCATACACCCTATATATATATATATATATATATATATATATATATATATATATATATTCTTGTAAAAAAATGATACCAGAAAAAGTTGTTGCTTTCTAATTCTAATTTTCTTTTCTAATTAAGAGCTGAACAAAGTCCAAAAAAACAGGAAAATTTCTTTAGAAACAAAGAATTAAGTACTGAACTAGCTAATCCTATATGACAGTGACGGCTGATCAACCTAATCACAGATTAAGAAAAGGGTTGAGTCAACAGGAATTTAGTTCTACAGAAGAATGCTGAGAATACCGTGGACGGAACATGTGAGGAACAAGGACATTTTAAGCAAAATGGAGAATAAGGGCTAATACTTACAATCAGGAAGAGAATGTTGAAATTACTTGCACAAGCTTGTGTAATAAAATGACTGAACAAGGTTTGGCAGGGATGGTGAAAAGGCAAATCTTATTGAGAGCTAAAAATGATAGGAAGTTGTGGAGGAACATGATCTCCCAATTCCTGAAGGAACTCGCCACGTAGAAGACGAAGAAGATTTAAGTTCACCTAGAATTTGTCGTCCTCAGTAGTTAGAGGATACAGAGCTTAAAATGAAAATGTTTTTAGACTCATAAATGATTTCATATATAATTTCATATAAACTTTGCTGAATTCACATAATTAAAAAGCCAGTAATTAGTAATATTGATAAAGATAGACACATTCCTCCCTTGTCTTTTGAACAAGAATAAAGTTTTATCCCTTGTTTCCTGCTTAGGATTGCTTTTCCGGTTCCTTTTAAAGACTTCTCGTTCTTTCACTGCCATCAACCCCTTGCGTCTTAGTGACATTAGTGTTTTAATTGTGGCGATGTGGTTGTTGTAGTGTCTTCCCTCTAATGGATCTATTATAGACTCTTCCACTTACTATAAAGTAGTAGAAAAAGTAATCCTCAGAGGAAACAGTTATAGACTGAACGCTGGTCAACCGAGACACACTTGTGTTGTATTTACTGTTCAATACACTATTTATTTACAACCTCTTGTTTTGTTATTTCTGAACCAATTACTTGTTCACAACAGTGATCAAAATAAATAATGCTGCCTGCCAACTCAGTAATATCTGTAGTTGAAAAGAAATTTATCGCAACTTAATATAAAATTTGGCGCAACTACTTCTAAAGCAGTAAGAGATTTAATCAACATCAAACAAAATAACTTAAAACGAGAAACGGGAATTTAAAAATCATTTTCAAACTGTGTCTGATGAAATACAGAGTTGAAACATCTAGGCAATCAAATATAAAATTGTAAGAACATAAGTGAATCGTTTACAAGCAATATGATTTTTTCATCTTGACAGGTCTGCCCATAATTTCAGATTGCACGTGTGATTAATATAGTGATTTATTGAAGGTGAAAATATATCGAAAGTGCACTAGTATCGGAATTTACGAAAAATAAATTTACTTCCAAAATTTGAAAACATTTATTTTCTTCACATAATAATTATTAACACAATATGGTATAATTAGGTACCTCCACGAGATCGCTAAAAATGAGCATAGCATGATGAAAAAGACGCCAAATTTGACGCCAACAAAACTTTATCGTCTAAATGTTTATGTCATTATTAAGAGGAAAGATCAAAGTATTTTTGTGGTATTTTTTTACATTTTTTAATCATGTTCTAAAAAGAAGTAAAATTTTTTAAAAATAATTAAAAAAAAATAAACTTTGGTCTTTCCTCTTAATAATAACATAAGCATTTAGACGATAAAATTTTGTTGGCGTCTTTTTCATCAAGCTATACTCTTTTTTTAGCGATTTCGTGGGGGTACCTAGGTATAATTAAAAACAATAAGAACACACACACACACACATATATATATATATATATATATATATGCGTGTGTGTGTGTGTGTTGAGGGGCAGTGTGTAAAATAACGATGACTCACCAGGTGCCGTACTAACTTGGGCCCGTAGACGCGTAATGATATCGCTATCCAAGAGGGTATATATAATACGCCACATATATCTTCAAAAATGCTTTCTTCATTTTTATAACTTCATTTTAAACTTTAAAAATTAGGCTTAAAAAAAGGAGTAGTAATTTATTAGTCGTCGAAAGAGTTTTGTTTTTATTATTATTCACACTATATCTTTCATTTATATTATTATTTTTTTAAATTAAAAATTGTACTATTAAATAATTAGATAATTTTAATGCAGTTTTTATGTTACGATTCGGAGCATATCTTGTAGAATTTGGTAATAGCTTGAGAAAAAAATTAATTCAAAAATATATATCAGATGATGCGTTTCTCTTAGCAGAACAAGAAATAAGCAGACTCCGAAATTACAGATTGAATCAATGGACAGGCAAGAATATTCGGATCTTCCAAAGATTACACAAAAAAAATTGTGCTTTGCGAAGTTTTGCAGAATATATGTTTGAGTGTAAAGATGTAACATTTATGAGGACAATATACGGATATCTTAAGAGTCCATAAATTTTACACTGATCAATTATTGACGTTAAGAAAGAACTATTTTAAATTACAAAATTGTACTTCGATTAAACGAAAATTACATTCCTTCAATTTTGACAGTATGGACACACTAGTATATATATATATATATATATATATATATATATATATATATATATATATAAATCGATGAAAAAATAATACAATCGAATAAAGGGGGAATGAAATAGGTGTTAAAATTAAATGGTGATCGTCTCTATATCTTCAACGCTTCGATGTAAACTTCAAACGGTGTTTGTTGCTTTTCCCTCCAACCACGCCTCACATCTTTTACAGACTGATTTCATTAGTGAAGCCGATATTAATCAGAAGTTCTTTCTCAAAATGAAATATGTTACTCAAAATTTTTCTCTAATGGCGTACAGAAACACACACACACAATATGCACGCATGCAGAAAGGAGGGCTGAAAAGTTTTAGCATTGGCACATTTCCCAAAATTTGACCAAACGTAAGATACTTTACTCGAAGGACTTTTTTTGATGCTACAATAATTCTTCTCTCTCACTCACTCATTTACGCATGCGTGTGTTTAATGAAGGAAATGTATGACAAGACGAAAAACTGTATAGCGATGCGTATTGTCCCGAAAAGCAACTTAAAACAAACACGTCATCACATATTCATTTGTCTACATCTAATATATAGTTAGCAGTTAATTCGAAGTGAATGTGTAAGTTAATTCGCAAAATATACTCCGTTCCTCTTCACCGCCTGAAGATTGTGCTCAATCCATGAAACTTGCATTTGCAGGAAATTTTACGAATTATACGTGATAAAAATGTATTACATATATATGAATGTGTCTTTAAATGAATATATGGTCTCCTAAATTTGTATACCATATTCCGAAAATGTTTGTTTTTTTAAGAGCCTTACTTTCACATATGCTTTCTGGGCGTTCGTCCTGATAACTCCCGGCCAAGTTTGTCAATAATGTGTCAGTCTGTAAGTAATAATCTCTTTCCTGAAATACAAACAAATTAATTGAAATCTAATGGCTCTAACCATCATACTTATCCAAAGTCAATATCCGTAAGTAATTGTCTTTACCATCACGTCTCATGTGACATTCTTTACGACGGTTGTCATTGGCGTCTTATGAAATTACGCTTTAATGAATTTATGCATGTAATGTCCACGACATCTCCGCCGACCTCATGAATTATTGAATTAATGCTAATATTCACAACTTATTAACTAGGACCGCAACTATCCTTATCTCAAATATTATTAAATTATAACGAATATATATATATATATATATATATATATATGTGTGTGTGTGTGTGTGTGTGTATTACATTGTTCGGACTATTGTTCTCATCTTTGTTATCGTATTCACGACGTTTCGGCCGTTGTATGATCCGGCCTTCTCCCGGTTATATACGTTGGAATTCGGAACCGTGCTCTTTATTTCGTCCTCCGGGGTAGATTGTTCTAATTCCACATGTAAAGCCTTTTTTTTTTCTTTTTTTTTTTTAATATCTCAGATTCAGTTATCTCCCCTTTAGTATCTCAACTCTCAAAGTTTGTTTACTTCTGCTGTGACCAGTTATTGAACTTACAACTCTTTGGGTCAAGTTACTGGATTACTTTAAACAACTCTTTTATCCACTGGTCCTTGGTGTATGAATTTTTGTGACTTATAAACCTATTGACACATTAGTTTTTTTTACCCGAACTCATATTACAATGTGTTGTTATTATGTTTTTTCTCTAGCACTCTGTATTACTGGATTTCATATTGTATCCATTTTTATGCTTGGCCGATGTAGATTTTTGTAGCCTAGCATGTGCGTAGATTCCTTTAGTTTTCATATCTTCCTGTTATATATATATATATATATATATATATATATACCCTTGTGCAAATTAATTGAAACAACCGGTTTAGTTTCTTTTCTTTCAGTATATGGTCAGTATGGTGAAAGAAAATTAATAACACCCTGTCACTGGAGTGACAGGGCGTAATCGATTTCTATTTTATTTTTCTCAGATTAGTTAATTTGCAGTCGTGTGCAGTAATATGAATCTATTTTCGAGGTGTATGATGAAATTTGTTTGGCCTTGAAAAATAGTGCGTCATTCGTGATTACATCAGATTTTCGTCACGCTCAGGCACTATTGTCTCGATTGTCGATTACTTGTCCTACGGTCATTGTCTGCGATGGACGTTACCGCAAGGAAGCTCACGAAAACTGTAACGCCGCACGAACACACCAGCAAGCCTTACCATTGGGCAAATCAAAATACTATAGACTGGGGCCGGAATTTCTCCTGATTTAAATTCAATCAAGAATTTGTGCTCAATCTGCAAGGAAGGGCTTCGTGGAATGGACTCTCAGTTGACCTTGATATTCCTTTTGCGAAGCCAAGCCATGATGATGATGATATACAAACAAAAAAGTTCCCGGGCTAAAGTACTTCGTAAAACCTTATCGACCTTCAGAATGTAGTTTGAAATTACTTCTTGTTCGGATCGAGAACTTTTTTAACAAATTCCCTCGTATCCGGATGTGGCTTTGTTTAATTACTGAATAGTTTCTATGTTGAGTTACTTAGGACAAAATTTTGTGGCTAATTTAATGAATGTTTTGTTAAATACTAATTAATGATTCAGTTCAACCCCAACCGCGGTCGAAAAAGTAAAAAAAAGAGACATGTCGCCATGAAGTATTTTTACATTATCTGGGAAATCATTTCCGCTGTAGCGTGTTCTAGTCTCACTAACTCGATGAAGCTAGCCTCACCCATTTTATATATATATATATATATATATATATACATATAAAGTTGATATCGGAAGTAATTCTATGTTTCTCCAAATGCGACGTTTTTATTTGTTCCATGCATTTAAATGTGTGTCTAGTTGGTCTTGTTGACAAATTTTAATCTTTAGCGACTTGTATGAATCCTTCAGTTTCTGATTTTATGGCTGACCTGGTGTATTAGTCTTGTCAACACCAATGTCTTGTTTTCGTCAGTCATTTAAGGGTTTTTCTTTCGATTCGCTCTCGGGTTAGTTAGGCTTCTATTTATTAGTTTTTGTTTGATGTTCTTGCCCTCTACGTACGATATTCCACCCTCGTTTATTTGTGTTTGTATTTGTAGATCTTGTTTGAATTTTTCGCCTTCTTTAATAACTGAATGTAGCTTTTTGTCGGATCCATGCTGAAAAAAATAAAACTTTATCTTTTCATCATTGGTTAATTCAAGACATCTTTCACGACTCATAGTTGCAGTCTTGTATGAGGTTTCTGTTTTGATCCAATCTTTACTATCGTTTTGCTTTAGCAGTTACCTTCGATCGCTGCTTTGAAATGTCGCCTGTTATACACGGTAATTGTCAGCTATGTACAACCGCTTTCACAAATCAGTTGTAAAAAAAATGACTTTGAGGGGATGAAGCCTGTAGGGCTTAGCAAGGATCATCCTTCTTCGAAACTTGTAGATTGACGCTACACAATCACGAAGCACTGTACCAAATAACATGAACAACACCACTTAAAGTCAAAATACATCTTTAACGATAAAAGGGATACGAAATGAGAAAATAATACACAATCAAATCGAATTACAGCCAGATTCGTTACGTTCAAACACGCTTAGGACAGGTATGAATCCACTTCTTATCCTCACAGTTATGGGTTAAATAGTAGGACTTTGCTATTAGGTTGGTGCAAAAATAATGTCGGTTTTTGACGTTGAAAAATACGTCAAAAACCGACATTATTTTTACACCAGCCTAATATCTCCAAAACGTTCTTACAATCCAAAAGTATGTTTCGACTTTAAATACTTTAAAAAAAAAAAGGTTGATAAGCTGTAAAGAATAAATCAAATCAAAAGTTCTTAAGTTCAAATATTTTACGATACGATTGGGGATATTTCACATGTATTTTACAGTCGTAGAACTCACAAGGAGCTTCTTCAGTCATTATTGTCTTGGGTATGACGATAAACTACATCTGACAGCAAGGCCCCTGATCGGGATATTGGTGGTTTTGAGGAGCGTTGAACCACCTTTGAATTGATGTTGTTCCCAGATTCATCCTGACCCGCGGTAGTAGTACCAGCTCGGGTCCCATCATTGGGCAAATAGCGAACCCCAAACCAAAAACAAAACAGTGAAAGTATAGAATTACATTTTTTATAGTAAAATGACCAACAATACGCGTATAAAAATAAATTCCCGCGACTTCACTCAGATCCGTTTAAAATGCTAAAAAAAAAAAACACTTAAAAAATTTCTCATGATATTTAGCCATATAATATCCTTTAATTCTTTAAATCAAACACTATTCCTGAACAATCAAAGCTGTGAGACTCACCTTCGCAAGGACATTTCCAACTAGCGTCCAGTTGGCTGACAGAAATAAACAGGGTTGTAAGTCAATATATGTCTCTCTGTTGAATAAAGTTACAGGGTGGATATTGTGCTGGATATTTCTTGAGCACAATATCCACACTGGAATCATCAGCCAATCAGAACCTACAGAATAAACTTGCCTGGGTAACAGAGTGGAATCTCCCAGGTTGTTATATAAGCCACCTACCAACTTTCCCAGCAGCCCGACTCAACTTCAGTTGCAGTCGAGTACTGTCTTGTGCTATTATCAAACTCTACAATTCTAAACGTAACTACAACATAAAATACACATATCACCGCCTCTAGTAATTATGTCCACAAAAACATGCCTATGCACAAAAGCTGAGTAATATCTACCAAGTATTCAGTTGTGAAAGCAGAATAACATATCATATGTTTATTATTTCTAACCTCCCAAAAAGACATTAAATGACCCATAAGGAGTCGATATGCCATTAAACAAATCAATCAATACTTAGTCATTAACTTCAAAATTATAATTCATCGTAAAATTCAAATAAGAAAAGGCTGAAATGTTCACAGGCATTACTAAACACCTTTTATAGTGATTTTTTTTTCTTTATTCATATAACATGCCTATAGTGACGGAAACTGTATTTATAATAACAGCTATATGATTTAAAACAGCTGCAGTCGTCAGGCAAGTCATATTGTGATAGATGCTAAACATTCTATCTGTTGATGCAGAAAGAGGAATAGTTGTCGTCGTTCTGGGAGTAACTCTCTGAAAGAGGCAGAGATTTGTAAAAGCCGATAAGCTTAATGGCGTCAGCAAATGAAATCTCGTGCAACAAATAACTTTGAGGTTGATATTGCAAATCACTTACCGAATTAAACTCACAGAAGATGTGACGTCGCTTGTCAATCGATAATGAACAACAAGAGAAATAACAGAATAATTAAAATAATAGCGAAGAAGAAGAAGAAAATCTCATGATAAATAACATAAACGATGAGACGGCAAGTCATATAAAAGAATACCGCAAGCAGATTGTGAGTAGGATTGGGTAGGAACGGTGGTTTACTGGGAATTGTGCAAATATCTTGCGTTCGTCGACTCTGGCTTCATAAATGTTATTAGCTCAAGCCAGAAGCTGTTATCGAAAGCAAAATGAACGCAGCACCGAAACATTGATATCAGTGGTGACCATTCCATTCAGACCAAACGATGTGTAATGTTTAGCAAGCTTGTCTCACTAGAAGAATTACGACTGATTAGTAAGTTCGATCCTCACTGGGTTCCTCATACTTTCTGGATTGTGCTATATCGAAGCTACGCTTTGAAAATCACCATTCAAATCAAACTGAATGTGATAGTTGCAGAAGACTGCTGCTTGGTGTTTGTTGTATTGCCAGCAGTTTAAGGGATTAATGCGAACGGAAATTAAAAATAGGAAGTAATCCCAGGAACTCGCTTGAAATGATATATATATATATATAATATAATATAATATAATATATATATATAATATAATATATATATAATATAATATATATATATAATATAATATAATATAATATATATATAATATAATATATATATATAATATAATATAATATATATATAATATAATATAATATAATATATATATAATATATATATAATATAATATATATAATATAATATATATATAATATATATATAATATAATATATATATAATATAATGTAATATATATATATAAATATATATAATATATATATATATATATATATAATATATATATATATATATATATATATATAATATATATATAATATATATATATATATATATAATATATATATAATATATATATATATATATATATATATATATAAAGAGAAACTGAAGAATGATTACGACAGGTCTACTCTCATCCTTTGTTGGAAATCTAAAGAGTGTTGATCTCTCTAAAATGCATATCTACCTTTGCCCGGGGTTCTCTCTATCTCTCTCTCCATTATATATATATATATATATATATATATATATATATATATATATATATATATATATATATAATGTGGTGTTTCTTGAGCACGATAGTCTAACCCTCTCCAGGGTTATTTTGAATTTAGAGTTCCCTTCTCCTAGACCGTTTACTACCCAAGGTTATAGAATCTAGTTTGGTTGTGGAAAAGAGGATTCATACCTGTAATGCAATGGATCCGACTAGAATTCGATCTCGGATCTCGGAATCCACAATCCGATTCGCCATCCATAACTCAACCCTATATTACTTCAAATGGTGTTGTTTTAGACGCTCTGTTTATTTTAAATAGTATTTATTTTGACAACCGGCCTGCGTACACAAGACAACTTAAAGCAAATGTACCACTCTCAGCAGGATTCATACATTCGTCCCCTTTTGCTGGAATAACCATAACTTTTGTATTACCTTCTCAAATTACACCAAAATCTCAGACATTACAATTAATATCGTATCTATTGTCTGTGAAAATAATAGAGTATAAAACAACTTTGATAAAAACTTATACATACTTTTCTGACGAAAACAATGCCGTTCTGAACATTTTGGCCTCAACTTATATATATATATATATATATATATATATATATATATAGATAGATAGATTGTTCAATAATTACAGAAATGTCACACTTATTATCCGAAAGTTGCACGTTGGATCAGTTATTTTAATTTCGATTGTTCAACTTATAATTACATGAATCATTCATACAAAAAACAAATAAAGAGGTTAATGATTTAAATGGCCTCTTATTACCGAGAAGTAAAAAACAAGAACAAATCTATTTCCATACCTGAGGATGTCTGTAGGAACAGACGAAAGCTTGTAAAAACTAAAAAAGACCTTATGAAACTGAAATTTATAAACAGGGATCATATCATTCATATACAGGTTCGGAGTTAGTGAACTTATTCAAATTGTTTGCGAAGATGTATTCTCGCCATTTAAATCATTAACCTCTATATTTGTTTTTTGTATGAATGATTCATACAATATATATATATATATATATAATTATTATTAGTAATTATATATATATATATATATATATATATATATATATATATATATAATTATTATTATTATTTCAAGATCATTTTTAAACTTATTCAAGATGAACTTCGCCCTTTCTAACCTCTAACTTTCTGTCCTGGAGTAAAAAGTTGCCTCACACGTCTCCCGTACTATTTCATTTTCGACTTTTTTTCACTGCTCTTTGAACTGTCATAGCGGAATTTTCTCTTTCACGCACTGAACGTCATTTGACTTGAGTTGGATCTTTTCTAATTGATCTGTATAACTTTAACTTGAAAGGATGGTCCCTCTCCCTGTTGTGACTTCCTGATTTCATTTTCCACTCTACTGTTTCATCTTTTTTAAACTTATTCACTGCCTTCTTGATACTTCTTGAATGAATTTTGAAGATGGAAACCAGAATATAAATGTTGGTCCTATTGCTTAAGATATAAATGATCTTTTTCCTATCATCATTGCTCAGTTCGAAAAAACGGTGGGTCTGACACAAAACGATTTTAACCTGTTCTCTTTCTAGTTTAATAACTCAAGAGGATTTTCAGTGATTCTTACGGCATATGATGTCAAACTCACTCACTTTAGTATTTCTTTAGATATTAAACATTTTGTAGGATGGAGAGTTATGATATTGGTGAAAAAAGCCCGACTCTACACACTCCGGGTTATAATCGTTAAAGATACAGGCATACATGATTCCCGCCCCGTTTTTTGTCCATCATCATCATATTTTATAGCATGTATGTAGTAATACTAGATGGAGTTAAAGTCTCATCATATTACATTTTTAATATATGGTCTGCTGCCCCCGCTATCCATCTCGAAGTTCTCAAATCCAAAGAAAGATATGCAATGTGATCGATCCTGATTTGGAGTCTCGAATCCAGTCATTTTCTAACCGACGTAATGTGAATTCCCTATGTCTTTTCTATAAATATTTTCATGACATCTGCTCTGACGAGCTATTTTCACTGGTGTCCGGACTGCATGAATATAAGCATGCTACTAGGTTGGTCACTCGGTTACACCCTTTTACTATCGAAACAGTTAAATTTAACCACCTCTTTTACTCCAACAGTTTTCTTGTTTCCCAGTGAACTATAATCTTCAAAAATTTTAATGTAATGTCAATCGACATCTTCTGTTGCCTTCATCCCCTTTCTTCTTTTTATCCTCCTACCTTCTTCATTTTATTTCTCCTCACCCACCCTATACCCCGTTTTTTTCCCCTTAATTCCCCTTAATGACACTCTTCTCTGTACCCACCTCGCGTTGTAGTGGCACTCCTGCCTTGCCTGGGGTGAAATGCTTAAAAAGAAAAAAAGAAAAAAAATTCTATGCTAACAGTTTCTTTTCTCGCACTTCTCGCCTGTGGAACACACTTCCGGTCTCTTGTTTTCGAGTCGGCTTTGATCTTCAACAATTTAAATAAAATGTTAATCGTTTTCTTCATTCTTAACTCCTGTTTTTTAATTGTTCTCCCCCATTAATTTTTTTTTTTTAATTTTCTAACACTCAATAATCATAGCTTCATAGTGGCTTTATTACCTTACTTGGGGTGAAATGATTAAAACCAAATATTAATATTCCGGATTCTCTTCAGAACCAAAGATTTAGGACCATCTTCCTCACCTGCTACCATCTCTCAAAAATAGGTGTGAAGCTTATGAGGTTGGGGGACGCAGGTATACTTTTCTCAGAGAAGTGCGCTTAAATGTTTAGCAGCCCTCAAAATTTGCAACATGTTTGTTTGTTTTACGGTTTATCAACCTCTCGTGGGTCATTTAAAGCCGATGAATCGTTCTTGTGTCTCCATGTCACCTAGCCGACTGCTTTATTTTTCCAGTGATGGATGTTGAATCCACTGATGATTGCCCTTCACTTCGCTGTCGGTCAAAGGTAATTTTCCCCGAATTGAAAGGTCTTAGGAAGAGAGTAGCTTTCCATCATTGCCACTGTTGAGTCTTTTATAATATACCTTATAAAATGCATTAAACTATCTGTCAATGTAGCGAACTCAAGTCGGTAGAGACAGAAAAAAAGACCCCGTGTCGCGTGCGGACATGACCTTCAACACGTTACATCAGGGTTTTCCACGTTAGCAGCCGGACAGTTGGGCCTATATAGATGCTGGACCCTCTGTAACTGGTCAAGATCCGAGTCTTTGTGACATGCCTCATGCCAATAAAAGCAATGGGAAAACAATCAGCCATGATTTGTGAATACACGGTGTCTTGTGAATCGGTTCCGTGGGCATGTTGTTCCTACATTTGCTGTGATTTCCGAGGTATTGTTATTTTTGTCCCTTTCCCTTCTCTCTGATATCCCCACCACACACCGCGTCGTAGTTGCTGTGAAAGCAGTGGCTTAGGTGTTTCTTCCAACCTCAACCCACCATGTCAATTCTTTCAGTGTCAACAATGAAATAAAGTTTATTGCTTTTTCAGAATCGAAAACACTTAAACAGGCACACTCACAGAAATGGTGTAAACTTGTCGGTCTTTTAAGCAGGAGCAGAGGTTGTTTCCTGTTTACAATTGGATTCTTGGTTTCTTCTAAAATTTACCTCAAATCTGTACTTGTAAAACTTGTCGTCATTTCCTACGCTAAATAACCCTACACAGTAATTCTCTATTTTGAGTGGCACTTAGGCCTTGTGTGAATATTTGTATAAAAAATGAATGCTCCATTGCTCTAATGGCTTCTCGTTGTTTAGTGGTAAAACAAGCCTGGCTTGGTGTTGATGTTTCAAGCTAAAAAGGATACGGATTGGTTTCCTCTTGAGATGTATATTTTTTTTAATAAGACTTTCATTCTCTAAGCTAACGATATGAATTTCATTGTTTAAACCAAGTAGCATATCTATTGAAACACGTCTACCCACTAAGTATATCATTTATATCTAAATATACTGGGCTGTTCCGTCTTTTCCGTCCTATGAAGATAAAGCAACTTGCTACTGACACAAATGATTTGATTATAGTGGTGAAATCGTGGACACAACCAACATTTTTGGAAAAGCCGTACAAAGAACCGATGAGGACAGTGCCCAACAAAGTCCCCAAAAGACCTCCCTCCAGTTGTTAATTCGGAGTTGCTCCTCTTTTAGACCGATTGCCAAACAAGGATGTCGCGCCTAATCTGCCGTGCTATTTACACATAGCTAGGTGCTGCCAAAAGATACATTCATAACTTATTCATATGTGTACGTAAGCGAATGTAACGAACAGGATTGAAATATATATATATATATATATATATATATATATATATATATATGTGTGTGTGTGTGTGTGTGTTTTTGTACAGTTTTATTAAATTCAGCTGTCTAGGCCTGATTGCTTTAATGTTTTATTGTAATTCTAAGATTTAAATACAATCAGTAAAAAATTAAATTGAAAGACTTCGCCAATTGAATTTAACTAAAAGTATTTAAAGGAAATTTTGCTGATAAGTATACATCATATAAAGATAATGTCGATTTATTCGTCCAACTAGTCTATATCTACGAACTGTCTATATTATCTGTAAGACACATGCGGGCGCACGCACTCATTCTCTCACTCTATCACACACAAATACACACACACACATACATATATATATATATATATATATATATATATATATATATATATATATGTATATATATCCACTTGTAATAACTGAATGAAAAGTCAAGATCGATAAAAATTCCAGACAATCAAATTTATTGCTGAAACTTCGGAATATTATTAAAAAATCATAAAGTCGCCATTTTCCTAATGAAACGTTGTTGAACAAAATTTTATTTGGAAAAGTGTGGGAAGTGGTGGTTATTTGTCAATTTTTACTGCCTAAATGGGCGTGTTGATAAGGTGAAAGTGCTCGCGCAGCATTCGCAACTTCAAGTCAAAACTGGGTCACGTGTAATAACAGAACCGGCCGTTATCTCCTTGCCAGCCTTGTCCAAAACAACACCATCAGGTCGTAATCAGATCAAACCTGCCTCCTCTTTCATTCATCACTTTCCCCACCTTCACCCACATTTTTCTACTTTCACTTTCTTTTTCTACTTTCACTTTCTTTTTCTACTTTCACTTTTAAACTTTGTCATTTCTTTCTCTTTAATACCATTACATTTATCACGTCTTCCCGTTGATTTCGTTTTCTTTTCTGCTTGAGATCTCTTGTTTTATTGGGGTGAGAATAAAATTATTATCAATATCTGACTTCTCGAATTCGTCTTTTATTAATTCTAGTAATGTTATTGCTGTTCACACTTTGAATATTCATAACAATCGCATCGGGCGGCTAAAATCGAAGATCAAGTGACAACAATTTTTATCAATACTCAGCTTTCTTTAGCTGCTTTCATTTAATCTATAGTCTGGATGGTTCTGACTCTACCTCTGATTTCCAATACCTCGAGTTTATTTTTCCGCTCTTCAAAAAAGTTCCTAGTGCTCTACTAATGACTGATATGACTGTCATCTTCATTTTTACAACTTCCTTAGTAGAGTTATACGGGCGAAATTTTCGGCTATATTTTCACATTTATTCTATCGCCTGCCAACCCAGCAAATTCTCTACCTGGCAGTTGTATTTTACGTTTTTGTTTGTTTAAATATTCATTTAATTTTATAGATATTTCGTTAATTCTGTTTATTTTCTGGTGTTTACTTTTTAATTCCACGTTCTACGTATGCTGTTTTCTCTGTGTGTGCGTCTTATCTGTTTTGGCGTTTGTATGGTTATTGTTGGTGGTAAGTAGCGTGGTTGGTTGGGTTTTACGGCATATCAACCATTGTAGTTCATTTAATGTCAAATTTATATATATATATATATATATATATATATATATAGTACTAGTAAATGTATAGCTGGCATCATTATATTTTCCAAAAAGGTATAGTTGGCGTTTCAAAAACGTATAGGTGGCAACATTATTTTTTCAAAAACGTATAGCTGGCATCATTGTTTTCTTGCTTTTTTTTTTTCAAAAACGTATAGCTGGTGACATTTTTTTCCAAAAACGTATAGCTGGCAACATTGTTTTTTTTTTCAAAAACGTATA
>OZ010595.1:67262537-67277537 GCA_963932145.1 Acanthosepion lycidas
ATAGATTCATACCTCTCTATAGGAGTTTTTGCGCCTATAACGAACCCGACTGAAATCGAAAGTCGGCACTACGATTTTTAACTTGGGGCTGTTATCCTTTGCATCACCCGCACATCCAAGCTTACAGCCTCTGGTATTCCGAAGTAGTCACCCATTTAGGTACTGACCAGGCTCTACGTTGCTTAACTTCAACGTAATAGGGATGCAAGCCATCTCTATCTATAAAAGGCAGGATATGTGTGCGTGTAACGAATGCAGGGCCGCAATTTTCGACGGATTTACACCAAAATTTACATGCACATGCCCCAAGTTAGTGGGAAGACCAAGACCGAATTTGCATTTCCCAACTCCCATCGATAGTGGAAATAATAGATTTTGTCATGCTTCTACGGCAGTTTTCATGTAGTTTGCGGCCATTTTGTACTGGCCAGAGTGACAGCCAATAGCTTGCTACCACGAATTGGCAGGAAGATTCTATTGGCCAGCGTGCAAGCCAACAGCTGACTGACATGAATGTTAACTAGCATGCTAACATGCAAAAAATATCGATAGCTGGATTCGTCACAAGTGGGAAAAATTTAAATCTGCATGGCACTTTACTCCAATTGGCTCATTCGCTTGCTTAAACTCAACGTTGATTCTGATTCCGCAGAACTGGGTTGAGTGTAAAAAAGTATTTGTTGTTAACATTCTTTTTTTCATTCGGTTTTTCCAGTTACGAGTCCTTTTTTAAAGCTGATCGTTTTGTGTTCATTTTGTTTAGTTCTTTTTTCATTTAATGTTTAGTATAGAGCTTAGAAAAAATTCGCATGCAAGAAGTAAGGCATGTAGCAGCATTAGCACGGAAAAGGGCACTCTTTTAAAGGCAAGGAAGGGCAAAAATATTTTAAGTGATAGCGATTGCTGTTTGAGTCGTACGATTTTTGAATCAAGCACGGGCAACGCCAGGCCATGCTGCTAGTAATGAATAAGAGAAAAGCTTCTTAAAAGTATTGCAGGCTAAAACTTTATGGAGACAAAGAATGAAACCGTTTCTAAAATACTGACCCACACTCCCCAAAATACTGCCCCCAACAAAAATGTTTGAATATGAAATGGGAAACTGCTAAAATTTATATCTACATAAAGGATGCAAAGCCTCCCTAAAAATGTAAGATCCCATAAAAATATTGAATCCCCTAAAACTCTGGATATAAAGAAAGGAGGAAATGTTTTTCAGAATCTTTTCTCTTGATAGTAACCAGGACCAAAATCCCCCCTTTTACTGGCCGATCGTCGTATTCTGCATCGTTAGAACGTGCAATTAGACTGAAACTTCAATTTGATTTGAATCAAACGAGAAATGCCTTACAGGCAAAGTAACATCAGTATGGACTTGAGAAATACATACATAAAAATAAATGCTTTGCCATGCCAACGAGTTTGAAAATCACGATTCTTTGAAAAGATTTCACTTGTCTAGACTCGAAATATAGGAGACAAGCCCTTGAGCGAATATCAATAGAATAGAAAAGTTTCTATAAACTTTTGCCCAAGCCGTAAACATTTTAAATATAATAGGAAGCGAGGAAGAAAAAATATATGAAAAAAAGAAACCGCTACGTAGACATTTTGCTGAGTCACTTGATTCTAATTTTTAGATTCTTATATATATTTTTTAAAACTTAAATTGGTTCAGACAAGTACCTGCATTGAAAAGCTTAATTGATGATTTCCTTCAGAGATAATTATACAGCAACCCCGCCCGACATTATTTGTTCTACCACACCCCACTCCATCATAAACAATGTCATAAGTACCCTGAGTATAATGAGATCGCAGGGATTCCATCATTAGCAGTCTTGCCGTCATAAGAATAATGGAGGCCCACCATTAAATATTTTTTCACTCCCTTGCACTGTAAATCTTTGAAAGAGAGAGGTTAGAAGATAAACAAAGGGCGAGAAAATGACAGAAAGAAAGAAGACAGATACTGAAGTGATTAAAATAGAACAAAACAGAATGTAATGAGAAAGAGAGAAAAAAAAAAGTGGATTCTGAAGGGAGAGACGAAATAGCAAAAACGAACACTAGAATTGCATGTAAGTCCCAGTCTTTTAATATTAAATTAATCAAATAAAACCGTCAGTTCTACTTCAATAGTATCTTTTCTCGCAATTCCCTCCTGTGGAACTCCTTTCCGTTTCCTTGCTTCCCTGATAACTACAGTCTTCAGAAATTTAAATGCAACGTCAATCACCATCTGCTGTCTTTTTGATTCCCGTTCAGCTTTTATCATTTTCTCAACTCTCCGCCCCCCATACCAGTTTTTTTTTTCTCTCAACTTCCCTCTCTATAATCCCCTGCGTACCAGTGGCATTCCCGCCTTGTTTGGAGTGAACTGATCAAAAAATGTCTAGAAAATAAGAGAAACATATAATAAGAAAAAAAGACACTAAAATGATAAAAAAAGGAACAAAAAATATAGCGGAGAAAGAAAAGGAATAAATTGATAACATAATAAGGAGAGGGTTTAAGGCTAGATTTGAAAAAGATAGAGAAGAAACATGATAAATGGATTCTGCTAAATAGAAGGATAACAGTGAGAAATTAGAGGGTAAATTCTGGTAGAAAAATGAATAATTATAGAAGTAACGGATGAAGAAAATATTGGGAAAAATAAAAGACAGACGAAGAAATAACTTATTTCTTCGTCTGTATGTATGAAAATATATCTTCTCTAGTTCTGGGTTAAATAGTAAATCTTGTTATCGCTAAAGCATTGTCAATGAATAATTTATTCTTCCAATCCTAAATATGTTTCGGCTTAATGTATCCACAAAAGCTAGATAAAAAAAAACAAAATCAATTTCCTCATCGAATTCGTTTTTCATTTAAGTTTTTAATTCTTATTATATTCTTTTTCTATCTTTTCCTTCGTGTTTTATGTTGACATTCCTACTATTTTGTATCTGTCTGTATTTCTGAGATGAGGTATTATGTACACTATCTACATTATTCGGCCTATTGCCTTCATTTTTATCGGCATGTTTATATCAAAGTTTCGGCCGTTGTACGCACCGGTCTCCTTCTTCAGGTGGTTGGAATGTCGAACTGAACCCTTTATTTCCCTCACTGGGGTAGACCGTTCTAGTTCCACCTAGTTATAACTGACATCCACGAGACATGGCACGTGGAAATAGCACAGTCTACCCCAGTGAGCGAAATAAAGGGTTCAGTTCGATATTCCAATCATCTGAAGAAGGCCAGAGCGTACAACGGCCGAAACGTTGTGATAAACATGGCGACAAAAATGAGGACAATAGTCTGAATAATGTAAATAGTCCTACTATTTTCTTCTTCCTCCGGCATTTTTTATATTTTCGTCTTACTTTTTTTTTTTTTTCATATTTCTCTTCGAACATTTCTCTCTTTGATACATTTATCTCTTAATCTCTTTCACTTAGAATTTCTCAAGATTTCCTCCCTTTTCTTTTTCTTCCAATCTTCTTTCTCGACTTAGAGCCATATCGGGTTGAAACACCGGTTCTCGTTCCGATCACCGAAGTTAAGCATCGGCGAGCCTGGTCAGTACATAGATAGGTGACCGTTTGGGAATATCAAATGCTGTAAGATTGGATGTCCGTGTGGTGTAGTGAATAACGTCTCGGTATTGAAAATCAGAGAGCCGAGTTCCAATTTCAGTCGGATTCGTTATACTGACATACACGCAAATAGCGTTGGGAATGGTATGAATCCTCTTCTTCTTCATCTACCTAGGAGTTAATTAGTATGACTTGTATCCGTAAATCATTATCACCACCAAAGAATTCTTAAAATAAAAAAAATATTCCTGGCTTTAAATAACCTGATACAAGCTGATAAGCCGTAAAAAGAACAAATCGATATTCACTTCTTCTATGCCTTTTTATGAGGCTCATTCTTCTTTTTTAAAGCATTTCACCCCAAGCAAGGCAAGAGTGCCGCTATCACGAAAGGGGTTACAGAGTGCAAGAGTAAAGAGGGGTGTTTGAGGAAAGGATATAGAGAAGGACAGGGATCAGGATCATGATCAAGGCATCTGAAAATGTCGATTGACATTACGTTTCAATATTTGAAGATTATAGCTATCAGGGAAGCAAGCAAGAGGTAGTTGCACAGTCGGGAAGTGCGAGGGATGGAGCTGTTGGAATAGAAGAGACGGTTACATTTAGCTGTTGCCACAGTTTAAGGGTGGGACCGTGATGCTAACCTAGTAGCACGTTTAAATTCATGCAGTTGGGGTTACCAGTGAAAACAGCCCGTCAGAGCAATTGCCATGAAAATATTTGTAGAAAAAACAGAGGGAAGCTATATCACGTCTGTCACTGGAGTCAAGATTCCAGGTCAGAACCTATCACATTGCATATTCATCTTAGGTATTTGCCGAGAATCTCGAATCTAAGTAAATTTCAGGAACTAAACTCGTCAGAGTGAGACTTTCATGTGGATATCATGCATGACATCAAAACCGTTCATAAATATCAGAACTGCCAGCAATATATAACCGCTTTCTAAGATCATTGGTTAAAAATAGCTGAAGACTGGGGTTCTTAGCAAAGGCCATCCTTATTTGAACATTGTAGACTGGTGCTACAGAATCACAAACAACTTTACCAAATAACATAAACCACATCACTTGAAAGACTACCGACAGCAGCAACAAGTGAAATGGATAGCACATGTAACTGGAAGAGAAAATGTTGACATGACATTCCACACTACTTGAAAAAAAAGGTTAGGAAGGAAACCCTCATCAGTACGGGAAAGACCGATAAATCTATTTACCTGATAACTGATAAACATTTTTACCTGAAAAATTGTTCTAAAAAATATCTATCTATCTATCTATCTATATATATATATATATATATATATATATATATATATATATATATATATATATATATATTGTAGACTCTGTTATCGAATCCCTCCTAGGTTTTAACCATATATATTCTGAAATTACATTAAACCAGGGTACTTGGATAAGTATATTTCATTTTGATCAAATTGGGGCCCCGGGGAGCGCAACCCCTCCACTGAAATTATTTTTCCCTTTTATTTAAATTAAATTTGAACAAGGAAATGAATCCTATCCAAAATATAGAAGGAGAAAGCCAGAAGATGGAGGTCACATCGGCAAGATCAAAATGAGACAATATGGACGTCAAGCTGAGCAAGAAATCAATCAGTGTGTAGTTCCTTACAATACCTATTTGTTGCAACAATTCAACTGTCATATCAATGTTGAAATCTGCTCATCAATTCATTCAATCAAGTATGGCAGTAAATACATATCAAAGGGGTCAGATCAGGCTGTTTTTGCACTAACTCTCCACAGAAAATTTTTCCTTTTCATTTAAATTAAATTTAAATTTGAATAAGGGAATGACTCCTATCCAAAATATAGGAGAAAGCCAGAAGATGGAGGTCACATCGGCAAGATCATTGAGTAATATTGAAATGTATCATTTTTCTCCATAAATTAAAACAATGATTTAAAATCAATCATCATTTTACATAAAAAATATGTGACACGGAGCAAGGCGCGGGTAATTCAGTTAGTATTTTATGAATTTTAACCGAAAACTAACTGCTTCTAAATGTTTCCTTATAAGGAAACTGGTAATATTACTATTATGTTTATCATAATCGCCATTTTCATTCCTTTTGACAAACCTCTCGATATTTGTCGTTGCCATCGAAAGCAATAATTCACCAACTTCTGCTCCATCTGACGTCACAATTTCCACGTGAGAAGATATTTCTGCGATTAGATAGCATTATCAAAATTGTCATCATTAACTGATCCATTAATGTCGATAGAATTATCACTATCATCATACTCGACACTACCAATGTTGTTCCTTCTCGGTATCCATACCAACTCTCTCAATAACTGTCAGAACGCCTGCCGTGTTCATCTCCTTCATTATTGCAAACGACTGCACCACAGACCCTCTTCCGTTTAACTTTTCCTCTCCAGCCTCACCACCATCATTGATATATATTATTATCAGCATCTCTTTATGATGCCATATGAAAATCTGTCTATATTATTTACTAATTGACTTGGAACTTTTTCTGTTAATTCACTTCAAAATATTAATTGACCCCAAAATAAAAAAAATAATTTATATTTAATAAAGTCCACGCCAAAATTCAGAAATGTCCTTTAAAATTTGTTTAGAAATTTATTCATTGTTTTTTTTTTTGTTTTTTGTTTTTTCTTTACGTCCCCAAAGCAACTCTGACAAATAAGAGTCTATCATACTGCGATGAGTCCCGAACATGGACTTATTCTTCATTTTGAAGTTTCGCTAGGTACTTTCGATTGTTTGCGTTTGAACTGATGTTTCTGGGTCAACGAAATTCATACTGTGATCTACAGTCAGATGAATATAATTGGGATCATCTTTCAAAGATTAATAATGATGTGTAACCTTTCCAACATTCCAACATAATCGTAGTATCAGGTAAATACAGCTCCGGATTATGTCCATTTATGTGGAGGTTGTTCTGTCTGACAATTCCATAGGAAGCTAAAGAAATTTTTATTTAAGATATATAATTACAAAAGAATTCCAGAAATTTAATAAAGGAACAAACTTTGATTGCAGATTTATAATTTATTGGGGAGAAGATATGGGAAAATTAACTATATTTATTTGAGTGTATTAACAGAAAAGATTCACTGACTTAAACGCTACTGCCGAAATTTGAATTTCCAGATGACGTATTTTGATTTTGATTTTATGAATGGTTTTATTTCATTTTATTTTTGTGGGAGTGGAGTTGGCTCGATTAAATATACTCCAGCCAATTCACTTGGTTATAAGACGTCTTAATAAACAACTTTGCATTCAAGAGAATGTCTACGTTCCATTGACAACGCGTTATCCAATTGGCCAATAACAATCTCATGCACAGACAGCTGAAATCTCGTTCTTCTGCTACCCACTTCTTCAAATATCTGTGCCGTATTTTCTGCAACTAGGGTCTAAAGTCGCCTGAATTTTTAAATGAAGTATTTTCTTCAACATTTTTAAATAGTTTTTTTTTTTCATCTCATTTTTCGCCTGCTTTGTCAATTCTCGAGGTCTTCGGTTAATTATTTCTTCCCTGTACGTTGTTGTAGGAAAAAAGAATTCTCTCTATTTACATTATTCGGACTATTGTCCTCATATTTGTCGCCATATTTATCACAACGTTTCGGACATGGTACGCTCCGGCCTTCTTCAGGAGGTTGGAATGTAGAACTGAAACTTTTATTTAGTTCGCTGGGGTAGACTGTTCTAGTTCCACGTGTCATATCTAATGGATGCCAGTTATCAGTTAATTCCCCTCTCCAAGTTCTCCACCGACTTAACCAGGTATTGAAGTGACATGGACCAGGGGCAGAACCCAAAGAGAGTGAGTTCAATACCTGGTTAAGAACAGTCTACCGCAGCGAATGAAATAAAGGGTTCAGTTCGACATTCCAATCACCTGAAGAAGGCCGGAGCGTACAACGGCCGAAACGTTGTGATAAATATGGCAACAAAGAAGACAATAGTCCGAATAATGTACATTACATCTCATCTCAGAAATATAGACAGATACTGAAAGAATTCTCTATTTTCCCATCGATTGTGCACCTAATAGCAACAAAAGGAAAGCAAAGTAGGAATTGACTATGCATTATAGAGAGGGCTCGCACGACAGAACCAAGCGCACATTTGTGGGTTTTTGAGCACCCTGAAGGGTTTACTCTTTCTTGCACTGTTTTATTGGGGGTTTAAGAGTTGTTTGTACTGAAGATTCGAACCTAACTTTCACATTTCTAATTAACACTTTCCCGCTAATTATTTAAAAAAAAAATTCATTTTCAGACATTTTAGTAACTAAGAAACTGAAGCGCCTTGAAGTCCTCGAGCGGTGGCTAACACCTCTACCAAATCTATGAGTTAGCAATTGGACTCGTTTCAAGCTTAGAAGGGCATAAACAGAATCAAGATCGATGTATAAACACATATGTGTGGCACCATTTAACGAGGCAGAAAGGGAAAAGAAAGAAAAGAAGAAAAGGAGAGGCTAAGAACCGAATCGTGAGTGATAAGCAAGAACACACACACAGCTAAGAGACAATGGATAAAAGGATATTTTGATAAGTAAAAAATGGCGAAAGAGTGTCATTACAATGACAGGGAAATTCTGAGTAAAAAGAAAGGGAAAGAAGGAAAGAATCAGATATGTTTTGGCATCGGCTGTGTTATCTAAGGATATGGAAACAAAATATTGGTACGGGAAGACATCTTATTATCAACTACAGACCGGCTGGCCAAAGAAAGAAAAAAAAAATTCAAATGAAAATGTTATTTGGTTAAGTGACGAAAAACAGACAACTAAAAGGACTTGGACAGATATGAAAAATTAAAAAACCACCCACGAGCGTCTCACGGAACCTTCTTGGCCTGCGATAATAAAATTTTGTTATCAGGAGTTTGTACCGAAGGAAATGAATGTTTTCTTTCTTTCTTCGAGGCGACAGACTGACTGGAACTTTGGAGATGTTTTTTTTTTTTTTTGAGACCGTGTCAAGAAGACCACACATTCTGATAATTAGCGATAAAATACCTGACGTAAACCACATGTAGAACAAGAGTTATGACCGCCATTGTCATATTGTCCCGTTCGCGGCTGGAGAAATGATAAACCATTAAGGGGAAGAAAAGGGAAAGGGAAGAGATCATTTTTTTTTAAGCAAGATATTTTTTTTCTTCCTGAAACAAAGCCGCAGATTCGTCCACGCCCGACTGAGACATCATTGGTCGAGTGGTGATCATGTGATGCACGAGGGAGGCTGTTGCCGCCCATCTGGAGGATGAGTAAGAGAGGTTGCCACGACGATGTGGGGAGGGCAGTTCACGCCCCTCTGAAGTATGATGAGAAGGTGGGAGTGAGGAAAGGTTCCCAAAAATGGAAAAAGGTGGAAATTCCTAACCAGAGAGGTGGATATGTATTTAGAATTATCGAGGAACCCCCCGGCGCCGACAGACTCACCCCGGTTTTGGTCGGCGCCCATATAAACGAAGCCACAACGAGCAGAAATGAGTCGAGACACAGCAGTTCCCAGAGTCAGTCTCCGGTTGAGGCAAGCCTCGCAGATAGCTGACCAGGATTCATGCACATTTTCCGGACCCACATCTTCAAACCAAGAACAATTATTTTGAAGAGCGATTTAGATCCAGATCACCGAAATAAGTTTTTCTTTTGACTTTCGTCGAAAGACCCACCGAAACACCAACTTCTTAGAGAGTAGACGACTTGAAGTGTTAAAACTTGCCTAGCGGAAAAACGACGTGTCACAATCCATAGAACGGGTCGGGAGATAGATGCAGTCCTATGTAACGAACAACTAAAAAGTTTGTTACCTTTTTCTTTGATACTTTGAACTTTTGAGTTTTCATTTTATTGCCTTTTATGCATATTTTTGTGGTATCACCCCCGTTGGACTCGGTTTGCAGTACGGTCCCGATGACTGATTGATTTCCTCTGCCTAGATCAATTCACAACGTGGGTAGGCATATTGGGAATCAAAGTAGGATGTCACAGTTGGTGCCGTGGTAGACTGGGATAGAACGACACGGTTGGCGCTACGACCAGGGGACGACGTCACATATGTTGCTGGGATTTTGAACATTATTTTTGAACGGTCTGAAGAAGACATTTTGAGTAAAGACGTATATAAATATCTACACCGGGAAAGCGGTTAAAAATTGGGGTTTAGGTCTGGCAGCCCTCGTTTGTACGGAAGACAGAATTCTCGAAAACAGCTTAAATTTTGCATTAAACCCATTTAGACCTTTTTTAATTTT
Source organism: Acanthosepion lycidas (assembly GCA_963932145.1). Classification (NCBI taxonomy): domain Eukaryota; kingdom Metazoa; phylum Mollusca; class Cephalopoda; order Sepiida; family Sepiidae; genus Acanthosepion; species Acanthosepion lycidas. Next base: position 67,272,416 of record OZ010595.1, read on the forward strand.
GGTTTTTCAGCGCAAAAAATATATTCACTCCTGAAAAAAAAAAGACATTAGAAGACAGTTCTAGATAATGATTTTCTGATAAATACAAGAAAATTTATATCGAAAACTGATATTTGAAGCTTGACGTAAGGGTAAGGATCAATTTAATGAACTGAATACGTTTTCAATATCCTTCAGAGAACATTTCTTTATAAGATTTATATAGATTTTCGATTTGGGAACTTAAACTGAAAACGAAAAAACTATTTTGTCTCGAGTAATATTTTTAGCATTATTTGAATTTTGAAAATATTTATATATGCCTACGTCCGTTTGTCACGCTTGACTGTATTCACAGGTGCTTATCTTTTCTACTGTGACTGCTGCTTCTGTTAAACCCTAGCTGTCGTGCCTCTTTCTTTAATTAACGGCTCCCATATTGTATTTATATATCTGTTAGACCTACCAAGGTCTAAAAGCTGCTCAAATTTATTTTATAGAACTCTATATGGTATTAAAGTTGTTTTTTTTTTACCTGAAAAGGGAACTTTAAACATAGTCTCAGTTATTACATTCATTTTTAACCAAGTTTCAATATAAATTGTCGTCCGATACATCATATTAGCCCGTTCAATCGAGAGTTCAGATTCTGAGTGTATTAGGCACGTGGATTAATAGATAGCAGCTCGGATTGAGGAATCGGAGAGCCGAGTTCGAATTGCAGTCGAATCCATTACATTTACTTACGTGCTAATAGCCTTCAACCTCATCTTCTTTACCCTCTCCCAGCTATGGGTAAATAGTAAGACAGACAGGGTTACATTAGATGGCAACTGGTCTACCGCAGAAAGAAATGACCAAATATCTGCCTCGTCAGTCATGTATCGAAAAATACATGATCGCCTAAGCGTGTATCACCCATGACACATAACTGAATGTATTTATTATGGAGTTCGTATCGTCGATCTTTACTATTGTGAACTGAGTTCGATTTTCATTTGTACGTGTTTTTTGGGGGGGTTTTTTTGTTAGACTTAGATGAGTAAATATGTACTATACATAATTATGTAATATTATGTACTATACATAATTATGTAATATTATGTACTATACATATTGCTTTCGCTGTTGCTCAGAAAACAGAATCAAAATTTTTTTTTTTTTAATGTTTTTTCGTCTTTAACTGTAGCAGCGTACGTATTTCGGCGTAATTCTCTTAACGATAGTCGAAACCGGATAGTCAGTTTAAAATTCAGTATGCTTTGATCTCATGCAGTCGACCTTCATTACAATCGAACGCGGTGGAATCAGAGGCACATCAAACATTCGCCGTTAATTCGATCCTGTGATCGATGCATTTGAATTACTGGAATGTTATTTTGGAGTGAGAAACACCTTTGTTGTTCTGCCAAAGCTAAACGCGGCGTCTGTTTGGAGATATTTTGAAGCAGGGTGCCGTGAAAGTGACAGTAGAATAGGCAAGTAAAGATGACAATGTGTAATCACAACGAACAAAGATCCCGCCACGTATCGCATTTCACCGTAAAACAGGTGAACAAGGTAGAAACTGCATTAATAAAACTGGAAATGGAAATTGATACTTTCTTAGTCACGTGTTGGTTGCTCCGAAGTGATTGGACGCTTTGCAAACAGGAAACAAAAGCATCTAAAAATGTCATGACTTCGCATATTAGTATTTTTCCCGTTGAATAGAAGTGAAGAAGAGATTTCAAATGACAGATATGTAAAAAAAAAAAAAATGGCTATAAAAAGCCCGCATTATTCTCAAATATATACGGTAAATGTTTAATTGATCAGAGGTGTTATACGAAACTATGAAATTTACCAAGAGATAAGTCCCATAAACACGCACAAGCACACACACACACACACATATATATATATATATATATATATATATATATATATAAGGTTGGTGCAAAAATAATGTCGTTTTCTCACATATGTTACTATGTGAGAAAACGACATTATTTTTTCACCAAACTAATATATATATCTAGTAACATACTTTCCTCTTCGCCATCGCGGCCAGCTGGCCCAATGGTATGATGTTTGTGTCGTATCCTAACGGTCCGGGTTCGATTATCAGAGTCGGTAGAGGATGCGCACTGCTGATGAGTGCCCAAAATAGAGTGAAACGGCTTTTCTGCGTGTTGAGGATGAATTACTATAAATATGTAACAGCAAAATTTTATTTTCATTTAATGTAAATTAAAGCAACCATATGAATTCTAGAACGGCTCATGATCAAGAGACATTCATTGTCTGTTATATCTAGCAATATGTGTTTAAATAAGGATCTGCTACCCTAATTCACTATATATATATATATATATATATATATATATATATATATAAATATATAAATATAAAAGACATTCTTATGTTTATATATTCTTTTTATAGTTACAAATATTTAAGTAAATTCTTTTTTTATAATAAACAGTATTAATAACATTTACCGGCCTGAATGTCCAAGAAATTTTCATAGGCAATATTCGTCATCCGAAAAGAATCGAACCTGTATCTTTTACGGAACGTTCATATAGCCTGACGTCTCTTAACCGATCGAGTACGAATGTTTTCTATGAAAATTTCTCGGACATTCAGGCCGGTAAATGTCATTAATACTGTTTATTTAAAAACAGAGCATTTACTTAAATACTTGTATCTATAAAATGAATGTATAAACACAAAAATGTCTTAAAATAATTGTCGGACTTTGTCCACTTCATATAATATATATATATATATATATATATATATATATATATATATATATATATATATATATATATATATATATATAGTCATCTACAGATAGGACTGTTTCGCTATCTCACAGCTCATCAGCGTAGCTAGACATCCGACTGCTTCCAGCCGGGATCGAAACCCAACCGATTTGTCATCAGTCAGAGATTCTACCCACAAGCTATCCCTTAGAGAATAAGGAATATATGTATATTGTGTGTGTGCGTGAAATATATAATGTAATATATTGAGAGGTTAATTTAGAAGTCACCCCATCTAATTAGTAAGTTTCATTAAAAACGACTGACAAATTACTGCGGTTAGTTTCCTTGTTGACTGTTGGGTCATGTAATTAAACAATTATGCAGTCAAATCGTAAAGTAACCGCAGTAACGTGTTTTTAATGAAACTTATATAAAAGAGGGATTGCTGCCTAAATGCCCAATTATACATCACATCTGTGTATGTGTGTGTGTGTGTGTGTGCATACTTTGCAAATATCTACATGAGAAAGCTCATGAGAAGGAGTCAAAACGTTGTCGACTTGCATGTCATTATCGGCCCATTCTGTCCGCACGCTACTGATCATGGACAAATATCCAGTTTCGCTTTATCCAACAAATAGTCAATGATATGTAAATTCACAAGGGGGCTTAAATATTGCGTAAATGTTTGTCAGCTGATATCACAGATCATTTTTCCCTTCCAGCATTACAACTAAAATTTGGATGTGCAATCTTTTGGTTGAAAATTTGAGCTCTCAAATATTAATGTCCTTCTCAGCATATTCACAGAATGTAAATATGCACACACGCAAACACAATATAAATACGGCCACAATAAAATCATTCCTATAACTCTAATTAGACACATAAAAAATGCATACATTCAGCTAAATGTAAAAATTAAATACTCCTTGATAATGGCTAAAAGAATGGCAGAAAGCTTGGAGAATTGCTATATGTTTTATGTCCAGAAAAGAAAAAACTACTATAGGAACAATTATAAGAAAAATTAAATAAAATATTGCATTAACTTGTCAGTCGTTTTTGTCGAAACTAGTATAAAAGTGGGATTGCTAACTAAATACACAATTATATAAAATTAAATACTTATCTTAGTCAACTCCGAGTTTCGTAATTTCTCACTTGTTAGGACTTCCGATAACAATGACTGTATCGAAATTTTTGATGAGTTTACTATTGAATTGTATTATTTTTTATCTAATAATTATTGCTCGATATAACGATACTGTTAGAAATTTAGTTTATCATAACATATGTTAAAATATATATATATATATATATATATATGTATATATATATATATATATATATATATATATATATATATATATATATATATAGTTTATTACTTCATGAAATTTATACACACACACACACACACACACACACATATATATATATATATATATATATATATATATATATATATATATATATATACACAAACACACACATTTCATTGAAAACGACAGACAAGGTGCTTTTACTTAGTTTTTTAGACAATTTCTCATGCAATATAATTTTTTGTTTTCGGATGATAAATTATATAAAAACTATCTGAATGTTCTTTTTATCCGAGCGCTTTCGGCTATACATTTAGTCATTTTGAAGGATTATATTTTAACTGTTAAAATAAGAAATATTTTGTGTATGTATGTTTTATAAAATGTTTTCATTTTTTCAAAAAACGGTCAAGATATTATGATAAATTATATAGATTATGTCAAGATAAAAAAATATTAGATCGCATGAGAAATTGCATAAAAAACTAAATAAAAGCACCTTGTCTGACGTTTTCAATGAAATGTGCATGTAAGAAGGATTGCTGCCTAAATACACACACACACACATGTGTGTATATATATATATATATATATATATATATATATATATATATATATATATATGTATATATGTGTGTGTGTGTGTGTGTGAATTAAGATCAAATATGGATTGGAATTCATCAGAATGAATTTTGTTTAACCAGTGAAAATCAAACACAACAAAAAAATACCCCCAAATTTTTTTTCGTATCTCATTCTCTGATGAAGCTTTAATAAAAGCGAAACATGTTAGATTTATAAACGTTTACTATTTGTTCCTTATTTTATCATATAAATAATAGCTGGCCACCCGTATTCGAGTCTATTAGGGTGGCTAGCCAATCCCTATTGCAGACGCTCGCTCAGGCACATTTGTGTTTGTTAAACACCCACAGAGCCCACCTGTGCTTGATACTGCAACTATGCTGAGCAGACCTTAGTTGCACTTTCTGAGAGATAGCATTTTATTTAGCGTGATCAACAATGTAAACCAGGCCAGTATACTCAAACCCTCGGTCACGA
>OZ010595.1:67282537-67292537 GCA_963932145.1 Acanthosepion lycidas
CCTTTCTTTTTTTTTATCTTCCTCTCTCTTTCTTTTCTTTCTCTTTTCTCTTACTCTCTCTCTCTCTCACTTTCATTCTCTAGCTCTCTCTCTCCCTCTTTCATTCTCTAGCTCTCTCTCTCTCCCTCTTTCATTGTCTAGCTCTCTCTTTCTCCCTCTTTCATTGTCTAGCTCTCTCTCTCTCCCTCTTTCATTATCTAGCTCTCTCTCCCTCTTTCATTCTCTAGCTCTCTCTCTCTTCCATTCCCTTGCTTTCTCTCTCTCTCTTCCATTCCCTTGCTTTCTCTCTCTCTTCCATTCTCTTGCTTTCTCTCTCTCTCTCTTCCATTCTCTTGCTTTCTCTCTCTCTCTTCCATTCTCTTGCTTTCTCTCTCTCTCTCTTCCATTCTCTTGCTTTCTCTCTCACTTCCATTCTCTTGCTTTCTCTCTCACTTCCATTCCCTTGCTTTCTCTCTTTTTTTTTATTCCCTTCCTTTCTCTCTTTTTTCATTCCCTTCCTTTCTCTCTTTTTTCATTCTCTTGCTTCCTCTCTCTTTTTCATTCTCTTGCTTCCTCTCTCTTTTTCATTCTCTTGCTTCCTCTCTCTTTTTCATTCTCTTGCTTCCTCTCTCTTTTTCATTCTCTTGCTTCCTCTCTTTTTCTTCATTCTCTTGCTTTCTCTCTCTTTTTTCCTTCTCTTGCTTTCTCTCTCTTTTTTTATTCCCTTGCTTTCTCTCTCTTTTTAATTCTCTTGCTTCCTCTCTCGTTTCTTCATTCTCTTGCTTCCTCTCTCGTTTCTTCATTCTCTTGCTTTCTCTCTCTTTTTTCATTCCCTTGCTTTCTCTCTCTTTTTCATTCTCTTGCTTCCTCTCTCTTTTTCATTCTCTTGTTTTTTTTTCTCTATCTCTCTCTCTCGTTCATTCACTTTCTCTCTCTCTTTCTTTCTCTCTCTCTTCCATTGTCCCTCTCTCTTGTTGCTTTCATTCACTTGTCCTTCCTCTTTCATTCTCTCCATCTCTCTCGCTCCTTCTCGTTCTGTTTATCTTTCTCTTGCGCTCTCTCTCTCTCTCTCTCTCTCTCTCTCTCTCTGCATTTATTCAGTAATCATGTATGAATACATTGACGGGAAGTAATTGTTATCAAGTTGATTTTGTACAAAACTCTAATGTGTCCTCTCCTAACTGGGTTTCCCGCATTTATAGCTTTATACAGCAGTAAAATGATTTAAGCAAATAATGAATTATTTTTGTTGTTTTATTTTCTTTCTTTCTGTCTTTTTTCTTTCTGTCTTTCTTCGCGTCTTTTTATTCACTTCTCTTTCCTTTCCTTTCTCTTCTCTTACGTTTCTCTCCTCTTTCCTTTCTCATCTCTTTCCTTTCATTCCATTTCCTTTTCTCTTCTCTTTCATTTCCTTTTCTCTTCTCTTTCATTTCCTTTTCTTTTCTCTTTCATTTCCTTTTTCTTCTCTTCTCTTTCATTTCCTTTTTCTTCTCTTCTCTTTCATTTCCTTTCCTCTTTCATTTCATTTCCTTTCCTTTCCTCTTTCATTTCATTTCCTTTCCTTTTCTCTTTCATTTCATTTCCTTTCTTCTTCTCTTTCATTTCCGTTCCTTTTCTCTTCTCTTTCATTTCCTTTCTCTTCTCTCTCCTTTTTCCTCTCTTTCCTTCCTTTCGAATGATTTTTATAACTCCAAAACTTTTTCTTTTTATCTCCATTTTGGTTTAGGATGCGTATTGTTATTTTGTTTTTACTTTCTTCTATAAACAAAAAATAATCCTTTTTATATCAATGTAGGACAATATTCGTCTCCTCCATTCAACTTTCTTCTTTTCTTTCTCCGAACCAATCTCGATTTTCGATTACTATATACAGGTGTCTCTTTTTATTCATATATTCATTATATATATATATATATATAATGTGTGTGTGTTATCTTCATTCAGTAATACACAAAATTTCAAATACTTTTAGATACGTAGATAATAATGTGTGCTTTTCTTTAATGAAACATGTATAAATGAAGAATTGTTGCCTATATATATATATATATATATATATATATATATATATATATATATATATTCAGTAAATTTTGAAAGCTTAGAATTTTACATACATACATATATATATATATATATATATATATATTGTTTAGCTTTTAAAACGTTCTGAACATGTATATATATATTTAAAAGTTACACGTATATTCTCCCACTTCATATATATATATATATATATAATATATATATAATCACATGTATGAATTGATGGCATGTGTTAATTCCTTCGCTCTCGCCTAAAATTTTTCTTCCCTTCATAATCTTTCTGCGACTTTCTTTTTCTTTTTATTTTATTTCCTTTTTTGTTATCCAAAGTACATCCAATCATTTTCTCTTCATCTCAGCCGCCATCTTTTCTATGTACATTCCAACGGAGATCTAATGACTGAATACTCTTGCGCAGAATTGCTATTGTACGGCATGTCCCTCGTTACCGGAAACGCTTATCTGTCTGGTGCTTGAGAGCTTATGGCTGGTCACTCAGCGCGGGTCGCAAAGTGTTCTCAAACGAGTTCAATTCCGAAATCCGAGAGCTGTTTAGTAGGTGGCGGGTACTATAGCGTTCAGGAAAAAATAACAGTAATGTTCATCTGAAGCTACTTATGTTCTCCAGGTAGTAAGAATATAAAGATAATCTTCTCACAGTGTAAAGGCGACCCAGTCAGTACGAAGAACCTGAGTCGACATAATTTCATAGAGGCAACTCTATTCATCTTGGAAAGAACCATTATCATTTCAAGAGTCTTTCCTACTGCAAAACCCATTCTTCTCGGGTTTTTTTCTATTATTTTTTCAGCGTTACAGCCGCTTCATTCTACAGCTTTCTGAAGGCATGTACTCTGTAAGAAAAGAAAATGGCCTCTCTTTGTTAGAAAATCTCGAAAACAGAAAATTTTACTGACAAATATACGAATATTTTTACTCATTATTTTCTTAAACTTAAACTTTATTACCGTATAGCATTGTCACACCATTAGAACCAAGAGCTTTTCAAATATCAAAGTTAAAATATTATGTATATATCACTTAATTCGTAAATGCCTTGTTACATATTGTGTTTTGCGATGTGCGAGTGATCTAATGTATAGTTGATCATAATGAAAAATAATAATAGTAAATTCGAATTAGTGGGGTACGGTGGAATAATGGATATCGGCTCGGATAGAGGAATCGGAGAACCGAGTTCGAATTCCAGTCGAATAAATTACATTCATATACGTGATAATACCCTTGAGAAAGGTACGAATCCTCTTCTTCTCCGCCCTCAGCTATGGGTAAATAGAGACTGGGTTCTACCGCAGAAAGAACCTACTGCGGGAAAAAAAATGAAGAAATTGGTTTGTTTTCGATTCGTTGCCAGAAAATACATCTCAGTTGCGTATCCCATCAAGATGTGTGTGAGCATGGCTCTCCCTTTTGTAGCTTTTAGCTACCTTTGTTAGTTTGTCAAGACTTCCACTCTCAATTCAACCATCAATTACAAAGAAAGTGCGGATAACGATGAGAAAGTCAAAACCGAAATTTCTGAGATATTGATACAAAACTTTCTGGGGATTTCTGCCATGATAAAAACATTCGGTTGCTCTGGTCTCGGTGCGAGCACCGATCCCTCTCTCTCTCTCTCTCGTGCAATGAGAGGACGCGGCCTCAGGCAGCTGTTCCCAGGGCTGGTCAAGCTCTCCGTATAATTTTCCTCAGTTGCGCAGTGAGAGATGATAAGTAGAGTGTTACATATCACTCGAGACAGGTGTACACACTGAAATTTACGCACTCGGTTGGATTACCATCAGTGTCTGAGTTGGGCACAAGGAAGAGCATCCAGCCTTGAAAAACTTTGCTCCAAATCAATATGACATCCGTTTTCGGGCAGGACCCACCTTACTTTATGCAAGATAAATCCCGCTCCTGCCTCAACAAAAAATAGTTATGTATGTATGTATTTATATGGGCACAGGTCCGAGTGGTTAAACGTTCACTTTCTAATCATAAGACCCGCGTTCGAATCTCACCATGGTCGATATGTCGGAAAGTGACTTCTTTATGTTGTCGGTCCGGGTGAAGTGATCCCAGCCTGCGGCACCTTTGGAAAGTGTCTGAAAGCTTTGCGAGTGAAATTGGGAGTCGTCTTTGTTCTAGCACGAAGTCATCGTGACCAAGGTTTTGAGCGAGCTTACCTTGTTCATGCTGTTTAATCACGCTAGATAGCACGCTTTCTGTAACTAAAAAACTGTAACTAAGATCCGCTCAGCATAGCAGCAATATAAGCCACAGGTTTGATCTGTAAACAAACACAAAATGTGCCTGAGCAGGCGTCTGCAAAAGGGATTGGCTAGCCTCCCTAGTAGACGGGCATCCTCGGATACGATATACGGATATGCATAAGGAATCTGTGAAACGGCATAACTTCATGTAAAAGACAGTTGTATCGTTTCCCATTGGCTTATCCACGATTTTGAATTTGATGGTACTGTTCTGTTTTCTTAGAATAGCTACCAGTCAGCGCTAGAAAGCCAGAGCTAACATGATACTTATCTCCGTACGGAAAAAGATAGGGATTCTTGAGTTTTCCAAGGGTATTTGTGCGAGAGTAAACGCAACGCTCTCCATCGGGTTTGAACTCGGCACTCTGATGCCACTTGCCGTGCAGATAACGACTATTGCCAAATATCGACGAAAAGAAGCGAAAGAAAGACGTAAAGGGTGAAGAACTAGATCAGTGCGCATCGGGTCACCTGCTCAAAGGCGCTTGAGAGACTCTGATAGAATTCTCGCTGCTTTTACAGCAGATGTTGCAAATCATGTCTCCAGTGACGTCACAAAGGAAATTCACTTGAAAAGGGGGACTGAGTGGGAACGAAACGTTCCCGTGTGATCAGTTCAATGAGCCAGCAGTTGTCTTTCTATTGTGTGTGCTCAGAGACACGCGAGGAGACCTTTTTTTTTTAATCTCATATTTTTAAAGAAGCGAGACTGCCAAATAATTTTCTGAAGAATTTCATATTCCTCCGACTTTCTTCCATTTTATCGTATTTTATTCATTTCTTTAGAATACTGCTAGACGCCTCGCGAAAAATGTATTTTCAATTTTATTAGAATGCGTTTGGAACACAGATATGGCAGATTTCTGCGAGAAGAGATCGATTTTTTTTTTTTTTTTTTTTTTTTTTTTCAAAAATGTCAATATCCTCATTAGACTGAAGTAATTGCACCAAGAATCTCAGAGCTTTCATTTCACGTCTTAAAATATTGGAAATTTCCAAGTAAACTTTTATAATTTTAGAATATTTTAAAAAAGAAATTGTCTTTTGGGTACGCTGAAGCTGTTCTGTGGTTACGCTTTGCAATAAGTAAGCATTACTTCACAACTTGTTCTGACCTTATGAAATCTTCTATATAACGTGTCCCTTCAGGACGTTAGAGATCATGACCCCCCCCCAATTTCCTGGCCTTTGTATCTCTTCATAAATTCTTTATTTTGTTAGCTCACATAAAACTATTAGGTTGGTGCAAAAATAATGACGTAATAATGTCGTTTTTTGACGTTAAAAATAGGTCAAAAAACGACATTATTACGTCATTATTTTTGCACCAACCTAATACTAGTTATCTATGTACTAGTAATCTATGAATGCCTGTTTCAGAACGTTCAGACATTTTCAGTTGAATTTAACAAAAATCTGACAGAAAAGATTTACACCTCTCCTTGTATCAGGTGTTAAAAACTTGTGCTTCCTTGAACCGGAACACTAGTAACATTTCCTTATAGTCCGCCTTGATGTCTTCACCTGCACAAGAGCTTTAAAATATGGTAAGAGATATTGTCATTACAGTAGTGAATTTCAAGTATGACAGCTGAAAAGTCGATTGTGATAGACTGTCGATAACATTATTTTTCAGTATGGTTGACTCTGTACAAGGTCCGCATGCCATTCAAGTTAGCCGGATACGAGGAGAAGATAATGATTAATAATGGTTAACCCTAGGAATGAACAGGTTACGATTACAGTGATCGGGGAAATATCCTCTTGGGTGTCGCTAAAAACAGGGCAGTGGTTAGCGGGAAGAAGCTGTTTGAGTGAAACTTATTTCTCCCCGGTGGAATATGGTGGGAATGTGGGTGTTTTGCTTCTATGTAAATGTCATAGTGTGTCCTTGCCTTGAGAGTTTGAACTGGTTGAACCAGGCAATGTATTTCGTCCGAGCACTTTCTGTGGGTGTAACGATAGAGTAGAGAGAGTCTTGTCTCATCCCACCCGTGAAATGTTGGAGGGTGGAGAATAATGCGTCATTCACAGGAGCTTGGGAACGCTTATGGACTCAGTCGAGGCTGGAGAGTGAGGTCTGGGCAGCTCCTACGTGGTTTTAAACCTGGAACCACAACAGAAGAAACTGTTAGCTGTGAGAATTTAATGAAATAGAATACTGTCTCAAAATAGACTAGGATATTATCAATTGGTAATATGAGAACAACAGTGAGTAAAGCATTATTAAATGCATTGTAGACTTTATCGTTTAATCTATGCTACATCATTCCAATATCAGTGCCCAGGAAGTCATTGACATTCATAAAGGAAAGGAATTAATGGAGAATCATGATCACGTATCTCCAAAAGGTGCATTTAAGAAAACTCATACTATATATTCTAATTAGATATTTATACAATGCGAAAAAAATCACTTTTCCTACACAGTCGTGTTACTTTTGTCAATAATAATAATAAATGGAGCCCAAGTCCTGAGGGATTTGTTTAATATATATATATATATATATATATATATAGAGAGAGAGAGAGAGAGAGAGGGAGGAGAAAGAGATAGGCTGAGGAAGCACGGTGAAGTAATGGAAGCGGCTTGGTTGAAGAATCGGATTCATCTTGGAAAGAACCATTATCATTTCAAGAGTCTTTCCTACTGCAAAACCCATTCTTCTCGGTTTTTTTTGTTATTATTTTTTTCAGCTTTACAGCCGCTTCATTCTACAACTTTCTGAAGGCATGTACTCTGTAAGAAAAGAAAACAGACCCTCTTTGTTAGAAAATCTCAAAAACAGAAAATTTTACTGACATATATACGAATTGTTTTACTCATTATTTTCTTAAACTTGCGTTATTACCGTATAGCATTGTCACACCATTAGAACCAAGAGCTTTTCAAATATCAAAGTTAAAATATTATGTATATATCACTTAATTCGTAAATGCCTTGTTACATATTGTCTTCAGTGTTTTGGGATGTGCGAGTGGTCTAATGTATAGCTGATCATAATGAGAAATAGAAATAGTAAATTCGAATTAGTGGGGGTACGGTGGAATAATGGATAGCGGCTCAGATAGAGGAATCGGAGAACCGAGTTCGAATTCCAGTCGAATCCATTACATTCACTTACGTACAACTACCCTTGGGAAGGTATGAGTCCTCTTATTTTCTTATGGATGGGTAAATAGCAGGCCAGACCAAGTTCTATAGCCTTAGATGATCTACCGCAGAAAGAAATAGCAGCCTACTGCAGGAAAAAATCTGCCTTGTCAGTCATGTATCGAAAGATACATGATCGCCTACGTGTGTATTACGCATGACACATAACCGACAAATAGTCGCCAACCTGGAGTGAGAAATGCGTTTCTCTCCTTGTCAGTTTTGACTCCGAGGAGTGAATGCCTGTGAGCAACGTTGTGTAGGCGTGAGAAAAACCGTAAGACAGAGTGATGTGTAAATAACCACCAGATAGTGGAAGGGGGCAGTCTCTCACACATCGCGGACAGAATGTATGGTCTACGTGTCGGACGAAGGCACAGGACAGCACACACGCATATTGCCCGAGAGTAACTGACGATGTCGGGTGCTGGATGAAAAGAAATGGTAAATATAAAAGAATTAAGTATCGTGTCCTCATTAACCGGCACACCCATGTCATTCGAAACGAGTATTTAGGAAAAAATCAACTTTCGTCCACAGATTTTGCACCTGTTTTGGCTTGGATTCATTGTCAAGAACGATGTGCTAGCAATCGGATAACCCTACGTTCGGATATCCGAAAATGAATAATCACCTAGTATCTTCCTCCCACGACAACTGAACTACAACTGCGCCACACCGCGTGCTATAAACCTTCACAGAGTCAGTAAAGTAGTGGGAACTAGCAAAAGAAACAAGTTGCTTACTAAGAATTATTCTTCTTTTATGTTTCATGTCCCTGCAGGATCATGGCTCTCCACTATCTTCTATCCCTTGTAGTTCTCAATAAGTTGTGTCTTTTTTGCTACTTCTCCCAGACCCTGTTCTGTCACACACTAAGAATGTCACGCGTTGCTTCCTCTTGCCCCTGTTACCCTCTATCCGCCCTGTGAGTATCAGATTTTTTAAGCTTTCCTTTGTCATTACGTGTCCCAGAAATTTCAGCTGCCTCTTCCTGATGTTAAGTATAAATTTCCTCTTTGCATCCTCTCCAAAACCTCATCGTTTCTCACATGTTCGGTCCATGGAATACTCAGCATCCTTCTTTAGAACGACACTTCCGTTGCCACGAGTCTCTTCTTCATCTTTGAGGAGTCGGTTCAACATTCTCTGCCGTAAAGGAGGACAGATATCACGTAGCAGTCCAGTACTCATTTCTTTGTTACCAACGAAATTTTCCTTTCTCGTAATACTCTGCCTAGCTTTTGAAATGCGTCTTTGGCCATCCTAATAGGTTTTTTTTATCTCAGCGTTGCACTAATACGAGTACATTAACAATTTGGGGTAGCAACACCACCACCGTGACTAACTGACGGTTAAATAGCTCTAAGATTCCAAATCGCACAACGGACATTTGATAGGTGTAATTAACGCGCGGTCACATTTGTGTTTGTGCCACAACCGCAGAGCCCACCTGGAGATTATACTGCGACTATGCTGAGCGGAACTTAGTTATAGTTTCTGGGAGAGCGCGCATTAATCATTGCGTAATCAACTGTATGAAAAAGGCCAGTACACTCACACCCTCGGTCACGATGACTTGGCACTTCATGCTAGCATAATCAACGACGGCTCCCCAAAAGTTACGTCTTCCGAATTTCAGTTACAAGGCTTGGGTCAACCCGTGGGTATAGTTTTCAAGCACTTTCCAATGGTGCCGCACGCTGAGATCGCCTTCCTAGGGTAGATAACAGCAAGAAGTCACCTACCATGTAGATATGCGAACTCGGAAAGCGGAAATCGAACGACTTAAACACTCGGCCACGCGCCCATGTTTCAGAACATAAAGTGTTTCTTTAACGACAATGTTGACCTGACGTGATTGGGTCGTGTTTCTGATTGAAAAATGAGGCTCTTGTCCAGCAAGAAACAAAATCGGGAATGTTTTCTTTCCCATTGATTCCCAATTAAAGCATGCCTGCCAATAATACCGAGACGGAAAAGAAAAACCAAACAAACAATATTTCGCAGACGTCTCTCGGCTCACATCAAGTCCTGAGAGAGTTCCATAAGGTGCACGCAATTGCGTTTGCTGTCCGATTTTGACAGTAAATAATGCACACATATCAAGAACTTGGCGGACAACCAAGTATACAACTGCACACAGGCAATTGCAACAGTTTCTCTGCAAATGGAGACACTGCAAACTCTCTTGCAACGCTGGACAGGCAGAGCATCCGACAGAAATTTACATAACAAGCTCCTCGGAACACTGCGCACACGCTGATGTTTATAAATCTATTTATGCTGATACGTGCCACGAATACGCACACGCGTGCACACACACGGAGATAGAATGAAACAAAATTCGTGGAATTTGAACGACGCTAAATTTTAATAGCAGACAAAAGAAGGAAGTTGAAACCAGGAAATATACGTGAAACGACAGTCCAGCACTATAGGGATAATTTATTAAAAGTATAATTAAACATGTAAATTTTATTTACTAGTTATTTAATTGTTATATATGCTGTTCAAAATGAGCTTCTCCTATTTCGAAACACAA
>OZ010595.1:67297537-67347537 GCA_963932145.1 Acanthosepion lycidas
TTTCTTTAAGCACATTGCTATTTTCTGGCGCCAATTGATCACTTCTGATAAAGGATTGTCTTGAAGAACGAACGGACTCGTTCGCTTGATGGCATTATTTTGTCATTTATCTGTGAAAAGTGTTGTAGTTAGATAATAGTTTAGACATTTCTGGATAAATCAGACGCCATAGGGGACATCTATATGAAAATCTCGATCTGACGAAGTCATTTCCGAACTTCATTCCTGTTCTCGGGACAATATTTTGGCATTTGTTGCAACCTATCCTGCGTTCAGTTGTTTAATTTTCTATACACAGATTATCAAAGCCTTAAATATCGACATTTTAAATGTATATATTTATATATACAAATATATTTTAACAAAGGGGAAGCGAAAAGGCATGAGACAAAAAATGCTTATTTAATGTAAAGTGGTGAATCGAAGGATATAACAAATAAAGGCTACCCGGTTATTGCTCCACGTGTTTCAGAGTAATCTCACTCTGGTTTATACTGCAGATTATCTGATTTTCTACTCGTTTTTATCGCACATATTTCTGCTTTGTTCTCGATTATGCACTGTAGTGCATGTAGCAGGAACCGCTTAGCCTTTTTTTTTTTTTTTTTTTTTAGCAATGTTGAATTAGCAGAGATGGATTGATTGATTTTGATTTTTACGGCTTATCAACCCTTTGTTGGTTATTGAAAGCTGAAAAGATTTTGGACTGTAAGAATATTTTTTTCTAAATGAATATTGCATTTACGTTTTTTTCTTTTAAAATAAGAAATGATTTTTTCATCTATAAAACCTATCTTTAATCTATAAGTGGGGGAGATGTTGGATTCATACCTTTTACAAGAATATCTGAATATAAGTGAATGCAACGAATTCGTCTCTCCCATTTCTCATTCCGAACTACTATCCATAACATCAATCGCGGAAAAGACATTGCTGTAATCAATCCGAAAAGAAATTGCTGTAACCAATCCGAAAAGACATTGTTGTAATCAACCCGAAAAGACATTGCTGTAATCAACCCGAAAAGACATTGCTATTACCAATCAGAAAAAATAAGTGATTTTCAAGAAGATAGTAGTGTAAAACGGTAGAGAATTAATTGAAAAAGCGTCCATGAATACACAATGAATCGACATTGTCGTGAGCAAAATACATAAAAGGTCCATCTGAGAATTAAGATGCAAATGTCAGCTGATTGCGTCTAGGTAAACTCCTACACTCGTTTGAAACAAGATGGCCAAGCAAAATATAGAAATGATCGTGTAGAAATAGATGTTCCCTCAATGAATTTCGAATGTTTCATTATGATGAATCACTTAATGCTTCCATTATGTATTACGATTACTATTTCCTTTGCTGAGCACTTCAAACATTACCCAAGATATAAAGGGTCCTCCATTTGATAGTATTTGAATAAACAAGCAACATCCTTATTCGGATAGCAAGTGTTATTTAATACATGTATTGGTAAAAAGATAGATTGCATGTGTTTATTTGCAGAACTATTTTTTCTCTAATGTACGAATGTCCTTTCGCAAATAAAGTTGTTGTGTGAGGATAAATTGGCCGACATGCATGCTGTGTTGTCCCAAGCTTTCACTTCACATGAGTATTTATCAGTGAGAAAGAAAATGAAATATTTAATCTACCCTCTCGCCAGTGACTCATACGGGTTGAAAGCATAGGTCAACACAAAGTGGATTTCAGCCAATTTATCCACGGTTATATAGGCGACACTGTAGTTTGAACACAGATCACCAGAAAGCAAACATATGCGATGCTATTTTGAATAAGTAGATCAAGGGATGGTAAAGGAAATGTATATATGGGAATTGGCGTGGCGTCTCATTGATCACTCTTTCTGCACTATCATCTATTACTATACAGATCACTATCCTCTATACTATTCACTATACTTATCAATATACGGATTACTATTCGGATCACTATTCGGTGGTTACTATTCGAGCAAGTATTCTCGAGCAAGTACTATTACTGCAAGTGTTATTCGAAAGGGTCTGACACCGGTATCGTTCAACGGCGTAGTTTTATCTGCGATTACAAAATCTCTACTACAACGAGCATTACGAACGTGACAACGAGTACTCTTTGACATTACAAAAGTGGAAACTTTTGTTCGTTGACATCACGAAATCCACACATGCAAAAAATGATATTAATCATAAATAAAAAAAAAATACATGGTGTATTGTTTTACGGTGCCGTTGATTGAATGGCGTTACAGTGTGGATTTGTGACCGACCAACCGGTTCTTGGTAACGTAACCAGGACAGATTTTAACAGAACACGATCTCTGTCTATATTTCTGTGCTGAAGTATTGTAACTATTTACACTATTTACACTGTTTAGACTGTTGTCCTCATCTTTATTGTCATATTCACAATATTTCAGCAGTTGTACTCTCCGGCCTTCAGGTGATATATGTTGGAATTTCGAACCGAATACTTTATTTCTTCCACTGGGTTAGATTGTTCTAGCGCCACGTGCCATACCTTTTCTGGATATCTTAGTATCAGTTATTTCCCTTTTAATAACTCAATTTCTGTTCAACTCTTTTTCTTCTTGAGAAACATGGCCCAGTGAATAAAAGCGTTAGTTGAAGTAATCCAGTGACTTGACCCGAAGTGTTGTGAGTTCAATAGAGGTGAACAAAAACTTTGAGTTGCTAAAAGGAAGATAACATATATTTAAATAGCCAGAAAAGGCATGGCTCGAGGAACTAGAACAATCTACCCCGGTGGAAAAAATAAAGAGTTCAGTTCGAAATTCCAAAGTATATCATCTGAAGAAGAGCTGAGTGCGCAAGCGCCGAAACATCGCGATGAGGACAAGAGTCCGAACAATGTAAATAGTGTAAATAGAACGCGATCTTTTCTTTCTTTTTACAAGTGTATTTATAATCAATGTGTAGCATTGTCGATCGTAGCATGGGTTCTAGTCTGGGGTTAATTCAATCTATCACTAGGGGAAATCTAATTCACACCAAAACTTAGCTGATATTCTTGCTTTTCATGAATTTTTAGTTGTCGATCATCGATTGTATTGTTTAGCTCAAAGACGAAATCGATCCTCATTGATGTATTTAAATAATCTCCATCAAAAGATAAGGAAGATACAGAGACAGACAAATAGATCGTTAGAATATGGTCATCCTATCTTAAGATAAAACAGAAAAAGACATACTGTGATTACCTTACAAATGAAGATTTTACAAGTACACAAATGTACTAAATGCCATGAGATAACGATATTTATTTTAATATATCAAGAACAATATTGCGGAAAATGTATGACAAACTGGAGAAAGTTTTCTTATGACGCGTTGCATCTGATAAAGTCTTAAAAGACCAAACGCGTCACAAGAAAACTTGGTCATATTAAATAATCTGCATTAAAATTCTATTGTGCAGATTTTCCAAGTGGAGAAGGTCTGTTTGCCTCTAAAATCAGCATTCAAAATCTTGAGTCTCTTTACCGAAATCTGGACATCGACCGAAGGGTCTGCTTTAGTGTGTAATGCGCGCCAGGAAGTGCGAAGGATCTGAATCAAATTAATATCTGTCAGGAGACTTTGCCGATCTGAGGCTCACCCTTAGAAATACAAAAGTAAGCTTTGTACTCGGTGTTACAACAGAACATCAAAAGCACTAAATTGGATGACCAATCAGTCTCTTAAGTCTGGTGCCTGAAAAATGTCCAAGTTTCTTATCCTGTAACTTTTACTCGGTGAGTTGTAATAAGAATACGAGTTTAAATTTTCCATACATAAAATTCTTGTTGATTGATTTCTCGAGTTTGAAAAATTAGTGTTGGCTGAGTTATATCGGGAACTAACTTTCGAAACTTCTTGTAAGAATCTGAGGGACTCTCCGTTCTTCTCCGTGGGCGCAGCGTTTATATAACTCCATGACATGTGTGTGTGTGGATATCCTAATCTCATCCCAAGGGGCACCTAATGCTTTTGAAAAAGTTTATTGTTGGATTGTTACGTTTCCTTTTTCATAATAAATATTGTTTAAAAACGCCCGATAATTATGCACCAACCAACTACCTCGCTATCGACGCTCCCATATTATCTGCTGGAATTCTGTTTCTCTGGGGTCATCCAAAAATCAAAAAAAAAAAAATAAATAAAAATAAAAAAAAATAACAGATTTATTATTCGAATAGAGGAATCGTATAATTGGTGCCGAGATGGTCTTGTAAATGTCTTGAAGTTCGAAAAACTGACGGAGGAGGCGTGAGACAAACGGAAATAACGTAAAGCAGGTTTCGGCTTAATAAGATTGCAAAGAACAGAAAACCATCACAATTAAGACGGAAACAAAAGAAGTACTCTTCCTCCTCATCACTTCTATGACGGATATGGTCCCTAGGGTCGAAACAAAACGAAAAGCTAGTCTTCGGTAGAATCTTCAACTTTGCAAGGTGCCAGAATGCATTATTTCTATTCTGGCACCTGGCAACAATAAACTTTTTTAAATGATTATTCCGGAGCGTATGATTATTTACACGCATTTTTATAATAACCTGAAAAATAAGAATAATATTTTTATTTAAAAAGTAAACAAAACAGCAATTTTTATTAACATATAACTCGCCTACAAAAACGCCTGATAATTATACACCACCGCAATATTTTTTTTTTGTAGAAGAAAGATAAAACGTGAAATGCTGAAAGAGTGGAAAAAACAAAAGAGAGAAAGAATAAAGAAAAGTGAAAATTGGCGAAAGAGAAAAGAAAGACAGAAAGAATAAAAAAAAAATAAAAGTTTGGCGTAAGAAAAAAGAAAACATTTGATCAAAAAGGAATTCTCGAATATTGAAAGAAAATACTCTCAAAATTAAAGATAATGATAAAAGATTGGCGAAAGAAACAAAGAAGAATGAAAAATATTTCAGGGCGTATGTGATCATGGCCCTCCACATTTTCTTTTACCTTGTATCTCTTAATAAGTTTTGTCTTTTTGTTATTTCTCCCAAACCCTGTTCTACAATCCATTTACTCAAGCTTATCAAATAAATTAAATGCTGCTTTCCTCTGTACCTCAGTCTGTTTCGTGGGTATCAAATTTTCCAAGTACTCCTTCCTCATTACGTATATTCCTCTGAAGTTTAAATATTCTTCATGATGTCAAGTATAAGTTTCATTTTGGCTTCCATTCTTTCCAAAACCCCATTGTTGCTAAAGCTAAAAAATAAGAATAATGAAATTATGGGAAAACAAAAGCCGGAAGAGGGTTCCACAAGCAAGAAGTGGGAGAAAAGAAACTGTTAACATAGAATTTACGGTTACAGTTATCTAATTTAAATGTAATTTGATGAGACGTTGTTCAACGGGGTTACTATAGTTTTATCTGCGATTACAAAGTCTCTACTACAACGAGCATTACAAAAGTGACAAGTATTCAGCGACATTACAAAAGAGAGAAAAGAACCCGTTTGCATATAATTTACGGCTGTATTGTAAATTGATGAGACCTTGTTGCTAATGTACTACTGCGCTTAAATTCATAAAGTCTAGGTACCATAGCGAAGAGTTCATCTGAAAAATTACCATGAAAATATTTATAGAAAAGACACAGAGAAGCTACATTACAGCGAAGAGAAAGTTACTGAAGCTTGATATCAAGAATGGCCTAAAGAAAGACCGAAATGGTTGAATAAAATAAAGACGAGAAAATCGAAAGAAGCTTTGATTTTAAAAAAAGTGATAGAATTATCCAAAAATAATGAAATTTTCAGATCATGGCAAAAATGAAAGAAAAGATTGTTGTTCACAAAATTATCTTGAAGCGCCAAAAACAAAACGGAATAAAAACGAATAATGCCAGAAAATTCACTAGCGAAATAATAACGAACATAGACGAACCGACTAAATCAGATTCTTAAAAGAAATATATAGGTGAATGGGTAAGAATTTTCAGTGTGCCCACGTCGCTACCGATTGTGACACAAGGCCAATACTTAAAGTGGTTTTAACAGCAATACTATGGAAAAATTGCTCAAGCCCTCTCGGCACTTTCCCTTTTGGGGATGCCTCAAGCGCCAAGTAATGATCGGAAAGAGAGATACTGCCTGAGGAGTCACCCCGGGGGCTCGAGCTGATATTAATTTCAAACTTAAGAGTCTGAGAAGAACTTGAAAGGAACTGTTGGAAAATGCGGTCCAGCCGTTTTGATAAGTGTCAGGTGCGAAAAATGATGAAAAGACGATCTGATGATGTTCAGACTAAACAAAAAAAGAATTCCCTTTTCTTTCTTGCCTTCCTAAGTTTAATCTATTCAGGAAACATTTCTTAGAATTAAGAACTAACCATTTCCTATGGATAGACGAAATTTTTTATTTTCAAGCTTATTACAAATCAATTTCATCCGACTTACGGTAATATGCTTTATGAATAGAAAAAGGTGGCCTTATAACGACAATCTAAAAAGATTGTCGTTATAAGGCCACCTTTTTTGTCGTGTTAACTTGATTTTTCGAATTTCTCGAAACTATTATTTTTCGTTATGTTTTACTTAAAGAGTCAACATCAGTTGTTCTCACCTAAACCTGTTCTGAAGCTTTTAAAATTCACTATTCGTCCGTTCATTGAATATTGTTATCGAATGACGTCTAGTGCTTCTATTATGCATGTTGAGATTCTGGGCAAAATCTAAAGAATCACCAATATTATCGATCCCAACCTGGCACCTCGGCTTCTAACCAGCGGAACGTGGCTACACTGTGCCTTTTCTACGAATACTTTCACGGCAATTGTTGTGATGTACTTTCGTGTTTGGTACCCCGACATCATAAATTGAAGAGTATTATGAGTTAGGTAGCTAGGTCTAATCATTTTACTGTGAAAATTGATGCATGTAACCGGAAGTTCTATTCTAAATTTTTCTTCGGCAGACTTTCTCGTCTGTAGGACACTGTACTTTTTATCGTCCTCTCTACTCAGCAACTTTTTCTCAGTTTCTTTGACTCAATTACCATTCATTCAGTATTCCCTTGCGTCTTCGTGGCTTTATCGCCTTGCTTGGAGTGAAATCATTAAAAGAATATATAGTTTTTCTTTATATCGACAATGATCTCTCTCTCACTCTCTCTCTCTCTCTCTCTCTCTCTCTCTCTATATATATATATATATATATATATATATATATATATATATATATATGTTGAACAATAAAAAATATTAAAAAATTAAAATCTTTAGACACACTGGGTTGTAGATTAATATTCTTTACTTTTTATTATTAATATTTCAGTTAGATTCCTCGACGAGATTCTGCCAAAATGGCCATCATCAGGAGAAGAAATATTTCTGCTTGCTGGTAGCAGTGAACTACAGAAACACACACACACACATATATATATATATATATATATATATATATATACACACAAAACGAATTTTATGAACTTTTAAATAGGGTAATCAACATCGAACATACAATCTTTTCTTGTTTCTCTTTTTTTTTTTGGAAAGGGAAACAATACGTTATCGTTTCTTGATATCATATATAAGGACGTGCTTATGAGTGCATGATTCAACCCAGAAAGCCTTCGATGAAAGGAATCTAATCCTTAGTTATTGGATCTATACTCATTAGCAACCCATCCTCAGCGCAGGTTTGTCAGTGAAACCGGTTATAGACAGGACATAAAAAGTTTGACCCACGACAAACTTGTTGATCCATTGATAAAAAAAATCTCGTTTTTGACGGATAGTATGCTAGTTGTTTTCTTTTGTCTGTAATCAAGAGTTGTCACCTTGTCTGAGTAGTCAACCATAAAATTAGCTGAAATTTGAACAACGTAAGTGCAAACTTCAATCAATTGACAATGTTGATAAAAATGTCGGACAAAATTATACCAGACATATGAATACATAATTTTTATTGCTTGAATATTTATTAGGCATGGCTCCGTCCCTCGCTAATCAAGATTTAGAATAGAAACTAGTGGAGTTGAACAATGACCCTGTTATGCCAAACATAACAGCAAGGAGATCCTAACAGCGTACCTAGAAAATCAGCATTTGAAATCATGTTGATTCCAATCAGAGCTCGAACTCAGAAATGGTTTTAACAAGACACGGAATATTTATTTTTTTTGTTTTAATCACTGCAAATGTCATATCAGACGACAAATGGAGCATTGCTGCAATCTTTAATCCAGATTTCAAAATCGCTTACCCCGCCTTCTAGGGGTTGATGTATTTTCCACCCTAGAAAACGTTTTACACAGTTCCAACGTCGAAATCCTTGTGCTATCATATCGCTGTCTCCAGTTCTGATATTTACATATATTACGTCCTTCCTATGTCCACGGGGTCAAATCATCCTTGTAGGAAGGAAGTTCTAATCAGATAGCTTCTACCCAAGAATTGCTACTTGCGGAAGTGACTCCCGCGAGGATGCTTCTCCGAACACTACATTCTTAACCTCTTCAAGTCTAGGATCGAGCATTATCTATCATCCATATCCTCATAAAGTTAATTTCCTACTTACTCACATGACGATAAACTACATCCACGTTCTGGGTAAGACGATAACCTACATCCAGCAGCAAGGCCTCCGATCAGGAGGTTTTGAGGAGCGTGGAACCACCTCTAAATTGCAGGTGTTCCCAGGTCCAACCTGACCCGGGGTGGTAGCACCTGTTAGGGTCCCAGCTATAGGCAAATAGTTAACACCCAGACTACATCCACGTCCTGGGTAAGACGATAAACTACATCCGCGTCCTGAATAAGACGATAAACTACGCCCAACAGCAAGACCTCTGATAATACGTTTTTGAAAAAATAATGTTGCCAGCTGTACGTTTTTGAAAAAGTAATATTAACAGCTATACGTTTTTGAAAAAAAAAATATTACCAGCTATACGTTTTTGAAAAAAATAATATTAACAGCTATATGTTCATGAAAAAATATTACCATTTATACGTTTTTGAAAAAATAATATTACCTGCTATACATTTTTGAGGAAAAAATATTAATAGAAATAGATTTTTGACAAAACAAAAATATTATCAGGGAAAACAAAACTGTTGTCGGCATTAAATGACCCATTGAGGTGTTGATATACCGTGAAACAAACCAAATCAAATCCTACTTACTAATATTTTCATTTCACACCTTTTTTTTATTAACAATATACCTTGAGGGGCTCTTGGGCCTTGTACTAAGTAAACATTAGTATAAAAAGGGATATTCAAGAATTCTTAAGTACATGTTCAGAAGAAAGATGAAATCTTATAATTGAATCAATTGCTAGGTCTGCTGCGAGAAAAATGTTTATTGTGTCGTGCTAGACCATTTTTTTCTTGTCAGAATCTATCTTAAATATTCATAAGTCTACTATTCGTACTTGCTTGTATATTGCGGTCATATCTGGTCTGAGGTTACTGCTATATATTTAGAAATTCTTGATAAAATTAAAGAATCTGCAATGTTATTAGTCTTTACCTGACATACTTTCCCAACACCTTAAGGTAGCTTCCCTGTGCCTTTTCTATAAATACTTTCATGGTAATTGTTCTGAAAAACCTTCCTCTATGGTGCCTAGACATTATGAATGACTAGATGTAGCCGAAAGTTCAATGTTAATAGTTTCTTCTATCGCACTTCTCGCTTGTGGAACTTTCTTCTGGCTTCTTGCTTCCCAGTCAGCTTTGATTTTCAAAAATTCAAATGCAGTGTCGATCGTTATTTTCTGTCTTGTTAATTCTTAATATTTTATTCTTCTCTCTTTGTAATAGTTTAGTTTTCTTTAGCACTCACTAACCTCTTGCCTCTATTTTTTTAACTGGGGGAGGTGAAATGATTTAAAAAAAAACTTAAATGGCAAGGATCATTAACTGATGTTTCATTAGAGATCAGTGAATATTATCAACTAATGATTTCAAATTTCTTCCGACAATACGGGCATCAGTCATTCAGGATTGAAATGTAAATATCTAAGTAGGAACTGTAGAATTCATGAGGCGATTACTTACTTGGATTCATTTATTACTTAGAGTATTTGTCTGTATTTAAATTTGGAAGAACAAGTGAAACAGATCAGCGTTTAAAACCGGTTTATAGAATTCTGGTTCCATTATTTTCGGCTCCCAGACAAAAATCCTCCAAAATCAAAGTCTGTATAACCCTCCGTGCCATGCTACACATTCCTCATTGCGCTTAAAGAGTGACGATCAAGGTCAGCTCCTGATGTCTGAAGTTGGTCAAAAAAGTTAATACTGGGGGAACTTAGTAGTTACAGGCACTCACCAACTCGGCATGAGCGCATGCAGGGTCCATCTTAGTTGTGACTACAAACCTACCATCTTATTTGTGGGTTCGATTTACAGCTTTATTACCTTGAGCCGAACACCCACCGGTATAACTTGTGCCACTTTTTAACCAACAAAATATAAGTACCATTATTCTGCACATAATTTTTATTCCTTACATATTTATTAGTCATAACCTCGTCCCTCACGAATCCAAGCTTAGTGCAAGAAAGAGGGGTATGACTATCCCTTTGTGTCAGTCTTCAGTGCAGGGAGAACTTTTTGTCTTCCGAGAATATCTGCATTTTAAATCATGTTGATTTTTAATCAGAGCTCGAACACCGGTGAGGGCCGTAATCGGTTCAGACACGAATTAAGACAGAATATTTTTATTTCTTTTGATGTTCACATGTATCAGGTAAAACTATAAATGAAGCCTTGGCGCCATATCTTGCCTGGAGCTGGCTGGTCCAATTATACAGGTTGTTCCTAAACGTTTTACAAATTCAATTTATTGTATCCATTAGAGTCACCTTGATCTTTTACAAGAATCTGTTGTACTGCATTTGCGCCATCTGCAACCAACAGTTATTTTCTCGCAGGATAGTGCATCACCTCATTGATTTTGGACGTTCGTGAGTTTCTCATTAAAACCATTTCAGACTGGTAGATCTGAAAAGGCGGTTCCGTTCCCTGGCAATCCTGGTCACC
The DNA here is from genome assembly GCA_963932145.1 of Acanthosepion lycidas. Lineage (NCBI taxonomy): Eukaryota > Metazoa > Mollusca > Cephalopoda > Sepiida > Sepiidae > Acanthosepion > Acanthosepion lycidas. The sequence goes on from OZ010595.1 coordinate 67,308,538, forward strand.
AGAAGTAACCCTTATGGACATCTTCTTACGGAGCTGCGTTAAAGCTAGAAAAGTTGAAGGTCTGAATGACCCCATGAAAAGAATGATCCAATGAGATACTGAAGCACACATGGTTAGAAATTGAGCATTGTCTTCTAGCCACGTTGCGTGCAACTAATGGAGTTGATGTGGAATTCTGATCTATTTGAAGATAAATGTATTTATCCGTCTATGGTTTCCCCATAAACCCTGTAGAGTTATCATGTTTTATGGATATATAAAATTGCGCAGCTAATTTATGGACAGCCTGTTTATTTCTTACTCATGATAGTGATCTGTAAAAATCGACTCCAATTAAAAAAATTATTTATTTATTTTCTCGGCACGGCTGTTCTCGGAATTTGGAAGTCGGCGTAATAAAAACGCCCGACTCGCCCTTAATGTCTGAATTTGACCTTGAGTTGTATCAAACCAAACTAGTAAATATGAAGAGTATATTTCTTCGTTGTACCAGAATTATTGGTCGTGTCGCTAGTAACAGTAGAAATAATAAAGATACTACTAGTACTAATATTAATAGTGAAAATTGTTCCGTTGTCGTAGAAGTAGTAGCAGTAGGCGTAGTATGATCTATAAGAAAACGGCTGTTGTTACGTGTTGTAAATAAAACATATATGTATTTTTTAAATATCTCTTTGCGATTTCTGACAAAAGAAATTGCCTCGAAAGTTGATGGCATTCTTATTTCCTGAAGAGAAAAAAAACATGAAGGTACACACCATAAACATTATAAGAATGTAGAAATATATTTATGCCAATAGCACTCGTCAAATCAACATTCTTGCTTGTTTATTAATATTATTTATTATAAACAGACAAGAATGTTGATTATACGAGTGTTATTATTATTATGATTGCTACTATAGCAAAAGAAAACAAAGGTTTTTGTTCTAGTATTGGTAGTAATACTAATAGTAATACTGATAGAAGAAGGAAAAGATGAGGATGGGGAAAACTAGGTGGAAAGCATAAGCAATAGTTAAGGTGACAGAAGAAATGGCGAGGAACTAAAAAAAGATGAAGAAAAATTAGTAGGAAGAGTCGAGAACAAAAAACGATCACAATAAAATAAAGACAGAAAAACGAAAGACCGCGATAGAAAGAAAATCAAAAATAATGGAAGACATTGATGGAAATATGATCGAAAAAGAAAAATCATTAAGGGAAAGAAGTGTGAAAAGGAAACTTCTTGACGAAAAGAAGAACGAGAAGAAAAGTCACTGTCAGAACAACGACCGAAAAAAGAAAAAAAATGGCGGAACACAGACTGAAGAAAGAAAGAAGTTGACAGACCAAAGAAAGAATGAAATTGAAAGTCTAAAGAAAGAAAGTTCACAGACCAAAAGAAGAAAGAAAGAAATTGAGACCAAAGAAACAAAGAAAGAAAGAAATTGAGAGACCAAAGAAAGAATGAAAGAAAGAAATTGACAGAAGAAAGAAAGAAAGAAATTAACAGAAGAAATAAAGAAAGAAAGAAATTGACAGAAGAAATAAAGAAAGAAAGACATTGACAGAAGAAAGAATGAAAGAAAGAAATTGACAGAAGAAAGAATGAAAGAAAGAAATTGACAGAAGAAAGAATGAAAGAAAGAAATTGACAGAAGAAAGAAAGAAAGAAAGAAATTAACAGAAGAAATAAAGAAAGAAAGAAATTGACAGAAGAAATAAAGAAAGAAATTGACAGAAGAAAGAATGAAAGAAAGAAATTGACAGAAGAAAGAATGAAAGAAAGAAATTGACAGAAGAAAGAATGAAAGAAAGAAATTGACAGAAGAAAGAAAGAAAGAAATTAACAGAAGAAATAAAGAAAGAAATTGACAGAAGAAAGAATGAAAGAAAGAAATTGACAGAAGAAAGAATGAAAGAAAGAAATTGACAGAAGAAAGAATGAAAGAAAGAAATTGACAGAAGAAAGAATGAAAGAAAGAAATTGACAGAAGAAAGAATGAAAGAAAGAAATTGACAGAAGAAAGAAAGAAAGAAAGAAAGAAATTGACAGAAGAAATAAAGAAAGAAATTGACAGAAGAAAGAATGAAAGAAAGAAATTGACAGAAGAAAGAATGAAAGAAAGAAATTGACAGACCAAAGAAAGAAAGAAAGAAAGTGACAGACCAAAGAAAAAAAGAAATTGACAGACAAAAGAAAGAAAGAAAGAAATTGACAGAAGAAAGAAAGAAAGAAAGAAAGAAAGAAAGAAAGAAATTAACAGAAGAAATAAAGAAAGTAAGAAATTGACAGACCAAAGAAAGAAAGAAATTGACAGAAGAAAGAACGAAAGAAAGGAAGAAAGAAAGCAATTGATAGACCAAAGAAAGAATAAAAGAAACGGACAGATCGAAGATAATCAGAAAGAAAGAAATAATTTGACAGACCGAAGATAAAAAGAAAGACAAAAATTATGAAGGAAGGTAGATATTTAAAGAAAAAAATAAAGCCAAAGACAGCAGAAAATAAAGAAATAAATGATGGAAAAACCAAAAAGATAAAAAGAAAAGACGAATCAAAAAACAGGAAGACAAGAAAGAAAAGACCATCAACAACAACAACAATAACAACAACAACAAGCATAAATAGAAAAACGAAGGCACGGTGGAGGAGAATAGATTTGAAAGACTGCTTGCAAATATTAATAATACTTTGTGAAAGGCTATTGTCAGCCAAGTACGAGAAGGCGAAGGCTTAAAAGACAGCAACAATGATGACAATCAAGACTTGACGAAGCGCCAGTGCTTCTGAGGCGGATTTTACTGAGATTCTCTCGCCGATTTCATCTTTCAACTAATTAATCCGTGATGCCGACCAATCACTGATTTCCTGCCTCCGATTTCCTCGATTTTACAGAAATTGCCCATTGAATTTCCACCAATTATACGTCGTATTAGTCGTACGAATAGTATCAGGCTAACATCCTGCACGATTGTCTCACTAATTCATCCAATCTCAACCAGAGATCTAGGGTTCATAAAATTCGTTTCAGACAGAAAATAAATTTCTAACGATGTGTGATATTCCTTTGAACTGCGGCAAATATTGTCGATGAAGTAATTCCATTATCACAGTAGCGTCGTGGTTGGTTCATGACTTTCTCGGTAAAGTTATCGTGAGTTCAAACCCTGAACAGTGCAATGCGTACCTGAACTTAGTGGAAATGAGGCGAGCAATACCTAAACATCACTAACATGGTAATTACATCCTGAGGCAGGGTTAGCGGAATGAGAATAAAACCAAGTAGTTTAAATGAAAGGTTCAGATTGAAATTCCTTGAAGTTTACCCGGATGGACAAGCAACTGATGAAGTCCGGAAGGACAAAAGCAGAAACGTTGTAATAACAACAACAAACAAGGAGACAGTTCACTTTTTACATTATTCGGACTATTGTCCTCATCTTTGTCACCATATTTATTACAACGTTTCGGCCGTTGTACGCTCCGGCCTTCTTCAGGTGGTTGGAATGTTGAACTGAACCCTTTATTGGGGTAGAATGTTCTAGTTCCACGTGCCATGTCAGTTATCTCCTGTAAATGCTCCTCTCCAAGTCCTCCGCCGCTTTAACCAGGTATTGAACTCACACTCTTTGGGTCCTGTCATTGGATGTAACTAACGACTTTATCCTCTGTGACATGTGTGAGTCGTTTATTTCCAACCATTTCCTTTTGTCTATAGCTCTAGACAAGGTTAATGACTATATGACGTTGCAACACAAGTTTTCATACGATCACCGAAGTTAAGCAACATCAATACCTGGATGGGTGACTGTTTGGGAAAACCATATGTTGTAAGCTTATATGTGAGAATGGTGCAATGGATAACGGCTCGGAATTGGAAATCGAAGAGTCGAGCTCCAATTCCAGTCGGTTTCGTTATAATTCCCTTACGCCCAAATCCGGCTCTTCTACCTCCACCTATGGGTTAATTAGTATGACGTGCATGTACAAATTGTCATTATCCCTCACCAAAACCTTCTTAGAAACTAAAAATATTTAATTAACTTGAAAAAGGTTGTTAGTCATAAAAAAAAAAAATCATTCCCCGCGCAATTCTTCCTTTCTATTAGGTTGGTGCAAAAATAATGTCGTTTTCTCACATATGTTACTATGTGAGAAAACGACATTATTTTTGCACCAATCTAATAATTCTGGTGTTGTTTGTCCGTAGATCGATGGCGTTTCTTGCTCGTCCACATCTCCATTTTCTTCCAGTAATTGGGTTCCCATATTTTCAACTGATGCAACTTCTTGTTAATTCCATATCAATGGCTACTAGATTGCAGAATGAATCCGTATTATATTTGTAGGTTCTCATACAGTTCTTCATTAGGCAGATATTATTTCCAGTTGTAAATTAATGCTGTTCTGAATAGTCTATGCGTCGTTTATATTTTTGTGCTAGTACCTATTATAATATCTGGGTACTCATTTTCGATCATAACCGTCTGCTAGGCCGGTCGGTTGGCAATTCTGAGTTGCACACAGAGCCCACTTCTGGTTTATACAGCATCTGTGCACATCGCGAAGGTTCCTGTTAGTCAAACACTTGAAACTAAACAAAGTTAAAACAGCCTGAAAATGACATTCTGCTTCTCTCTACCGCATTGTCGAACATGCCTCTCCAACATTTTCTTATATCTCGTGTGACACTTTCTCTAACTCACGTTCCACCGTCCATTCAGACAAGTTCGACTGCTAGGTAACTCACTGCTTTAGCCTCGATTTCTTGCCCTGTATATGCCCTGTGGGAGTAAATTTCTGCAAGACTACATTCCTTAATGCGTTCAAAGAATTTCTCTTCCTGATTCTCAGGATAAATGTTATTTTTGTTCCTATTTTCGTTAAGACATCCATGTTGCTTACTCGCTCTGTCCATAGAGTTCTTAGTATCCTTCCGTAGAATTACATTTCTGTTACCTCTCGTTTACTCCTCAGCCGTGGGAAGATTGTCCAGCATTTACAGTCATACAAGGGAATAGATATTACATCGCAATCAAGGACACGTTTCTTTGTTTCTAACGTAATTTTTCAGTTTCTCAGTACTTTGTTTTTTAGAACTCAGCTGGTCCAATGTGTTTTCGGATTTCGGTGCCAGATTTTTCTACCCTCTGCTAAAAGACTTTCCAGAAATTTAACGGCCTGTACTTGGTATTGACATATCCAGCTTGTAAGTCGCATCTTACCACTTGCTGACGGCCATATTTTCTGTGATGCATTTGATGGTTTTTTAAATGCCCTTAGAAACAAAGCAAAGAATCCTTGAATGCTACGTTAATAAATACTTAAAGCGACAGAGATGTAGTTCAACCGAACGTTAATAATACACTAGACTAATATCTGACGACCAAAGAATGTTGAAGAGACTACGAAATACAAAGAAACTGCTGTTAACAAGCAAAAAAAGGATAACAAAAAAGAGAGAAGATCGCCCACGCCCTGAAAGGATATGGCGTATTAAAGAAGCAGTTTTATTTCTGACTTTGTGCCGTTTATTGAAACGGTCAAAGAGTGTATCTATCGAATATTGTGATAACAAGCAACAATCAGATGGCGAAAAAACTAAGGCAATAAAATAAAGACAGTAAATTCTGTTTATTATTAAAACATTACGCGAAGAAATAACGTTTAGTTCATCTTGATTATAAGAAAGATTTGACGATAGCAACGAGAATATACGAAACGTAATTAAACCGAGAAATTGCTTGAAGCCGAAAGTACTGAAAACTTAAAGAGGACTCGTTACAAAAGGTCACTGTGGTAATTAAGATAGGAGAGCGGAGACAAACAACACTACCCTCAAATACTTATCCCGGAAGGTAATACATATTAGATTGGCATCGTCTCTCACTTACCATCTCTCTTATATTGGTTGTCGTCATTTTATATAAGTAGTTTCTCGATACCTGTTGCAACGAACGCTTACAAGTGTAAAGGTTCCTTCCGGAGACTGATGTCTTGAGTAAATTTGCAATAAAAAGTGGGGGAAAAAAGTGAAAGTAAATAGTAATCAAATAATCGTTGACAATGCTTCATCTCATAAAAATTAAATAAAGCCACTAACGGTACGAAGAACAAAAAATAAGGTTCTGATAAAGATCTTAGAATAAATTCATGTGTTTCAAGGTTAGATGTGATCTTGTATTAGGTTGGTGCAAAAATAATGACGTAATAATGTCGTTTTTTGACGTATTTTTAACGTCAAAAAACGACATTATTACGTCATTATTTTTGCACCAACCTAATACAATAGAGCCTGGCGTAGAGTCTCTTTTGTGCAATGTCGTTGGTTGGCGTTACTACTCTATCTATGCGATTAAGACATTGAGCACTTTACATTATTGTGCAGTTCGGCGTCTGTCTTTTGTTCTCATTTTCTTTTATGTTTATTTTTCGTTTTTTGTGGGATTTCATGTTGCTTTTTTTGTTCGTTGTGTAAATTTTTATTGGTTATTTCAATTTTTACCAACACTTTCATTTGTTATATATATATATATATAATTTTGTATTCGCAGTACTTATTGAAAAGCGCTCAGCATCAGTGACAGACCTAACATATTCAGTTGTATGTATATGAGTTTGTGATCCTGGCTTTCACGTTTTTCCGGTCATCAGACAAACTGGTTTAATTTTAAAAATTTAATCTGTTTATGCTCGTTTGTGTTTGGTGGTGGGAGGGTAAATTCCCCTCTGTGTCCGTTTGGGATGACACACTCTCTCTCTCTCTCTCTCTCTCACTCACTCACTCACTCACTCACACACACACACACACACAGGTGTGCGCATTTTAGTTCACGCAAACGCACCCATATAAACAAGCCGAGATTAGGCGACGATGCACACGCGTATGTATGTATACTTGAAAGCACAGATGTATATCTGCACCTAATCTCGGATTGTTTATATGGGTATGTTTGTGTGAACTAAAATGCGTACATTTGCATGTATATATGGATATGAGAGTGTCAACCCAAACTGACATAGAGAAGAATTTTACTCTCCCACCACCAAACATAATCAAACACAAACAAGCATAAAGAGATTATTTAAAAAAAAATAATACAGTTTGTTGATCGCAAAAGTTTAAAACCCAGGGTCACAAACTCATATCCATACAACTGAATATATATATATATATATATTATATATATATATATATATATAATGTGAAAGACAATAGGAAAACTGTATTAGTTGACGACGCGTTTCGTCCGATGTGGACTTTCTTAGGGTTTTTCTATTGTCTTTTACATTTGTGAACATTGTCTTTTTCTACAGGTTAACTCTGAGAAATTTTACATATATATATATATATATATATATATATATATCGGTATTGACTGATTAAACATTTCCATACAGAATTTTCTGTAACGCTTTTTATGTGTCCTTTCTTTCATGAATAAAAGAACAGACACACACACACACACACACACACACACACATATATATATATATATATATATATATATATATATATATATATTGATGCATTTTTCATTAAATAATATAGACAAGTTTTGTTTATTTATTTCAAGCAAATTCCTTTCATGCCATTTCGTCTGATAAGCTTAATAACATTATTATTGAAAGATGAAAGAAAAATCACCATATTGATAAATGTTTTTTAATCGACTCCATGCTTTCGGCTTACATAAGCCATCATCAAAGATGACAATTACATTACAATAAATTAAACAATACACTGACATAACAACAATGACAGTCTGTTTTGTTTCCATGGACGATTTCCAAGCAACGACAAACTCATGCATACGAGACGCTGGAAGCGAAAATCGCACCGGGGTCCTTGACGTCACACTTGACAACGCGAGAATGAAAAGGAGATGAGTTAAGTATGGGAAGCCGTTAGTATAAGCCAAATGCTTCTGTTATCAATTATAGGCATTTAAGTATATTTCTGGTGTCTTCATAGTTTATTTTGTTCAGGTTAGGTTTCAACTGTTTTATGTATACAGCTTCAAGAATTTTTAGTTTTTGTTTGCTTGTTTTTTCATCTTTTCAGTTGTGTTTTCGACGAGGATTTTCCGGAATTGTGTATGCGGCCAGGCATGATGTTTTAAATGCCTAAAAATGTTAGAATTATCATTCAAATGTCGATTCAAGCGTCGTGAAAGCGAGTTTGTGGTGTGACCAACATAAATATTATTTAATCTCTCTCTCCCTCTCTCTCTCTCTCTCTCTCTCTATATATATATATATATATATATATATATATATATATATATATATATATATACATACATACTTAATATGTCTTTTTTTTTCTATCTTTTACAGGTAAGTCAGTTTCGGGTGTTCTACTGTAATAATATAATGGAGACAACCCCTGCTGTAATGAATGAAAAATGGATCAAGTAAAAGGAAATGATGAAATTACGTAAGTTAGTAGCGTGTTGTTGCTCTTTTCAAAGCATAGGTTTTAGTCAAATCTGGAAATAAGATGGCTGCAACAAAGTTTTCTCAAAGCCCATTGCATAGACGACGAGTAAGAAGATTGTTTCTTCTGCTCTCACGTCCCCTCCAACCTCACCAAAGATTGAAGCTGTCGAGGAGCCGATGATGACAATCTGACACAAAGCTACAAATCTACACCATCCAGAATGGATCGAACTTAATTCAAACATAACAATCTGCTTGACAATTTTTATAAGCAGTTTCTTTCTCAGCAACAATATTCCAACTTGACTGCATATTAGACAACACCACTACTAATATCAATGTGCCTTTAGCAACTGTGGAAAAGAAAAAAAAAAAAACCTAAACTGAAACAAAATAAATACGAAATACATTATTTTATTAAAGACTTCTACCAATTGTGTTTGTTTCGCCATATTGTAATGTTTTATTTTCTATATAAACCCAAGCATAACAAAGTAACCATTGACCGAGTACTAATTCTTAAGCAAATCTACCAGTTAAGTTAAAATTTAGACTATTTGCTTATAATTTTTTTTTTTTTTTCATATAATGAGCGTTGATGTGCGTGTGGCGAAATGGATTGCGCCTCGGAATGATGAAGGTTCGTTGCCATCAGTTACGCGCAATATATATATATATATATATATATATATATATATATATATATATATATATATATATGCGTGTGTGTGTATTTAGGCAGCAATCCTTCTTTCATGCACATTTCATTGAATACGACAGACAAGGTGTTTTTATTTAGTTTTTTATACAATTTCTCATGCGATCTAAAAAATAAAATTTAAAACCTCTATCCTTATAGTTAAAAATAATAATTCCCCTCCAAGAACCAAATTAAACAGGGCAAATATTATTTACGAATTTAAATGCCCATTAAGGAATTGTATTCCTGATCAATCAAAATTCGTAAATAATTATATAGGCTACACTACAACAAGTTTGATACACAGATTCACTCTACACCTTTCTGATCATAGCTCAATTAGATTTCATTTAAATATTCATGGAAACCTACCGGACACTATTCGTAACATACTTGTTGACAACCCTAATAAACTAGCATCATCTATATGTAAAAAAAAAAAGGCTAAAAATAATGGAAGCCTTAATAATAAAAACAAAAAAACAACATTTAATAATATTAACTTTTAACATGGACATAATATCTTGACCGTGTTTTGAAAAATTAAAACATTTTATGAAACATACATGCAACAAACTATTTCTTATTTTAACACTTAAAATATTTAATACTTGAAAATGTCTAAACGTATAGCCGAAAGCGCTCGGATAAGAACATTCAGACCGTTTTTATATAATTTATCCTGTGAAAAGAAAAAAAATATTTGATCGCACGAGAAATTGTATAAAAACTAAATAAAAGCACCTTTTCTGCCGTTTTCAGCGAAATGTTCATATATATATATATATATATATATATATATATATATATATATATATATATATATATATATATATATAATGTGATACAATATTGTTTTAACGTATGCTATATTCAAAGGTTAAAGTGCTTAACATCAGGGAGAGAAATACGTAAACATAAAACAAGGCATTGAAGTCAACACCCAGCGACAACTTGTCGACTGACGATTGCGTCCAAGCATAAAACAGATTGTCACCTTTCGGTATTGACTCCAATGTATACAGATACGCATATATATATATATATATATATATATATATATATATATATATATATATATAATCCTAATGAGCCAGAAACTATCTAGGTAGTTAGTTTCTGCCTCACTAGAATTTTTATACTCTGTTCTACTTAGTGCATTGAGCACTTTACGTTTTTTTTTTTTTTATTTTACTTAATTTTTTTTCTTCGGCTAAGCATTTCGGCGTTAGATGATTTTTTTAGACTTACTCTGGTGTTTTTAGTCTTTTTGTTTTTTTCTGCAAAATACCAGTTTGTTTAAATATATTTTTATTTGCAAATTGTACTATCCGATTTATATATATATATATATATATATATATATATATACCAGTCGAGTAGAGGTATAATAATAATATATATACACACACACACACACATATATATATATATATATATATATATATATATATATATATATATATATATATATATATATATTACTCACCAGGTACTGGGGTAACTAATATTTTTGCTATTATCAATGCAGCTTATAATGAACGTAGAAGTCAAATGTCAAATTTTATGTCTTCCTTTTATTATTATTATTATTATTATTATTATTATTATTATTATTATTATTATTATATGATGTGGGTTGCTGATAAAATTTTTATTTTCAGACCACCTGTTGTGACTTAATATTTTAGTGCCCGGACATGGTTGCAAAATCAGTAAAAATTGATAAGTCATAAATTCTATTTTATCACGAAGTGCAAGCACATATTGTATTATAGTCTTCTTCTGTGTACATTATCGATGAAAATAAAATAATTCAAATTGCCGCTTGTCTGATATTTTAAAAAAAAGTGTCCTAAAATATTTTCTCTGAGGAAACAATGGACACCAAAATATTCAGAAAATAAATCGGCTATTTGTTCTTTTCATCGCTACTCTGTCACCAAGACTTTTCTAAGTACCCTTGCTGTTCTCAGTAGGTAGGCTTTTTATATATATATATATTTTCAAATCAAGGGTTTTCTTTCATATTTTTGTTCAACATCCAAGTGCTTTGTTAGTCCTTCTCAAACTTTTCAATTCACTGAAGCTGTGGATTTTTTTTTGTTTACTTAGAAATCTTATGTCAAATGCGCAGGATGTACTTCCATCAACTATGACTTTTGTTATCTCCTCCATAAGCACGACTATATATGGTTTATTACGCTCTAGAATTGTTACTGCCTGTATCGGAATATCACAGTAAGCTTTATCCTTTCTATTTTTCCAGAACTCTGTCGTCATCCCAATTAATATTATTATTACGAAAAAAAAAAAAACAATAGCAATACGAATGGGTAGGAAAAGTACTTCACTGAGAATTGTGCAAATGCTTTGACTTAGAACATATAAGTAAATGGTATCCGTCTTCTTTAATGCCACGTCACTACGGGACGTAGGCGTTCAAAGCGTTCAACATAAAACTTTTTTTTAATTATTTGAATTGCAGTGACTATTGGGGAAAGATAATGGAGTGGTTTCTTCTTGACTCTCCATGGTTTTGAATTCGCAGTTGTTCCTCGCGTATATCAGCTAATTCCGACCAAGATTCATTCTTTGTGTAAGGGATTCGTCCATTTAACGTCGAGTTTTTGAAGTGCGGACAAAGACAAAAATGCGTTTGTTCAAGTGAACAGTCACAAATACTTCATCCTACTCCAATACTTTCATTATAATGACATCAGGAGGTGCTGTCGCGGAATCTGAATCTCCACGACTTATTCACTGTCGGAATAAAAGGTTTCGTGACAAAGGTATCTGTCGCAAGATATCTTGCCTGCCGCCCCGCCATGATCTAGATAAACTTTCATAATATCTTTAAATTCTTCTACTTTCCTTCTTTGTCTCCTTTTATATTCCTTTTCTCTTTCCCTCAAGGTTTTTGATTTACACTTTCTCTTCATTCTCTCTCTTTCTCGCTATTAGGTTTTCATTCTCACTCTTTCTCTCTATTCTATCTTTATTCTCTTTTTCTCTTCATTCTGCCTTTCTCTTTTTTCCTTTCGGTCTTCATTCTTTCTTCGTTCAGCCTTTATTCCCTATCTCTTTTTCTCCATTCAGTCTTCATTATCTCTCTCTCTCTCTTTGTTCAGTCTTCATTATCTCTCTCTCTCTCTCTCTCTCTCTCTCTCTCTCTCTTCATTCTCTCTCACCGCGTTCAGTTTTCATTCTCTCTCTCTCTCTCTCACTGGGTTCAGTCTTCATTCTCTCTCTCACTGCGTTTAGTTTTCATTCTCTTTCTCTACTCCACGTTCGGTCTTCATTCTTGCTCTCTCTCTCTCTCTCTCTCTCTCTCTCTCTCTCTCCCTCCCTGTTCAGTCATCATTCTCGTTCTTTTCCTCCCGTTCAGTCATTCTCTCTCGCCCACCAGTTCACTCTTCATTCTCTCTCTCCGCCCCCTTTCAGTCTTCATTTTCTCTCCGCTACCATTCAGTCTTCATTCTCTCCTCCCACTATTCATTCTTCATTCTCTCTCTCTCTCTCTCTCTCCATTTAGTTTTCAGTCTCTCTCTTCTTTCTCTTTATTCCGGATTCATTCTTTCTTTCTCTGATTATTCAGTCTTCAATATCTTTATTTCTCTATAAGGTTGTCCCTTTGTTTTCTCTTTCTTTCTCTTCGTTTATTCTTCTCTTTTTAAAATAACCCTTTCCTTTGTGTCACTGTTTCTCTTTGTTTTTCTTTTCATTTTTCCTGTGTTCGTATTCTCATCCTGTCCAGAGTCACTACCCGTGAGATTTCAATGATGTATCTGACCAAGGAAATTTGTCTATTTAACACACATATGAAAATCTAAATCACCTCCTTGCACATAGCACTGCCTCGATATAAGGCGCTCGAACCGAATCAATTCGTCCAGCATACAAATCAATAACGATGACGTCAGATGAATTCGGCGTGAAATAATTGATTTTTAATATTGCTAACTAAAAGAAAGATCGACGGAAAGAAACAACGAATGCCTCTGGTAGGAGAAGAGGAAGGGATGAATAAAGGCATCAACAGGAAAATAAGAAAAGGAAAGTAAGGGTAAGAAAAAGCAAAAGAGAAGGATGTTTAAAAAAAAAGAAGTGTGTATCGATCATCGTAGTAAGAGAAGAAAGGACTAACCGATGATTATAAAAAGACAGAATGTCTGGTCCTCAACAAGAGAGACACCAAAAGGTGTGAAGTTCAAATTGGAAATGTCAGATCCAAACAAATAGAAAATAATTAACAGGTGACACAAAATGTAACACACAGAGATATGAAATACCGAAAAAAATGCCTCTCAGAAGGAAAGCAAAGTATTTAAAAAAAAATATGAAATACCGAAAAAAAATGCCTCTCAGAAGGAAAGCAAAGTATTTAAAAAAAAAAAATGAAATACCGAAAAAAATGCCTCTCAGAAGGAAAGCAAAGTATTTTAAAAAAATATGAAATACCGAAAAAAATGGCTCTCAGAAGGAAAGTAAAGTATTTTAAAAAAATATGAAATGCCGAAAAAATGCCTCTCAGAAGGAAAGCAAAGTATTTTAAAAAAAATATGAAATACCGAAAAAAATGCCTCTCAGAAGGAAAGCAAAGTATTTTAAAAAAATATGAAATACCGAAAAAAATGGCTCTCAGAAGGAAAGCAAAGTATTTTAAAAAAAATATGAAATACCGAAAAAATGCCTCTCAGAAAGAAAGCAAAGTATTTAAAAATAGGAAAATTTCATTAGAAAAAAAAATCTGTCTTCCTCTGTCCTATCTAGCATCCTATACGGCATCTAATTCTGTACAGTTTCCTTAGAGATGATGAAGAAACTAGAAGCGACAGAGATGCGATTCAACAGAGGGAGGCTGAGAATGCGAAGGACTGGACATGTGGACAAAGAGACAGTTTTAAATAAGTTGATAACTAAAAGTAAATTAATACTTAAAATCTGTGAAAGAAGATTGAAATTTCTGGGATACTGGAAAGAGAACTTGGAGAATTAAACACTCACGGAGAATACTGAAACCAAAATTGATCAGAGAGAAACAACGAGTAAAGTACCTAATCAGTTTCCGTGGATGGATGGCAGAACAGAGACAAAAATGGATGCTGCTGTCAATCATTCTTAGAACTACAGTCGGCAGGATACTTTGGAGAGGCAAGATCGTCCACGTTCAGAACAGACATGGCATATACAAGAAGATTAGCAAATGCTTTTAAAAAATAATTTACTGGAAGGAAATAATTAAACGATGGCGATGCTAGGTGTATTGTTATTAAAGAGCACAAACACAAAAAGTGCCTCCTTATTGATATGGCAGTCCCTGCTGTCTGCAATGTATCTTTGAAGATATTCAAAAAGCTATCAAAATACAAGAACCTTGAAATAGAAATTTCGAAAATGTGACATATGGGAACATCAACAATCCCTGTTGTAGTTGGAGCTCTATGACTGATTGGAAAAGATTCCAGTAGACTAATTGAAGGGCTTCCTGGAAGTCCATGCCTCAAGGAGATACAAAAAATTGTTCTGACAAGTACAGCCCACACTTTACGAAGGGCTTTATCTATGTAATTTTTTTTTTATTTTTTTATTTATTTATTTTTTTTTATTTTTTTTTTTTGTCAGTGGAAAGTGTCATGATGCCATTTCTAACCTTAGGTCACTGGGCGGGACCCGGAAAGAAATGTGTAAACGCCAGAAATAAAAAAAAATAAAAATAATAATAATGTTCGTGTCACTCTTCAACCTAAAACGATAAAATGCTTGACTCTTAAGAGTCAGGAAAAGAATACCATAAATGAAACAGCTATATAATGAGCAGGTTATAACTTTACAAAACGTTTCACCATAGCAATTCCTACTGAGTAGTGAGTTCGATCCACACTATGTGCTGCGTACTTTTCGCTTTGTGCCACATCTAAACTCTGCTTAGTAAATCACAAACAATACAAGAGAATGGAAAATTTAATTCGCGTGGAAATGAAGCTGGGGCAGTCAGAAGAGACAATAAAGAATCAATACATTTCGCAAATCAAGAGAAAAGGATACGTGTATATGTATGATTGGTTAGGGGAAGATTATCTGCTAGTCCCAGAGATAATATTTTTACCATATAAATCAATGGTCAATTTGTGCAGATCAAGGATTTGTTCTAGGGAATTCGACACAATGTTTGAGATTAAAATGCCTCACCAATTCTAGGAGTTCGAGATTAAAATGATCACCACTTCTAAATCAGTAGGAAGAAGTATCATTGAATTCAAATAAAAGCAACTGATCTTGTAATTTGAGCAAAAACAGTAACATATGACAGCTGACTCTGCTGTTCTGCAAGAATGCTGAATAAATATGAAATTGAACCAAACCTGGATATATAAAAAAGAAAAACAGAAAAGCAAATGTCAGTTGTAAGGAAATAAAGATGAGACAATGAGCTATTAAAATAATTTCCGTTTTTGCTGAGCCATTTTATTCATGAAAAGAAATGGCTGTTGATGACGTAATAATGTCGTTTTTTGACGTATTTTTTAACGTCAAAAAACGACATTATTGCGTCATTATTTTTGCACCAACCTAATATAATTTATTCCGTTATATATTCACCATTATTCGCATTAGAGAAAATTTTCCCCATCATTTTTTTTTAAAAAAAATTGAATCTGGTTTTCATTCGAGAAAATATTCCCCATAAAAATGTTTTGCAGACATTTGATAATGTAACAATCCACTGGTGCAAGGTCATGCAGCTCTTTGATATCTTTTCAATTAAAAGTTCGTAAGATTTGACATGAAAAAGTTTTGAAAAAAAACTTGAATCTGACTTTCATTAGAGAAAATATTCTCCATCAAAATGTTTTGCAGCCATCGAAAAATGTAACAATCCTTTAGTGCAGATGAATATAGCGGGTGGAGTAGAACATGTGGTCCAATTCTTTTTCCTGTAATTATTCTTACTTTATTCGGCCTTGTGTTGTCATTATGTGGGGATAATATATCTCC
Source organism: Acanthosepion lycidas (assembly GCA_963932145.1). Lineage (NCBI taxonomy): Eukaryota > Metazoa > Mollusca > Cephalopoda > Sepiida > Sepiidae > Acanthosepion > Acanthosepion lycidas. The sequence goes on from OZ010595.1 coordinate 67,324,665, forward strand.
TCCTGACGATCACATGGCGCTTTTCGATCAGATATTTATGGACACATTGTAACTGCTGGATATATAAATGTACATTTAGTGACTCGTTGTTTTAAAGCTCTAAAAGAATAATACTCTGATGATTTCACACGCAATATATGGCCTTTCTTCCGTAGAGTTCAGCTTTTGGGGTCGTTTGTAGTGATTCATCCTTTTCAGTTTCTGCTGACAAGTATATGATGTATCCTTCGCTTTGGCATTAATCATCGTCGTATGTAAGCCATTTTCTTTTTCATCATCTATTATGATATATTTTAGGAGCGGCTAGTTAGAAAATTCGTCATTACAATTGGCTCGGCAAAATGGAAATTATTTATGACTCAAATTATTATGCAATACTTGAGCAAGAAAAGAAAAGACATGAATGGGTGGAAAAGGTAATCCATTGGCAAGTGTGCAAATGATTGAATTTTAACCACACAAACTAACGGTATATGCACAAAACAGAATCATTTCTCAAGAATTAAAGAAATAAATCTCGATGAATTTGAAACTCAAACAGAGAACCCACCCCAGACAGAAATCTAAATGAAAATGGCCTCCGCTATTCTGAAAAATGAAAATGGCTTCCGCCATTTTGGAAAATGAAAATGGCCTCCGCCGTTCTGGAAAATGAAAATGGCCTCCGCTGTTCTGAAAAATTAAAATAGCCTCCGATTTTCGGGAACATGAAAGTAACCTCCGCCTTTATGAAAAATGAAGATGGCCCCCTCTTTTCTGGAAAATGAAAATGGCCTACGCTGTTCTGGAAAATGGAAATGGCTTCCGCTTTTCTGAAAAATGAAGATGGCCTCCGCTGTTCTGAAAAATGAAAATGGCCTCCGTGTTCTGAAAAAGCACAGCGTAGATCTGAAATAAAGGGAAAATAGAATAAGCATCTACATTATTTACATTCGTCTCATCATTGTTGTTAGTGTCACAACGTTTCGGTTGTTATTCCCTCTTGTCTTCTTCAGGTGTCTGTTGATACGGGTAACCTTCAGCGGATTTCAAACTGAACACTTCACGCAATTTAGGGGTTTAGTTTGGCCTCCTTCCGCTGTTCATGTCTAATGTTATAAATATAACTCCTCAATTGCTGACAAAATCCAAAGAAGGAAGTGTAATATATTCGATCCTTACGAGGTATCTCGTCTTCAGTCACTTTCTCACCGATGTGGCCTGGCTTTCCTCTGTCATTTCTACAAATCTTTTCATGCCAAATAATCTGACAGGCTTTTTTTTTTTACCCTGGTGCCCCGACTACATGGATTTAAGCATGCTACTAGATTGGCATCTAGGTACTACCTGTTTACTGTTGAAATAATTAAATACAACCGCCATTTCTACTCCAACAGTTTTTCTCGCACTGCCCGCCTGCGCAACTTCATTCTATTTACTTGCTTCCTTGCAAACTATAATCTTCAAAAATTTAAATGCAAATCGCTATCTTCTGTCTTCTTGAATCCTGTTCATCTTTTGTCCTTTCCTCAATCCTCCTTATAATCAGTCTTTTCTTTCACTCCCTGTCACTCCCCTGCGTGCTAGTGGCAATTCCGCCTTGATTGGGGTAATTTTTTTTTTAATTCGAAAATTCAAACAGTGATGAGTAAATCGACTTTTCAAGAGCGCTGAGAAGATTGATGACAGTCCTACCAGTTATTATTGGAGTATTGGAAATAATATCGAAAAACAAGAGGACCTAAAACTCAGATTAAATGGGACCATCTACGTCAAAGATATGTCTAAGTTGCGTGCCCAACTGGCTCAGGTTAGCCAAATAACAATTTACGGTAATGAGTGGTATATTTACTGTCACGAATAACGCACACCATCATAAGGGTCGTCGAGACATCATATGTACTGCAATCGTAGATGAAGTAATGTGTCTTGGGCAAACTAGCCTGACAGAGCCCAACCCGTTCCAGGTTGATTTGAATTCGAAGTTCTCCTTTTCTTAAACTGGTTGCCAACCAAGAATATAGCGTTGTCTGATCTGCTATTTACCCATAGCTGAGGGGAGAAGAGATGGATTCATAGCTTTTCGAAGCGCATTTGCGCCTAAATGAAAACTAAACTCGACTGGAATTCGAACTCGGCTCTCCGACTAACCATCCCGCACACCTGCAATATATTTACTGTTGCCCATTTAAATTCAGCAAGACAAAACATGTGCCGGTTAACACCTCGAATCAGTTAAAGCCAGAAGCCATGTGAGCTATGCCTGTTGAAGCATCAGAGCAACCATTATTATTATATAATTCCGTCCTATTCTGTGGGGTTCACTTCGCCCTCCTGCCCTCGGAAAAGAGTTGAATCTATATTTCCTCTTAACTGTGAGTTAAATTACAGTCTGGTCAAAGCTAAATTGGAAGATGGCCTAAGAGTATGACTACTCTGAACTCAACATTGGGCTGAGAGCAATGAGAAACCACTCCGCTATCTTTCCTAAGGAGTCACCGATAATAAATAAAAGAATCTGTGGAAAGCCATGATTAGATACGTCCTGATGGTACAAGTTATTTCCAAAAATAAAGTGAAATCACATATAGTAATTATATTTTCGTTTAACCACTTCCCCGCCAATTATTTTTAGAAAAACGTTTTAGAAAACTAAATAATAAGGTTATGTCAGTGGAGAACTTTCAGAGGCAAAATTAGCAGGAGATAACTGATAACTGACATCCATCAAACATGGCACGTGGAACTAGAACAGTCTACCCCAGGGATCGAAATAAAGGGTTTAGTTCGAAATTCCAACCACCTGAAGAAGGCCAGAGCGTACAACGGCCGAAACGTTGTGACAAATATGGCGACAAAGATCCGCATAATGTAAATATAATACCGCATCTCAGAAATATATACAGACTCTAAAGTAACTGAAACTTTGAAGTACCCAAGCGATGGCTAACACCTCTTCCAGACGTTTGAGTTGACAAGTAGAATCGTTTCAAGCTCAGAAGGGCATAAAAAGAATCAAGATTGATGCATAAACGCGCCTGCAGCTGGTTTTTGAACAGTACGTTTTCGACGTGTTTATTTCTCCACGGCTTTCGGTGAAAACGTATATACACGTCTACACCGGAGAAAGGTTTAAATGACTTTCGGTGTAAAAGGAGGCGACATTTAAACCGTGATAATATTGATAGAAATGACTAAATATACTCGATCTTTTCCCTAATAATTGCTGCATTTAGCGTACGAAAGATGTGTGCGAATAAAACAGCCTTTATGAAATAAAAAATAATATATTAAACAAGATGAGAAAGAAACAGTTGTTGATGTGAACAAAAACTAGAATAAATTTAAAGAGAATTTTTATATGAGAAGCAAAAAGGATGAGAAAAAAATATACACTCCGTAAATGGTACAAGAGGAAAAGATATTAAAATGGACAGAATACGAAAAAAAAAAACTTCGTTTTATTATTGCTGTTGCAAAAACGAATATGTGGTAAGGAAACGAAAGAAATAAAAAAGAATGAAATATTTTACAAAGGATTCTGTCGTTTTTGTTTTTTTTTGTTTTGTTTTTTTGTTTGTTTTTTTTTTGTTTGTTTTTTGAGCGCCAGTCAGCCAATGAAAACAAGAAATAATATAACCAATTTCTTAGACAGTCCCTGAAAATCTGATGGATTATTATTGCAAAAGCGAAACAGATAAAAAACAAAAAACGAAAAACTAAAAGATGGCAACTGAATTTAAAGTCTTCGGGGTCATTCTGTCAATAATTCCATGTTTTCTTTTTTCTTTTTCTTTTTCTTTTTTTCGACAGATGATGTATGATTTCTAAAACCTTCCCAAATAACAGTGTTCAGCCCATTTTTAATATTTGATGAATTCCCGCGATGCCACTGCAAAATATGTTAACAATCTTAGCAAATCTGAACACTTTTTTCTTCTGTACCTATTACCGAAACTTGAAAGAAAAAACAAGGAAGCGAATGATTTATTGCACCATTGGCAGACTGGAGATCTGAAAATCCAGAAATCTCTTCCGGGTAGACTAAATTTATGGAGTAACTTATCCATATTGTGATAGCGCGTGGAAAAGAGGAGAGGAAAAATAGCTCACAATTGATACTATCAATATTGCTTTAATTTCGATCATCTTTGCTGTTTCATAGTCAGTTAACTTTCCACAAGAGAAATCCAATGAGGCGACAGTGATACAATTAAGCATTCATTCTATATAAATTAAATCAATAAAAATATTACTTTATGGGATACTATATGACACTCATATATGTCAAATATTAAGATTTTGCAAATTCCTAATAAATATGCGTGCCTTATCTAGTGGTCAGGACGTTCGCCTTCCGAAAATGAAACCCAGAGATTGAATTTTACGATAGGCAATATTGCTAGGAAGGTGGTGATTTGATATTCTGCAGCACCTTTTAATAAATGCCTGAAAATAATACGAGCGGTTGATCTAAACCTTGTGAGTTCAGGAATCTTTTGGGAGCCGACGCTGATCATGCTAACATAGAATCACAAGTCATCGTAAGCGATGGCTTGAGCGTGCTTAAACTAGTGATTAAATTGTAACTAAAATCCGCTCAACATAGTTTCATATATATATATATATATATAATTATTTACTTAAAATATGATTCTAACACGCTACATAAGAGTTGGAATCATATTTTTAAATAAATAATTATATTTATGCTCTACTTTTGTATCGAGCACTATTTTTTAAAATAATAACAAAAATACTAAAGAACTTAGATTATTTACCTAACCATTTTTTTCCTATTTTCTCTATATTTTCATATATATATATATATATATATATATATATATATATATATATATGCGTGCGTGCGTCAGCGCGGGTCAGTAAACATACGCACAGACAAAAGTCTGATGCAAAAATAGAACTCTTTATCTATATATCTATCTATCGTTAATAGCTTCTATTACCCTATCATAAGTGAGATTTCTTGCTGTCTGCAACAAAGATTAGCTAACCATCCTAGAAAGACAGATGTACTGACGCTGACTTCAGCTCGCCCATGATAACCATGATTAAACCTTCCAACAATGAAATAAGCACTGTTTTTTCTTTGGTTGTTTCAAATATGCGCAAGGCTGAATTAAGCTTAACCATTCTAACGTGACTTATACTTACTTACCCTGATTACTGGACTAAAAAGAAAGCCGACATGGCCGAGAGACGTTGAGAACATTGTTGCACTACAGTTTATGTAAAAACAGGAGTATAAACGGTCCATGAGAGAAACCCACGTTTTCGTATGTTTCAACTCTTAATTGCTTATAGATGAACACGTCACACCCACATAAAATACGCCCAACGCGCAAACCTTAATTACCCTAACAGAAATAGATATATGAATATATAATAAAAATGAAATATATAAACAATAAAATCCAAAATAATCTCATATGAGGAATAGCCCATTTCTGCAGACGAAGATATCGGTCGACTTATCAACGCTGAAGACAGATGATCGATATCTTCATTTACCGAAATAGGCCATTCCCCATATGTTTTAGATTTTATTGTTTATTGAATTTTGCTCTGTATTAATAAATACATTGAGCTCTTTTTGTGGATCAGTTTTAATATTTTATATTAATAGAATCCACTTCGATTATATACCAACGGATTTGTTACCTTTACTTTATTATATATATATATATATATATATATATATAGAGAGAGAGAGAGAGAGAAAGAAATAGAAACATAAAAAATTAAATGAGATCAAAATTATAAAAAAAATAATGATAGTGTATTAGAAGCTAATAACCCTAGATAGATAGTTCTGTTCTTTCGTCTGTGCGTATGTTTCGTGACGCACGTACGTATATATATATATATATATATATATATATATATATATATATATATATATATATATATATATATAGTCTTACATTCACAAACACATACACACACACACACATATATATATATATATATATATATATATATATATATATATATGTGCACATATACGCGCGTACACACACATATATATATATATATATATATATATATATATATATATATACACACACACATCCTCTACATCTGTTTTATATGTACGTATATTTGCATAAATGCATATTTCATAATAATGAAGCCGAGATTTACTTTCTTTTTCTCTTCTTTTCTCACCGCCATTTCTCAATTTTCAACACCTCCGCTCCCTTCTGCCCCCACTTGTATTTTGACCCCCCCATCACCACAACCATCCCAGCTTCTCTTTACCTATTGTAATATTCGGCACTGTCATCTTATTTTACTCTTCCTATCCCTCCTCGCTTTTGTCCAAATATTGACGTTGGCCGCCACCCAAGCACATTTGCCTTCGTTGCAGTACATCGATAATGAAACAAAAGTTTAACAAAAGGCCATTAAGGTAGGTGTCTTTCCTTGATGGCTAGCGCTATTACCTCCATGCGACAGCCTCCCACCGAACGTCGAGCCACTTTAAAGTCACTTGTTAAGAACGGAGTCCAGGCGGTAATGACAACCCTGTAAAAATGGCAAGTGCTTCCGCATCCTTTAAGACATATTTCTAATGATACTCCTGCTACTAATAATACCCAAGCCTACATTACAGCTACATGAAGAAGATTGTTACGCCGACCGTAATCAGAGTACCATTATCTTTCCTCTTTGATACTTAGACTTTATGAATTTAAGCTTACTACTAGATTATCGGCAAGGTCTCATCATTTTACAGTCGAAATGGCTAGATGTAACCCTATGTTCTATGCTAGCAGTTTCTTTCTTTGCTCTTCTCGCTTGTGGAAATTTCTTTTGGCTTCTTGTTTTGATATTCAAAAATTTAAATGCATTATCAATCTTTTTTGTTGTTTTTTTTCGTCTTTTCAATTCCTGTGCTTTTATTGTTCCTTCTCCTTTATAATACTATTTTTTGTTCTTTTTCTCATATTCTCCAACACTCATTGCATCTTAGTGGCTTTATTGGTGGGATCGTTAAGAAAAACACACACTTGGTTAAGAGCTGAAACAGTCCAAACGATAGATTAATTCAAACAACTAGAAATATGGGCTGGTGTACGGGAGTGATTTCCAATCACAGAAACTCCAATGTATGCGACATGTGCGAAACTTCAATAATAATAAAAATCATTTTTTTCTGATGTCAACGAACACTCGTCGCCACTTATGTAATGCCAACGAATACTATTGGGTAGATGGAAATCGTCGGAAGCCGTCGATGATTATACTAACAAGAAGTTCCAACTCATGGTGACGGAGGGTTTCAATATAATGGCCTTATTAACAAAAGCACTGTTGATCACGCGCGCTCTTCCGAGAATTGTGGGTGTTAAGAAAAAATAGATGTGCTTGAGTAAGCGACTAAAACAGGGATAAGCTAGCTACCTTTTCAAAGGTGCATATGAATAGCTAGGCATTTATAGTTTTTCTGTTATGCATATAGGTATAGTCAAGTTCTAACGACGCTATCCGGCGCTTTTCTGGTTTCTGCACCGAGGACGGTTTTATGGCGGAAAGTTACTAACCCTACACCCAGGAACATATATGTCCAAGCAAGTTTGATTAAAAAGAACACAGTCTGTCTGCTTAAGTTTTTTTTATTGTACTTTCCAATTTTCGGATAAAGTGTTGAGTATTGTACTCAACGTTGGGGATAAAGTGTAGAAGTTCATATTTTCTTACTGTTGTTTATGGACTTTCGTAGTCATTAACAAGAACTGATGTGGTCTCTCTGTGATAGTTAGGCTTCTTTTTTCTGCATCTTGGTTTTCTTTGAGAAGCTAGATGTCTGAAATAGTCTAGAGTGACGTCATGTTTAACAGCTATTGGGAATGAGGCCTCACAAAAAGAATGCGATTTATTTATTAATTTAATTTTTTAAAAGATACTATTATAAAGTATGTGCACACATTAATTATGCACTTTAAAATATATTCTCTTGTAGTGAATGATATGTTATTAAAGGTGGTCTGTTTATTTTGTATAATAATAATAATAATAATTTCTAGAGTTTTCAGACTTTCCTTGCATTGGATGCGGTAGAGTATTTTCGTGTTATCTACTAGTATTTGTCCTATGTTGAGAGTTGCTCTATGGTTATTAATAATATTTTGGTCGAAATCTGAACGACAATTAACAGGATAATCTGCGAGAGAGTGTGGTGTATGTGTGCCCAATGTAAGTATTTAATGATATTTTCTATTATTAATTGAGGGGATAAAATCTCACTGGGGACGGGAGAATTCATGGACAATATTAATTTTACATAATCAGGGAGTGGTTATAAGGCCTGGTAATGTTGGTTACCTTAATTACATTTTATGGGAGAAAGCGCATAATCTGGTGTAATCATTTTTTTTTAATTTTTGTTTTAGCAAGACCAGCATTCTCAAACCCTCGGTCACGATGACTTGTGATTTGGTGCTATCACAACCTTTGACGACTTCCAAACAATTCTCTCTAAGTAATTTCACACATACGGCTTGAATTAACCCGTAGTACACTTTTCAGACACTTTACAAACATGCTGCCTCTCATTGTGAGATTCGAACTTTTATCTCATGGCCCGAAAGCAAACCCGCGATTTATTTACATAGATATATATATATATATATATATATATATATATATATATATATATATATATATTATAAATTAACTTATTTAAAATGTTTTTTTTGCTACACAGTTCTGACCATGTTTCAAAAATGGAAGCTAAAAGCTTCGAATTTAATTTTGTAATTAAATTAAAGACATTAATTCCATTTCATCCTCAAGCAAATTTTGGAGTGACTTCTAAAGCGCCTTTAAAACGCAGTAATTTTAAAAATAAGTTACTCCAAAATTTGCTTAAGGATGGAATGTAACTAATGTCTTTAATTTAATTACAAAATTAAATTCGAAGCTTTTAGCTTCCATTTTTGAAACATGGTTAGAACTGTGTAGCGAAAAAAACATTTTAAATCAGTTAATTTATAATATTAATGCTCTGTAATTTTACATTGAACACTATTTAGTATTTAAAAATAAAAATAACTATAAGAACACCGGATTATATATCTTTCTGTTCTTTCTTTATATATATATATATATATTAGGGTGAAGCAAAAATCGCGCACCATAGAGCTTAATTAATCAATCCTGTTTTGTTGTCCTGTTGAGTGGCCACGAAGACTTCACATGCTTGGACTTTTTTTCTATGGGGCCATTTGAAATTACACCGTAACCCGGATATAAGAGAGTTGTCAGGACCGGAGATGAAGTCCCTTATATCCGGTTTCTCTTATATCCGGGTTTGGTCTATTTTGTTTAGCTAAGTATGGCTCTAATTTGGGACCAGTTAGAATCTCTCTTATATCCGGCTCTCTTATATCCGGGTTACTAGTTGTTTATCAGACCCACCCAAGAAATATTGAGGAACTTAAAGAATTAAATATGAATGCAGTAAAATGGCAACCGAAACTCTCCGACGTGTTAATGAATCTTGAAATGTCCTTTTGAAAAAGGAGGAGGACATTTTGATTAGCATGTATAACAATTAAATAACTAGTAAATGAAATTGTTATGTGTAATTATACTTTTAATAAATCATCCCTATGGTGTGCAAATTTTGAATACTATGGGCAGATTTAATTCTTTAAGCCCTGCGTTCATTAACAATTTTAATCCTTCTGCCTGAGATCCTGAGTCAAATTTGGCAAATAATTCGTATGTAATATTTCCCGGTAAATATAAAAAGAAGTTACAAGTGTTTACCCACCGTTCAACCTTTAAAACGCAGTAATTTTAAAAATAAGTTACTCCAAAATTTGCTTAAGGATGGAATGTAACTAATGTCTTTAATTTAATTACAAAAGGTCAATTTTCTCTACCACCAGTAAAGCGGTGGTCAGGGCTCAAACGGTTAAAACTAGACAGATAAATAGATTTGTAGAGAGACGCGATATTAAATCAATGTCTGCAATCTAATGATGAAAAAAACATTTATTTTGCATAAGAAATATTTTCAGCATAAGTGGGTCTGTAAATCACAGAGATCAAACATTATGCAATTAAATTTTAGATTAAAATTCAGCTGAAAACTAAGACATACTACATATATATTGATACTCTATCCTCCATAGATCTCTCGTATCACGTCGACCAGAGTCGGTATCAAAATGCCATTGTGTACTCCATAATCTTTCTGCTGGCTTCATCGTATGCGCTTCACTAGGCATGCATAAGACTTTGTATTCAGAACTATCCTTCTCTTGGATCTCTCGGCCTCCCTTGCTTTTTAAATCATAGCTGGGATTGAAGAAAAGATGGATTCCTTTTCTTAAGGATATTTTTGCGGAAGAGAACAGAATATACTTGTCCGAAATTTAAACGTAGCTCGTCGATTTCACGTTCCGAGACGCTAACCACTGCTTCACACATAGATAAGCTAAGTGAACAGACAGATTGCTGAATATAGTAAAGTAGATGTTGATACAGAAGTAAAACAAGTAAGAAAGAAACGTGAAACAAGAGAAAAAAATGTAAGTTAGAAAATCTTCAGGAAATTGCGTGCGAGTTGAGTGTAAGTCGATTTGCCATTATTATTGTCTTCTTTAATTTTTTTTTTCTTATCTAGAAAACAATTTTCACTGTCCAAGTTAAAATAATGAATATTTTAGAAAACCGTTAGGTTACAGGAAAATGTTTCCCTTGAGTGCCTAAAAAGGTGAGACACAAAATATGAAGATACAAAAGAAAGTGACGCTCGACAGAGCGCAACCGAGAAGAAAGGAAAGAAAAATGGTGAAGGAGAGAGAAAAATAAACAACACAAATGCAAAAGAATTGGGCGAAAAATAATACCGGTATTTGTAAATGAAAGAAAAAAAGAAGGAAAGAATTATAGCAAATGAAGAATTCAGAATTGAAGAAAAAATGTATCGTAAACGAAAAAAAAACAAAATGAATGAAACACGAAAACGTTATCATTTTTTTTTTCTTTAATTATGAGGAATAATTTGTACAAAATTGGAAAGGAAAATTAAAATATAAAAAAAATATCTTGAAAGAATGAGAAATAAATGACGAGTAATTAATGCACTCGGGGGAATGAATAAACACGGCAAAAAATAAAACATCAGATGGAAAGAATAACAGGCAATTATTTACATTATTCGGACTATTATCCTCATCTTTGTCGCCATATTTATCACAACGTTTCGGCCGTTGTACGCTCCGGCCTTCTTCAGGTGGTTGGAATGTCGAACTGAACCCTTTATTTCGCTCACTGGGGCAGACTGTTCTAGTTCCACGTGCCATGTCAAATGGATATCAGTTATCAGTTATCTTCTGTTAATTTCCCTCTGAAAGTTCTCCACTGCCTTAACCGGGTATTGAACTCACACTCAAGGAGACATGTCACAGTAGATAAAGGTGTTGGTTAGATCCAGTGATAGGGCCCAAAGAGTCTGAGCTCAATAAGAATAAAGCGTTCAGTTCGAACTTCCATAAAGGTTACCCTGATCGACATAGACTTGAAAAATGGTGATGGGCATAACGAGCGAAACCTTTTGTGATAATATCAACTAAAGTAAGAACATTAATTCGGAAGCTAATAGTAACTCCACATCGTAGAAATTAAAGCAAGAAAAATCATTCAGTTATGTGCCATGCGTGATATACGTTTAGGCGATCATGTATCTTTCGATACATGAATGACGAGGCAGATTTTCCTCCCATAGTAGGTTGCTATTTCTTCCTGCGGTAGACCAGTTGCCATCCAAAGCTATAGAACCCTGTGTGTCCTGCTATTTACCCATAGCTTGGTGGAGAAGAGGATTCATAACTTTCCCAAGGGTATTTGCACATAAGTAAATGAAATGGATCCGACTGCAATTCGAACTCGGCTCTCCGATTCCTCAATCCGAGCCACTACCCATTACTCCACAGGAAAAAAATTTAATAATTCTAAAGTGTGATAGAAGAATGAGAGGAGACAATCGTCGGCAAATGAATAAACAATGGAAGAAGAAAACAAAATATCGAATAAAGAAATTATAAAGAGAATAATGAATGAATTTTTGAATGAATGAATGAATAACTCAAAGGTAAGAAAAAACTTAGGGGCTTTCCTTCCAGATTATTTCGGGAGTGAATTGGCAGGGGAAGAGAAGTATGTTTTTTTTCTAGCCGAGATGGATACTGCAGATATAGGATCTGTTCTATGCAGTAGGCCTTCTCTCCTCCTTTGCGTTTTTTTCTCGCCACCGTTGTGTGACATCTGTTACATAGCGGTGGTATGACCGGCTATGATTAGCTTAGACCAGCTTATACCAGCGGCTTGTGTGGAAACACTAGGTTCCCCACGTTAAAAACCGATCTTGTGTCACAACCCAGCTAAGTGGTAAGGTTAAGTAAACCTAGGTTAAAAAAATATGAAAAACCATCAAGACAATAAATGAAATTACAAAGCATTTTTAATTTTAATCATTTCACCCTAAGCAAGGCGGTAAAGCCAGTAAGACGTAATAGGTCACTAAGTGTAAACGGACATAAGAAAACATTATTGAGAAGAGAAAACAATAAAAGAACATGATTAAAAACACACATGACGACGAGTGACGTTGCATTTAATTTTCTAAAGATTGTAGTTGACAAGGAGAAGCTTTCTAAGAAAGTTTTGAGAATTTGATGTTTACAGGATATATTGATGGCAAAAGGGACATAGGAAAGCAGCGAATAACGTTCCCAACGAGATTTTATTAATGGATGGCGGGGAGAGGAAATTGTTGGGGAGGATAGCAAAGATAGAAGCCTTAGCCAGGGCTAGAAAGGGCAGGAAATTAAAGAGAAGCATGATCTCCCACGAAGACACATGGCATATAGAAGAAGATGCTTACAGGTAAACGAAAAGACGGAAGAGAAGCGAGAAGTGCGAGAAAAGGAACTGTAAAAATAGAACTTACGGTTACAAAAACTAATAAAGGGATAAAATTTGAACAAGAATTAGAAAATAGACGAATGAAATAAAGGGTGATAAATGCGTGTAAGAACAAAAGAATGGTGATATTAGGTTGGTGCAAAAATAATGACGTAATAATGTCGTTTTTTGACGTATTTTTTAACGTCAAAAAACGACATTATTACGTCATTATTTTTGCACCAACCTGATAGAAACCGGCGACAGCGAAGAAATAATAAAAGTAGACGAATAAAAAAAAAGAGTCATTAAAAAAGCAGGAATTTAAAAAAATCGGAAGATGTCTAAAGGAACGAAACGAGAAAAAAAAAACTGAAGAAAACTTGATAATTTTTTAAATAAAATAGATGAAAAGCGGCAGTCGCGAGTGAATTAGAAAGAATTTTGGGAAAAAATAATCTTGGAAAAAAATATGTAGATTTTTTTTTTGTTCTATCGAATTGGCCATGTGCCGGATGAAGTTCAACTGAGAACAAATTGAAGGCAATGAGGCATACCATTGAAGAGGGCTTATGTTGAAGAGAGGAAACAGAATACTAACAAATAAGATTCCTTTTTCTCTTTATTTAGTTGAGAAAAAAAGAATTCAAGGCTTCAAAATGACAGTATTATTTTCTTTCATTTCTTTTGCTATGACTTTTTCGTTTTTCATCATGATCCTTTTAAATTATATTTATTATTTCACCCGACTGCCCCTTCTCTTTCATTCCGATCATATCTATCTTTCTAAATCTGTTCCTTATCTATCTATCGATATCTAACTACATATTTGTCTATTCATATCAACTTATTCTGTCAATATCTGTCTCATTCTAACTATATATCTATATACTCATCTCTATCTATCGATATCTATCTATCTATCTATCAATAACGTTTTCCTTCAATTTCCTTCTTTTTTTTTATTCTCTTTGTCCTATTTTTCTTTGTCGTTTTGGTTCTCCGTTACTTCTCCAAATTCCGATTATAATATTTTTCTCTTTTCGCCATCTTGTTTTTCTCTGTCACACACTCTCTTTCTTTCTCTGTTTCTCTCACTCTCTTTCTCTCCCTGTTTCCCTCACTCTCTTTCTCTCCCTGTTTCTCTCACTCTCTTTCTCTCCCTCTTTCTCTCACTCTCTTTCTCTCACTCTCTTTCTCTCTCTATTTCTTTCTGTCTCTGTTTGTCTCACTCTCTTTCTCTCCCTCTCTTTCTCTCCCTATGTCCCTCCTTCCCTCACTTTCTTACTCCCTTCCCTTCCAGCTTTTTACTTCCTTCCCTTTTCCTCCAATTCACATTCTCGTCTAGTCTGTTGGGAAAAACATGAATTGAGTTTTTCTCTTCCCCACTATGGATTAAATATCTAGGCTGCGCTCTCTAACCATGGGTGACAACCAGTCTAGATGACAAAATCTGAAGACAAAATAATGGAGAAGGCCGTGAGAAACCGCTCCATTATCTTTCCCACGAAGCTATGGCAATTCACAGAAAATAAGACAAGGAATATGTGGAAAGCCATGATTACTTACGCCCTGAAGAAACATAGCATTATTTTTTTTTAATCCTTTTCTTCTTGTACTTTTAAACTTTTTCTTCCTATTCTTTTATTTTTTTTTGTGGGGGGAGGGGGCTGTCGCCAATTTTCCCCTCTCTTGTACTTTCGCTATTTTCTACCTCCTCCTGCAACTCAGTTATGTGCCATACGTGATACACGCTTAGGCGATCATGTATCTTTCGATAGACGATTTAGTTTTTTTCCCCGCAATAGGCTGCCATTTCTTTGTGGTAGACCAGTTGTTATCCAAGGCTATAGAACCTGGTCTGTCCTGCTATTTAGTTGCGGGTAGAAGAAGATGATTCATACCTTTCTCAAAGGTATTAGCACGTAAGTGATTGTAATGAATTCGACTGAAATTCGAACTTGCTTTCCGGACCATTATCCATTACTCCACCGTGCCTACTCTTTTTATTATTTTTTTTTTACTTCACTCTCTTTATTTCTTCGTCATCTCTTTACACCTATCTTTCTCTTTCTCCTCTCCTTATTCTTCTTAGCTTTCTCTTTCTCCTCTCCTTATTCTTCTTAGCTTTCTCTTTCTCCTCTTCTTACTCTTCTTAGCTTTCTCTTTCTCCTCTCCTTATTCTTCTTAGCTATCTGTTATCTTTCTCTGTCTCATCTTTTTCTTCTCTCCAATTACTTTCTTCCTATTCTCTACTTCTTCAACGCTCGTTACGACTTGTTTCTTTTTCATTCTCTTCATCTTTAACGTCATTCTTCAGCCTCTACCTCGCCTTCCTCATCCGATCGGCAGGTGGCCCACTAGAGATTGTATCTCAAACAACCAAGTTAATAGCCACAATTGTCCTGTCTGTTGAATAATAGATCGGGCGTCACAAGGTAGTTGTTTGTTTTTCCGTGAAAACAAAATGATGGCGTATAGAGTACCGAGAAAGATGGCGGCAGAGAAAGGACAGCGGATGATAGAGATCGCGTTGCTGAAGAGAACTGACGTACACGCACATCTTGAAGAGCGGCTGTTATAAAAAATTAATTTTCCGTATTTCATAAAAAGAATTCCTTCTCCGTCATATTCAATCACGAATGCTCTTGAATCCGCACAGTTGTTATCTATACGTTCGAAGATTTTTTTTCTACCTGTGATTATTAATACATACCAACGAGGAGGGTTTTTTCTTTTCTTTTCTTTTCTTTCTTTCATGCCCCTGTCAATGTACGTATCCGTTTATCTGCCGAGCAAAATGTAGAAGTTTATTTCTACGTGAAATCAATAAATATTATTTTTAATCGAATTCACTCCAAGCAAGGGAGTAAAGCCACTAAGACACAGCGGGGTTACTGGGCATGGAAGAATTAGAAAACAGCAACATCACTAAGGAGGAACGACAAAAGGAAGAGTAATCA
Organism: Acanthosepion lycidas; assembly: GCA_963932145.1. Lineage (NCBI taxonomy): Eukaryota > Metazoa > Mollusca > Cephalopoda > Sepiida > Sepiidae > Acanthosepion > Acanthosepion lycidas. Next base: position 67,340,549 of record OZ010595.1, read on the forward strand.
GGAGGAGAGTAGAAACCAATCAGCGTTGCATTTAAATATTTGCAGAATAAAGTAAACTGGAAAATATGGGACCGTAAGAGAGTTCTACAAACAAGAAGAGTGAGAAAAGAAAGTGTTAGTGTAGTGGATCTAGGAAGGTTGCTTGAATATTTAAGATTATGCTGTAAATAAAATATGCAATATCCACAAACATAATTTATAAGAAATAGCCAAATGGTAACGATATTCAATCACGACAAAAAATACAAGTTTGAAACAACAGATTAAATTTTATATACACAATTTACAATTTTTTATTTGGCGGCACATGATTCCCGTGTGTATCTTCCGTGTGTGTGAGTCTCAAATGCGACGAAAATTCGTTTACTATTTCTATTTATAGTTTTCTTAACGACAAATCGGCTCAACGGTGTCATGGTAGCTGTTGCGAATTTTTCTGAGAAATGCGTTGGCGAATGTTGTATTTTTTTTTATTTTTTAGCCAATAGGATTTCTTGAAACATTTAAATTAGGGATGAATTTGAGAAAGATTTTTTTATGTCGATTGAGCCTACTTTTGCCCACATTTTGACTGTTTTGTTATGGAAATTTTTCAGAGCTTATTCTTTATTTAACAACCAATGAAATTCAAGAAAATATTTGAAATTGAAACGAGGGTTACTAAAATAGCATTGAATTTGCGGTTACATCTAGCCAATTCAACTGTAAATTCGTGAGACCTCATCACGACTCTACTGCTACGCTTTCATTCATAAAGTCTAGATGCCGTGAAGGTATTTATAAAAAAAGGCACAGGGAGGCAACTTTACGACGGAGGGAAACTGACTGAAGCCGAGAGGCCAGCTCAGGACGAATAATATTGCTGATTATTCTTTGGATTTCATCAAGGATCCCCAGATATATAGCAGTTGCACCGGACTATATGCAAAAATAAAAATGGGGTCCAACAATATATATGAAAACCATTAATTTTGCATGGACTGAAAGGCTTGCTTTCATCAACTGTGACGTTTATTTTCTGACAATGAACGGTCAGATGTTCTTTTTTTTTTTTCAACAAGTCAGTGTTGTTGCCCACACTGTGAAGTCCACCGACTGACCAGTTGTCGAGAGCAAACCTTTCTGAAATATTTTCTCACGTTCCAAAGGATTATCTGTCTATATCACTGAGATGAGGTATTATGATTATTTGCATTATTCATCTTGTTATCCTCAGCTTCAGTGTCATATTCAGAACGTTTCGGCTGTTGCACACTCCGGCCTTCTTCGGGGGATTGGAATTTCGAATCGAACATTTTATTTCATCCACCAAGGTAGATTTCTCTAGTTCCACGTGCCATGCCTCTTCTGTTTTGGGTACTATTTCTTAATTTGGTGCCATTGAAAACTTTATTTTGCTTGCAGTGGGTCAGGTAAGCTACAATCCCTTTTAACGAATGTCAGGGGACATTGTTCAGAAAACGCATTTCAAAGATTTGCCTATCATTCCGATTTGAATACGCCTCCCATAAGCAGGCGAAGCGCGTCGTCTGAATCTTCTTGTGTGTGACTTGTATCAACTAGAAAATTGTCGTGTCTAACAGCAGTAATTTTGGGCTCTTAGCTTGGAACTCACATCGATTTCAAAAGTTCTTATAATTTTCCTCTTTATAATAGTATCACAAAACATACAGTATTGTATTACCAGTGGTTTTAGTTGAGTATTTCTATGATAGATCCAACATCGAGTCTAGCTATCAAATCCATTATTAAAATTACTACCGAGTAAAAAGTTTTCATTTACTTCTTTGGCCAACTTACATGTTTCTCTTTGTGGTGTTTACTTTAAAAAAAAAAAAAAAGACAGTAGTTTGATTGGTTTTAACAAGGACGGTTTCAAATATTTTCTTTCTGGAAACCGAGGTTCTGGCTTATTATCAATTTAATTTTTCTCAAAAATCTTTGTTTAATATTTTAAAGACGATTAGTCTTGCCAATGTTTTCCATATTGTTTTTGGTCATTCTAGGGTCTCTCTCTTCAATTGTATACTAATTTTCATTGTGGGGAACCCGCTACTCAATAACCTGACCTTTGCATGTTTCAAGTTAGAAGTTATATCTTTCTTACGTTTTATGTCTAAAAGGACATATCTAAAAGTGAAAATTAAATATCAATATATATATTGAAATTATATATATATATATATAATTTCTGTTTATACTTTATTTTATTACATACAATATATATATATATATATATATATATATATATATATATATATATATATTACGAAATAGAGTAAGTCCGACAATTATTTAATATATTTATATATTCATTTTTATTTAATATATTTTTATTTAATTATTTATTTAATAAAATTTAAATTTGTTTAAATAAATGCTATCTTTTTAAATAAACCGCATTAATTACATTTACCGGCCTAAATGTTCAAGAAATTCGTAAGCAGATATTTTCTACAATATTTCTCGAACATTCAGTTTGGTAAATGTCATTAATACTGTTCATTTAAAAACAGAGCATTTAATTAAATAGAATGTATTTAATAAAACAACGTATGAACAGAAAATATATTAAATAATTTTCGGACTTTCTCTATTTCGTAATATACATACATATACATAAATATGTATATATATATATATATATATATATATATATATATATATATATATATATACTAATATATGTATGTGTATTTCGTCAGCAATCCTTCTTTCATGCACCACATTTCATTAAATAGGACAGACAAGGTTTCAAGGGATCTAATATTTTTTTCTTTTCAGTTGATAAATTATATAAAAACTGTCCGAATGTTCTTTTTATACGAGCGCTTTCGGCTATACATTTATCTATTTTCAAGGGTGAAACATTTTTACTGTTAAATAAGAAATAGTTTGTTGCATGTATGTATTTATATAATGTTTTCATTTTCAAAGCGGTCAAGGTATTGTGTTCATGTTCATAGTTGATATTACTGAGTGATTTTATTATTATTATTATTAATAATAATAATAAGGCTTCCATTATTTTTAGCCATTTTTGCATGTATATGATACTATTATATTTGTGTTGTCAACAAGTATGTTACGAATAGGGTCCTGTAGGTCTCCATGAATATTTAAATGAGATCTAATTGAGCTGTAATCAGAAAAGTGTAGAGTGACACGAAGACACACTCCACACCTTTCTGACCACACCTCATTTCACCACTTTTAGCAGAACCTCAATTGAGTGGGATACCTACTAACAAAAGTGATGGGAAGAAAAGGAAATAGACTCTAAGTAAATTCGTCTTGATGTATAAATGATTCGTAAATTTCCCAGCATCCCTCCTTCGTGTACATGTGTACTCGCACCAATGTAACAAATATATATGTAGACGTCAATCTGCATGGTAACATTATGGCACTATCAAATAAGTTATTGTAAATATTTTTAATACAAATAGATATTAATAAACGAAATTTACATGGCTTATTTCTTATAGAACCCCAATATAAATTTGCACGGTATATTTATCAAATAAATAAATGGCATAAACATATAAGTATATCCTGAAAGATTTACCAACAGTGGCTGGTTAATGTCAACTTTATTGTGAAAACATTGATTAGCATAAAAAAAAATATATACTGTTTTGGTGGAAGATTCGTCATTGCTTTTCTGGTAATTATCAAATTGAATAACATAAAAATGATAGTCAGAAAATAACTGACTACATTCACAATTTGTAAAAGAAGATTTTGATTAATGATTTCATGTACATCCCATGCAGGTGTTGAAAAATATATGAGAGAAAAGAATCGGCTATCACCTGAACGCCAGAGGCTGCAAGAATATAAAAAAAAAGCCACATCTAAATAAGTAAAGGAGACAGAAAGAATTATCCATATTATCTTCTCTAGAAAGATTTTTTAAAATGAAATAGGGAACGCCGCTAAAAAGTGAGAAATTTTAAAAGAAAAAACAGTATAAGAAATTTCTTTTTGGTTGAATATGAAAAGAATTGAAGTTGGTCTAAAAAAAAATGGAATATTGCTATGGACACGTGGCCGAGTGGTTAGAACGTTCACATTCTGACCATGAGACTCGGGTTCGAATCTCACCATGGACGAGCGGCACATTTGGAAAAACCATACCACGGGTTGAACCAAGCTTTGTGAGTTCAACTGTGTAGACGAAACACTTGGGGGTCGCCGATAGCTGTTCTAGCGCGAATTCGTAAGTCATACGAGGACTTGAGCGTGCTGGCCTTGTTCAAATTATTGATCACTATAGATAACACGCTCTTTCCCAGAAACTTTAACTAAGATCTGTTCAGCATAGTTACAGTATAAACCAGTGTCTGCAGTAGGGATTGTCTAGTCGCCCTAATAGAATACCAGAGATATATGAATTACAGAAAATAGGATCGCTTGCATGTGTTAAATAACAGTTTAGCAGACTATTATTTTTAGTGGGAAGTGTATATCTGCTCTGGCTTCCTCCGGCTGACCTTAGGGATCAGATACAATACAAAATAAGGAAGTCGATTTTGATTGGCTGAACGAACATGGGAATCATAGAGATATAGAAAAAATTTTCAGTGAGATGGTCCTTACACGTCAAGCAATATAGATGTGTTGACTTTCATGTCTGAAACGGCTCCCCATTTAGGGAGAGCGCCCTCACTGGATATTTAGAAAACGTATACGTCGACGTTAATAAAATAGTTAATTAAAATTCCCTGTGTTGAAGTACTTTGCATCTTGAATCAAAACAACTAGCGATCACCGGCCGGGAGAAAACGAACAGGAGAGAAATACAACATTATAATGGAATTGACGCCGTCGCCCAAGAACTCCCCAGCAGGAGGGGGCTATACAAAATTGTATTAATTTGGCGCAGTGACCAAGACCTCCCAGTATGGGGGGGGGCGCTATGCAACACGTAACATACAATGGTGATAAATAAGGAGTCGACCGTAGTCGGAATAGTCGAGTCAATGCGAATGAGTCTTTCCTTAGCTGCATAGTATGTGCTTCACCAGGGCTAGCACGTTGTTAGAAATTAGTTAAACCAGTGGATATAGCGATTTTCCACGCGTAGCTTAAATGTGGTACAATGCCGAAAGTATGGGGCACCCAGTGAGAATCGAACTCACTACTTGTAATTGTTCTAGCGAGACAAGCTTGCTAACCATTATACCGCGTGCCCGAAACTGGTGGGTATATTTGTTATTTCTGTTCATTTTCTAGCAAAACAACTGTTTGCAATTTCTTATCGATAGAATCTCTAATTGCAATGGTAGTATTAATAAACATGCTACTGCCGGTTGAAATTTATAAATTATTTTATTAAAATAATTGCTCAGAAAATAGGTTTCTCAAGTTGACTGTAGTTTCTTTTACCTGTATTGATAGGAGTTTAGAATGTCTACATCTTGATTATATCATAAACTTCTATCTGAATTATATTTGCTATCGGTCTTAGTTGTTACTGCTGTTAATAGTCCTAAAGTGATTTGGATTCTGTTGTTTGGTACAGGTTGAGATTCTGTAGCAACAGTCCACGAGGGAAGAAAAGAAGTCTGGTCCTTGTTTTGATACTATGAGGTTCATTCACTGGGAGTCATTTTTAACCACCGATCTAAGAAAGCGGTTGTATGCAGCTGACTGTTTAGATATTTCTCAGCCGGTTTGTCACCATTAAGAACGGTGTCTGAACAAGAGAAGTAAAATCAATACACAGGGTGTTCAGAAAGTCTTGTCACCCACTACCTTCCAAACTGTAAGAGCTTGTGTCATCCATCTGAAATAGAAAATTATATAATATTGGGATGCAAGACTTTCGGAACACCCTTTAATAGAACAATTAATTGTTGAAAGCTTTTACTCACCTGACTTTTATTTATGACATGTATCAAAAAACGACGGAACCAAAATGATACACAAAATATATTAATGCTGTATTATTTACGTATGTGTTAGTTATGTATAGATTTGATAATGTTTGCTTTTCGCATAGATTTTTAAAAGTGTATTTAATTTAAAAATCAACATCTGTATTTTAGGTTTTAGGTAATTCGATTTGTCAGCCCATGAAATCAAGTAATCCAGCTACCGATTATTTGGCTTAAATTTTTAGATCACACAGGTGTAAGAGGTTTTTATATTACAGCTCCTGTTTACTGCTCACAATCTCCGGAGCTTTTTATGAAATCGGAACTATTTTCTTGTTTTTATACTTCTTTCGCCTTTATATCAAAGCAAACAAAAAATTTCTCAAGAGTATTGGATAAATGATAACTGAATATATTCTTTTTTTTTTCCTTATCTTAAAGGTAATTTTTTCGTTTATCCGTTCCTACAAACACATACCTCTCCACACGCACACACACACACATATATATATATATATATATATATATATATATAATGTATACGCATTTCAATTTCCTTCTTCATATCGGTCTCATTTAGTCTCCGGCTGTCTACCTCGGGGAATTATAGGCTTACATGCCAGAACTGACGGATTCGTTCAATAATAAGATTAGCTTGCGAGCGGAAAGCGGCAAAAAAATTGAACGAATCGAGATGACAAGCCAGGAACAACATCATATTAAGAAGACACACCACAACGTCTCTCTTCTTGCTGTCCGCCATCTTATTGACAACGGAGCCAATGCAATACCTGTCGGCATGATGTCGCCTGCCCAACAGATTCGGGTCACCTTTATATATATATATATATATATATGTGTGTGTGTGTGTGTGTGTGTGCATTTCAAACCATGCAAAAATCTGAGAGCAATATTAATGGAAAATGGCGGAAAACAAAAAAAGCCATCTTTAAGTCAATAATGGTTGAGTATCAGCAATACTTGACTTGCTCTTACGGATAAAGCTAAATTGTTAAAGCAGAAAGATGAAAATAGAAAAGGTCTACGATCGCATTTTAGTGATTCTTTTGTTTATTCTTTCAAAAATGATGCAGAAAAAAAATTACC